>VZRO01009623.1:669083-845417 GCA_013397915.1 Daphoenositta chrysoptera | reverse complement strand
TGCGCGGGTCCCGCCTCACCTGCGCGCCGGGGCCGCTCCGCGCTGCCCGCCCGGCACCCGCGCCGGCCCGCGGCTCTCGGACGCGCGGGCAGGGCTGTCTGAGTTCCGAGTAGCTGCGAATAACCAGACGCCTTTCATTCGGGGTCGGCTTTTTTGCCCGTAGTAAGGACAGTAAAGCCTTTATCCGAGCGGAGGTTTTGTTTTCCCCGGCGGTGCTGGGCGGCAGCCGAGCTCGCCGCTGGGGCTGCCGAGCGCTCGGTTGTTGTACGAGGGAGGATCTTCGGCTCGTAACCAAACCCAAACCACCAAGTTAATTTTAACTCCGCGGGTGTCGGGAGGGTGGGGTGCTGGAGGAGTTTGCTGGATCGTCGTGCGAATAGAGAGAAATCTGAGCAAGGACTGCAGCTCTGCCTTGGAGTCGTGGAGGGAGATTCGGGGAGAAATTCTCAGTTTGAGAGGGTCTAAAAGTTGTAATACAGTTAGAGGAATGTGTAAAAGTATGTTGCTCATTTGATTTAAACGTCCTTCTCATTTATTAGGGGGCACCGAGAGTCAATCAAAGGCCCGCAAAGGTTAATTGTATTCTTCATGCAAAGGAATTGGCCCCCTTCCGAAGAAATAGATTTCTGGGGTCCTTTTTTGAACTTAGGACACTCATTAGATTTCTAATTTAAATAGCATGCAACTTTTTAACTTTCCAGTTCCTACAGTTCCATCGTTGTTGCAAGTTCTTGAAAAGTCATCTTTATGGAAAGAAACTTATTGTAACTAAAACGATGTTAAAAAACCCGTAATAAACTGGAAAGCAAGGCATATGCGAAGGTGATTATGAAGGTGCTTTGAAGATGCAGAGATTCACATAAAATGTTTTAGCAATATATTTGGTTTCTTCAGTATAAATATAAATAAGCAACTATATTTATGTATTACGTGAATATTTCTCCTTTTAGAAATCACTTTTGGTGATTTTCTTCCCCTGTATGTTAGATTAACATGTAACTTGAGTTGTACCTTTAAGTTGTTGTAGGGATAAGCAGTACTTCAGGGCCACTTAGGGTGTCAATCAAAATAATACAAAACAATTCAACAGAAAGGAAAAGAACATCTTTCTGAAGGTCAAGCTTTAGTTTTTATGGTAATTTCAGAATGAACAGTAAGTTTTGCCTCATAGTTGTAGATTTACTTGGCTGATTTTTCATGCAGTAGTATGTCAGGTACAACTTCAAATATTTGGAGATTATCCACATGAACTTAGAGAAAGAAACAAAACGGGGGGAAATAATTTCATGATTGTTAGCCATACACTTTCCTGGGACACATTTTAAGTGTATGAATGCATTAGTGATTATAGATCTCATTAAAGGCACATGTTTACATGAATGGCTTGAATAAAGAGACTGACTTAGAGATTGAAAGCCTGGCATTACAGCACGGTGCTGAAGGATGCAAGGGAGAACTTTGGTTTATACTGTCAGCAGAGCTACAGTGGCAGGAATATCAGCAAAAGGAGACTGGAAATAAGCAGAAACAAGTACGACACTGGTTGCCTGAGAAGTTAGGATGACGTGATTGGGTGTGTCTTGCGAGTGATGAGTACAGAAATTAAAATTATTGCAACAGTGAACAATGTTACAATGATCTGTGTAAAGCATTTTAAATCTCATGGGAAAAACCTGCTACTGGAGGAGCAGAAAGGAGGAAGATGTAGTTAACAGGAGTGGAAAACGAGTGGCTATTACACAAACTACTGGTTTGTACTGCCTCCTTAGTCTTTGGAGGTAATTTTGTAACCTTTTTAAGGGTTTTTCTAGAATTCAAAGATTGTGCATCTACTGTTCTGCAAAACGCTCACCCGATGTGCCATTTCAGAATTTCCTTTACAAGCTTATTATAATTTGCTAGTCTATTGCCCGTAGACAAGGTTACATTTCATGGTTCAGTAGCAATTTGTAAACATTGTTTGTAATGTATGATGTTTGTAAACATTACTGGATGCTCTAAAAGTCATAATCAGGAGACTTACATGAAGCACGTGAGAGGTCAAATACAATAAACTGGAATTTGTATTGTGATTATAGAATCAGTTTGTCTCTTGAAATAATCCCTCAAGAGTGTATTGCTTGAACATGTCATAAGAAAATAATTAGAACCACCAGCTGAGTTAATTGAAGGAGAACTTCAGCTTGAGCTGGGAAACTCACATAGCTTGAAAGAGAACAGAGAGAAACTACCTTATCACTAGATTTTGGTCATACCTTCTGTCGTTTTTTTCAAGAGAACAAGTAGAACACTGAGAGCAGAAAAGTCCATCAGGTTCTGTTCAAAAAAGTTGCAGGTCCCTTAGAATTTTCAGGTGTTATCAGTGGTGGAATGCATGGCAGAAGATGAGTCTGTGTTCCAAGTAAATCAGCTCTTGAGACGAGGCAAAAAATCATTAGTTCATGACTTAATAGAGTTGTTGCATAAGAATATGCTAATTGGGCACAAATAAACATTTTCCCCATCACCTTTTTTGCCTTACTGTAATCTGATTTTTGAAGGGATAAGCTCCTTTAGGGAATCAGAAAAGAACGAACAATACTGCCCCTGTTAGAACACACAGTGCCTCTGCACAGCTACCTAACAATGTTCTCTTTGGTTCTCTTACCTTCAGTATGTAACTATTCTGCAGATATATCTGCCAGGATCTTTGGAAGTATTTCCTTCCTGTTATCTCCTGAATCTCTGGGATCAGAATGTTGGCTTTGTTCATGCAGATAGCTTTGCCACCTCGCTGCCAGTGCTCCCCCGAGCCTTCCCTGTAACTTAAATGCTTCATCAAGATGTTTTGTGGATTTGCTGTTGTGGGATGGCAAACTATTGCCATTGAACATGTAGCCTCAATCCGGGTTTGCAGTCATGGCCCGTGTTGGTTAGGGCTGGGAGGAAGGGGGTTTACTCAGTTACCTTCATTTTGTGGTCTGTCCTCTGGGCACAGACCTGAATGCAGCGGTGGCATTGCTGCCCACCCTTTCAGTCTCAGATATGCAGCTGTGGGCCTTGTCTGTGCCACTCTGTTTGCCCAGGGGCACTGGAAGGACTCTGGGAATGGTTGGTAGCAGCTCTTAAGTCTTCAAAATGTTTTTTCTTAAACATTTTAATGCACTTCAAATGCAGTTTTTTAACCTTGGCTGCAGCTCCACCGCATGTTAGGAGCAGACAGTCCTCTGAAACGCCCCCTCAAAGCGTGTTTGTTACACTAAACTGAACATCAAGAGTACGAAGTGATGTTACCACGGATTTTATCCAGGATTCCAATAGAGAATTTATCCAGCTGAAAACACGTCATGAATTCCCAGGAAAGAATTTCCACTTTCATTCCTCCTCCCCTTTGCCAGTTTAAGCAGATGTTCTTATCACCAGGCTAAGAGGGTGCTCCGAATTTAAATATGATTGTTTCGTCAGGCTGAAGTGACTTAGGTTTCTGATGTGTAATTACATATCAGGCAAAGACAGAGGGAATGTAGAATTTTGTAGCTGAAGGAAACAAACATGTTTGGAGAACAGACAACACCTGGGTTTGTGACAGCCATTTATGTGGTTTTCACCGAAGCAAGAAGCAGAACTTGGGCTGTAACACCTACGGTTTCACACAGGCTGCTTGATAATTTGGCAAAAAGTACTGGAAAGCCCTTTAGATTAAGGCACTGGATTTCTTTAACTTATGCAATATTCTTTTCTGTTTTGAAGGGCAGCCATTAAGAAATTCTGTCAATTTAATTCTAGAGTCTGACACATTCATCTTATTAGTATGTAATCACTTGGTTACTACTGTTGTTGTTTTATGTTGCACTCTGAGCTTGCATATTCTGGTTTTATTTGAGAACTGAGCTGGGTTTTCTCCATTTACTGTCTTACTTGGAGTTATAAAGAGTCAGCAACATCTGTGCAGCCAAATGTTTTTGTGTATTCTGTCAGCAATACCTGATCAACACCCTTGCCTTGCAATGGTGTGCACAAGTGTAACTTGGTAAACAATTCTCTTAATAATGCGCTGGTTGGAGACTGCAGCTGGCTCAGTTGATAGAATTAAGGTGTTTTGGGTTTTTTTTTTTGCCACCAGAAATTAGAACTGTAATCTGTGGAAATTGTTTAGATATTCTGTTATTATTATTCCTGTACTGTAGAGATATCCTGAGCAATGCAAGTAAATGACACTTTTATGTTGAAAAATATGGGACTTCTAAAGCAAATCTTTTGGCATTCAAACGTGTGTGATGGCTGTTTCTAGCTTGCTTTATTGCTTTTTTGGGAGGGGTATGTGGGTACTCCAGTACTTGGGAATAGATATGCATACAGGAGCCTAATCTCCAAGGTGCTTCAACCTTCTCATAATTCCCAAAATAACATGAAAGCTGTAATAATGCATGCAAATTCTTACTCATTCTTATTAGATAGAACTGAATAGTTTTTTGAGGACTGTTGAGTTCTCTGGAATGTTTCAAGATCTTTAATGTGATTTTTTTTTTTTTTTTAATTCTTCCTCTGCTCTCTCCATGCCCTTAGTTTTAATGGGGAAAATTCTGACCAAAGGCAAAATGCAGCAGTACCACAGTATGCAAAGCAGAATCCTGACTAGTACGTGTTGTGACATTTAATATTCTGTTCTGTTTCAATTATTCTCTTTTACATGCAGATGTCAGATCTTCAGCTCCTTCTAGGCGGAATGGGACATTAAGAACTTAAACATTGTGCTTAAACTTTTCAAGCTATCTACTCTAAATCTGTGTAGCCCTTAAAGGTTTTTTTCAGAGTTCTCAGCAGTCTATGCAACATCAAAATTGTTTTCCACTAAGCAGAAGGCTGGGATGAGGTTGCTGCTGCTCTGGGGAAAGGTGTCTGGGAGGGAGGTGGTTGCCCGCTCTCCTCGCGGCTCTCCCTGTGGCAGGGGGACCCTGGGGAGAGCTGCTTCCTTCCCTGGGCTGGCTCAGCTTTGGCAAGTCTCTGGTGTGCCAGAGCTGGCAAGTGATATCTGCTGCCTGGTCTCATTATTGGTTTTCCGATGCACAGAGCTACTCCTGATATTAATGAATATATTTTGTCTTTTGTCAGATTGAGAGCTTTTATTTTAGCATTTGTGTGTGTGTGCTTGTACATCTTTTAAAGAAGGTATCTCTTGAAACAGCAGCATTTTTTCTTAATCTGTTGTGAAATCTTCTGGAACATATCACTGAAGTGAGGTAATGAGCCTAGATAAAGGACTGTGTTCCCAGTAAAATAGATTATTTTTCCTGCAGTCACATCTCAAAATGTTGTTTGGAACAGCAGTCATCTTTGCATGCCAGTTACATTAGGAGTTGTTTAAAAAAGTTTTTTGTCCTCAAACCTATTTTTTTAACATTTGTCCAGACCATCTTTCCAAATGCCTTGCTGTGCAGATATGTGCTGTCTCTAATGCTTTCTTCATACACGCTGTGTTGGCAGCTGAATGCATTCAAAGATCATGAGTCAGGTTCCCTAAAACCAAAAAAAATCATAAAAATAATGAGTTCTAAAATACTATAGGCTCTGTCTTTGTGAACATTTAGTATTGTTTTCCTTCTTTAAAGCTTTTTCTTTACACAGGTATGTAAATCTGAACTTTATTTTGTATTGAAAACAGATTTTTTTTTTTATTTAATGCAAGCTCAAAATTTTAGGACTTGGGTCTTCAAGAAAAAGTCTCTTGTGAGAATTGCCCTACAGCTGAAAATTCTAGCTGATAGCCTTTCTCTTTTGTCTGCTTCCCAATTGATAAAGTGGCAGAACCATTGTTTCCAAAGCAGTGGACACTTGGGATTAAAGCTAAGTGGTGGTTTCATGTTGCAGGGTATGGTACGCCTAAGTCATACCTGTTTTACAGTAACTGTGGTTAAATTAATGTGTGAAGACTTGTTAAAACAAAGCAAAAAGCGAGAGGTGAATATGGTACACGATGCTGAATCTTTACTTGGGACAGAAAATAGCAGCAGGGGACTGACAATGTAGCCAGCAGAAAGTTTGAGACATTAACCCCCACCATGGTGCCCCTTAATCTGTTTCACATGTGTAAGCTCTAAAGCAGAGCCTGCTGTGGATTTGTAAACACAAAGGTCTTTAATGTCTGAGATTACGACAGTCTTTTTCGTGATTCAAGCAGCCTAAAAATTGCATTACTAATTTTGTAAGTTATATGTTGCATTAATATTCAATTTATCATGTTATGCAAATGGGCTTAGGATGGAAGAAATACTTTTCCAACAAATTGTGCAGCTGGAGCTGTTACTAATTCCCTAATCTTTCTGTGCCATGTAGTAATTGCACTTAATTGTTTGCTTTTGCTGTGTTTCATGGTGTGAAATGCAGTATGTCAACACTGCTGAACAGCTACGCCAGTGTGTGCAGTGCTAATATTCTTGAAAGAGAGCATTTCCAGGTTTCACCTGACTGGATGAAACGTCTTGTGTAACTACCAATGCAGTGCTTCGTACATCTTCTGGTAATCAGAGTTTGTAGTTGGTTTTTCTCAGTGGTGGGTGGGTTTTGTCTTGGTACATGTTTTTGTGCAGGGTGATAAGACAAGAGAGGGGCTGGGCCAATGCCCATGGCTGGGAAAGGGACGTGTAAAGTAACATTTTCTTACACAGCCACTTAAAACTGTTAGCATGCTAGCAGTTAAAATTTTTGTTAAATTAATTGTGGTCCTTATACTTCAGTGGAGCTCTCCAATGCTAATTCTACTTTTAATTCTTTTTAAAAGCATATGAGGTTTCTTTGGAGACCAAAAGAACTCACCTAGAAGCACTCCAGCTTGTAAAAATTACCCTCCATCTTCCCTCCCATCCCATTCTGTGATGGGAGCTCTATTTCTGGTTTAGTCCCCTCGGGTTTGAAATTGTACCTGAGAAACCAGCCAGTCTGGGAGAGGGCACTTGGGAATTTTAGTTGCCAGCCTCAGTTCTCTCAGGGACTTTTGCTTTTGCCCTGAAAGACAGCAGAATCTGCAAGCTGTGCTTTAACCTGGCTGTGCTGACTGGCAATCCCTTGTTTGTCACCAGCACTGTCATTAACAGCAAATGTGATAACCTACAAGAGCATATGAGCTATTTATTGTTTTCTCTTTCAAAATTTAAGTACGCCTCCCAGAGGTCTCGGTTCCAATCCCCATGTTTTATGGCTGAGGATACTGAATGGAGCTATTAAGCTGCTAGACTGGTTTTGTATTAGTAATTTTGTCTGAGATGAAGAGTAATTCCTGAATCCAAATCATTAGCTGGCATTCCAGCCATGCAGCACAGAATGATGTGCTTGCTCTGGTAATACCCCCAGCTCTCAGTACAGCTACGTGGCTCTTTTCTTACTGGTTTTGACTGGGATGGCACGAGGCAGCTGGTGGCTACAGACACTGCAAATCTGCCAGTGTGGAAAGCTGAGAGCAAGCAGAGCCTGCATGGGTGTTGCAGTGATCTGGCAGGACACCGAAGTGCAGTTGACAGCACTGTTGATTATTTCTCTTAGAAACAAGCGGGTGTTTGCTTGGCTTTGGGACTGATTGGCAACGTAAAAATGATTTAACTGCACAAGTGACAGCGCTGCTGCAAGGAAGGAGGATTTCTGTGTCCCAGCAGGTGAGAACAGCGTGCTGGAGCTTTGAGGAACTGCTTTAATGCCCTGTATTCTGTTTATTCTCCAGTCTTGCACAGAAGTGGAAATGCTGGTCATTATCCACAGCAGTAGATGTCAAATTGTCACTCTGCTTAGATTTTCGCTTCTGTTGTTGGGTTTTCTGAGGAGGAGAAGGAGAGGGTGTGACTAGTTGGCAACAATATGATGTCATGGCACCATGCTTCTAATTAAAACAGATAATTGCGAAATAAGGCTCTTCTACATGGGCATTTATTATTAGATGGCAAGCATAGCATGTACACACGAGTACACATGCTTAACTTGTTCCCACTATATCTGAGAGCCTTCAGTCTTCTCTGTCTTCAAAATGCACAATTTGCACCATGAATTCTAAACCCAGCCTCAGGTTCAGAAAAGACTGACATGCTTTAGTCAACAGTTTGCAATCTTACTTAAAGTTTTGTTTTTCCCAAGTTTGAACCTAATAGGATAAAGGATATCTTAAGAGCAAATGTTGTTTCATTGAACTAGAATGCATTTACAAAATACCTTTATCTTAATTTTATTCTCATATTAGTCTGTTTTGTCTTTTAAATTCTCAGATTTCATAAATAAAGCAATGACATAGTCCTTACTTTTAAATTTTCAAACACAGGAAGAAATGTAGCCACTATAAAAATAGATGCAACACCATTTGTTTGCATATTTTATTTGAAGTCAGATAAGAAAAGGATGTTGAGCTAATACAAATGAGAGGTGGTTTTGTATGGGTAAAGTGAATAATTTTCAAGTGCTCATAGAAGAGGCTTTTGATGAAGTGCATCATGTGTAGCCTGGTGTTGGCCAAAGTGGTCATTTAAAATGGTGTAGAAAGCTGCTTCCTCTGGAGGCTCTCTGAACACAGAGACTTTTTGGGGAGATTCTGTAGTTTCATATACTTTGTATATCCAGATATCTTTGTTGGCCCCTGATCCGCTGATACGTTTCAGGATTTCCTTATCTGTGATACTTTTGGCTTGAATCTTAAACTCAATCAAACTCCACTCCTGGAAGAATCTGGGGTACTTCAAATAGAAGTGCAATACAAGAATGAACAGTCCTCATCTAAGCTCTTGACATCCAGAACTCAGAGCCAAGTCATGTTTTGATGACTTAAGGATATTGTACTTCATTATGTAGCATTTTTCATACCATTCCTGGAGGATATCCTGAGTTTTTATAACTTAATGGCTTATGAAGAATTCCTAAATAAGACTTTCTCCCCCTTCCCATTTTGGAGTTGTGTTTCCTCTGAAGCATTGTTAGGCTTGATTAGGATCTAGGAAATTTTTGAGTAATGAGTCAGAAAAGTAAACAAAATCTGAGCAAGCAAAAGGTGGGGAATGGAAAAGACTCTTGGTTTAGATGAGTTTAAATCCTTTCTGCTCTAAACTAGAGGTATAGTTTCCCCCTCCCCCATGCACACCTTTTCCTTCCTTTTTCCTTGTCCCTTTCCTCCTCTTGCCCTTGCACCCTCAAAAAACCCTCAAGGAAAACAGTTGTGTTATTGCCATACTGACAGAACTTTATGGGTTATGGCAAATCTGTGGGATATATGTGCTTCTTTAAAAGGGCCTGAAGGAAAAGCTTTCAACTCTAACAAATCTGTCATGTAAAAGATGGAAAGCAGTAAATATGCTTATAGTTGTAAACACTAATGATTCCACAGCAGTCCCTTAGGTACTCCTTACTCAGAAAATTATCTATGCTGTGACTCTATGTGCTTTCAGTTTGGGATTTCAAATTTTTTGACACTGTAACTGAGCCGTGATTATAAGGTATGAAGAAATGGACCATAAAATAGATGTTTAGTGAAAGATAAGTAAAAGCATACTTAATAGGATTAGGGGAATATATTTGAGATGTGTTATGTTGCTGGCATACCCATGACTACTTAACCACTGAAATAATCTGTTGTTATTTAATCCAAAGCAATTCCATTTGCTAGGTCGACTGGAAGTTACTTTTCTGAATAAGTTATTTAGTTGCTTAGCCAAATAGCAGGGGGAAAAAAAAGTCAAACTACTGAAGAAATATGCCTTGACAGTAAAGAACATAATAAAATGCTAAGGATTTTGGTTCTGAAATAATTGGTTGGCTGGAAATAATTGCGTGAATATTTTGAATTCATTATGGTGAATTTTGCCAGATGCTTTTGAAGAATATTATGTATTTTATTTGCTGTGGTGTTTCTTGTGCTTGCTACAGGGCATGTGTACTTCTGGGTAATTTGATCTTGTTTATTTATGGTCTAAATACTTCTTTTCCCCCCAGACAGCACTATTCAGTTGTGTATTATTTCAGCTGCTTTTTGGAAAATATGATACAAATATAAGTCCCAGGCAGTGTTTGTCTAAGGTAGAATCAAGTGTATTTCTTCTTAGCTGACAAACTTGGTGGAATCTTGTCATATCTTGACAGCTTTCTGAAATCTGTATTTCACTGTATACCTGGGGACATTTTACAAGGTAAGATCTTTAAAGAGATGTTGCGGCTCAAATATATTTGTAGCACGTCTGGAGAAAGCAACTTATTAACTCTGCTCTGAGCCTCTGACGAAGTGGAAGGTGAAGGGTGTCGAGAGTGTTTTCTGCTCACTCCTATCTTGTCACTTATCTGGAAATGTGTCGATTCTTTGAGCCTGCCCAGGCATGTGGATATTAGGAAAACTTGTAGGTATACGTGGCAAAGTACTGGCTAGTGCAAGAGCTGAAATGTAAAAAAAATGGCATTGTGAATTAGCGCAATTAAACGGTTATTAGTTCTGTTTTGTACGGATGTAGGAACCCTGCTCGTGTCTGTTTGACTTGTCAGGGTGTCAAGATGTTCACCCTGTAGTTCTTGAAGTCACTTAGAGGGAAGGATGCCCCTGAAGTGGTTGGAGCATTTCTCTATATGTTGCCACCCTTTTCCTGCCTAATGCACCTTTCTCTGGCTACTGGCATAGGTATTTTTGGTGTGGCATTGGGAACTGGATCGAGTATGACCAGGAACTGGGATGTGGGAGAAATAAGTTCATTTATACCTGCTCAGTCTGACTATGGAGCAACGGAGTCAGATGCAATACAGCTGCTTTCCCAAGTAGATATAAAAACCAGGCATTGGTTCATTGTGCACAGGTTTCCTCCGTGCTTGCAGGGTAGTTCATGGCTCACCTGACCAGAACAGATTTATCCACATGAACAAAGTCTCTATTTGGTCTTCACTGATGTACTTTTATGCTCTTCAAGGCACCCCACTTTAATAAGTGAGGATGAACAGTGCTGTAGTGCAGAAAACCAGAAAGCTTGTTGTTACTAGATACAATTTATTTAGCTTTGTCATGAATTCAGGTTCCTATGTGTGTGTATTAGGGAGGTTTGTTTTGTTTTCCTGCTGAGCTCTATCAGAAAAAAGCAAAACAAACAAAAAAACCACCTCTCTTTAAAGTGAGGAACGTAATGACTTTTGAATGCTCCAGAGCTCAGTTTATCTATTAATTCATAACAGAAAAGAAACAGAAGTTGCAGCAAACGATGTGGTGGCTCTGTCTTGTCCATTTGTCACCTCCTCACCCCCATTTAAAATATGCCATTGCTAAGATAGAATTTTGACTTTGAATCTCCACTTTTTTAAGGTTTATTATAGCGTTGAACAGCATGCTTAAGGCAACTTAATTGCCTTTTGGCAGATCTTTGTATAGTTAATGGTGTTACTGTTGCTTGAATAGAGAAGGGTTCAGGTGTTCAAGGGACTGATCTTTAAAAAGAAGGCAGACCATTTAAACTGGGTTTTTTTGAGCTAGTCTCTAGTGGAATTGGGCTGCAGTGGAGCAGTCCCATTTTTCCTTTGGCTTCTCTCCCTGGCAATGATTTTGGAACTTGTTGGAGTGCTCCAATAAAATTTCCATGCATTTCACAAAATCTGATTAATTGTTAGAGAAGAGAGATTGACATCAGTGTCCCTGTAGGAGACATGCAGCTGACTGGATGCTGATGTGGTTGAAACAATGAATTCTTGCTCATCACCTAACTCTGCTGAGTTTTAGTGACAGTTAACTGCAATAAAACCTCTGATAAAAAGATTTTCTTTTTCTTGGTAATGGAAATTTATCCATTAAGCCTTGCCATAATGGATGCAACCTTTCCAGCACTTTGTTTTGGAGTGACATAATAGGTGCACAAAATCGTGAATTTTAATGTGAATTCTTTATCGTACTTGTGGAGTTCAGTCATGTCTATGATTTATCTTCTATTTTTATCACATTTTATCACATTCTGTTTTCCTGAAACTTTTGTTTTAGCCCTCTTCAGTCTGCTATTTCAGTAGACACAGTCTTTTACTCAGCTGTGCTTCAGCAGAATTGGCATGTCACATCCAATATATGTACAGTATATATAAATTTCCTTGTTTTGCCTATGTTTCCTCAGTGTTCCAGATTTTTTGGGAGTGGGCTATCAATCAAATAGCTTACCTGTTTTTCTATGGAATTCTCAGTTTGCTGTAGGTGGCCTCTATGCATTCCATATGCTCCCAGGATCTACAGTCAATACAAATATTCCTTTGGAAGTCTGGACAGCTTTAAAAATGCAGAGTTTAGTTGTGTTCAGAGTCATTTCTTGCTTCAGCAATGTTCTAAATGACCTCTTCCTGTATCTGCACAAGATTCTGACTTGCCAGGTTTTTTTGTATTTATTTTTTGGGGGTTTTTATGGCTTGGCATGCTTTGGTGCTCTCAAATGAAACCAAAAACTAAAGGAGAAGATCTTGTGTGCTGCCTCTGTCTGTTCCCCCCTTGTAAGCAGCTATGTAGTAAGGTCCATCCAGAGGCTTTGAAGGTTACTATTATTGCATGAAATAATGTTAGGATCTTGTTGTTCACTGGCTTGCTTCATCAGCTGTGCTTGTTTGATTGGTACCTTTTCTGTACAGTTATTCTGTTGCTTTTTGTTTGATGTGTGTTAATTTTTCCATGCTCGCAGGTATTTTTTTCTTATGATGTTTCATTTTAATTGGATAAAATTTTAAAACATTAAATTTTGCTTTCATGTGCTTTTTCAGTTACCTGTTTCAGCTGCTGTTTTTCCCTTTTTATATTCTCCATTATTCCCTTCATACCTCTATTTCTCCACCACATTTTTTCACGTGGCAAATGCAGGACTTGGTCACTGCTTCTTAAAATCTCATTTAAAGTCTACAGCTCAATGTCGCTCCAGTGTTTTCCTTCTTGCATTGAAACTGAATGTGTGTGTCCATCTGCATCTCCCAGTTCATTTACAGAAGTTAGTGATACCTTAATTGATGAAAGCAAAAATGGGAAGTCTGAAGGGAATATCTCCACATTTGTTCTTTGTGCCTGATCCCCATCTGTGATT
Organism: Daphoenositta chrysoptera; assembly: GCA_013397915.1. NCBI lineage: Eukaryota > Metazoa > Chordata > Aves > Passeriformes > Daphoenositta > Daphoenositta chrysoptera. The sequence goes on along the minus strand of VZRO01009623.1, from coordinate 832,401 downwards.
GCGCAGGAGAAAACAAGGAATAGGTCTGGCTCAAACACTGAGGATGCAATTTCCATCTCTACTGTGTTTCATAAATACTCTTTTGCTCTGACCACTTTGTGATTCTTCACATACTCAGGCTTCTGTTTACGATATGATGTAGACAATAGGTGATAAAGATGTACCAAAACCTCCTGGGTTTAAATATGATCCGGTGTCCTCCTCTGGAGGAAAAGATGAGTCCTATTCAAAACTGTTTTCCTTTCATCTGCTGCATTAAGATGATGTCATGGACAGGACATTTTTGGCCTCTTGTGATTTTTTTGATACTTGATATATTTTACAAAGGAGGCTTTTCCTATTATTGTTCTCTTCTGTGATGAGAAATACGAATGTCCTGAAGAAAACGCTGTGTATCATTTTAGCTGAAATACACTGCTGATGTAAAGACCAAGTAGGACTCTAAGATGTGATGATATCTCAAGTTTCAGCAAGTCTTTTTGCAGATTTATGGTAACTATTAGGGCTAATATGCTTCAAGTATATTTTTCTTCATTTTTCAAGTAGAAGGAGGAAACAACCATTCAACTAAAAAGAAAACAATTGTGGTGTCACTTCTGTCATAGCAATAATCATAGTGGAGGGGGAGGCTGTTGGTTGGCTGTTGTTTTGAAAGTCGGTTGGTTGGTTGGTTTGTTTTATATGCAATATGAGTGAATGGAATACATTCATCCTGATGTCCCAGACTTTGAAATAATAGTATCATCAGTGCCCCGCTTCTTCTGCAGTCCTAAAATGCATACTGAAGGTGGTGATATCTGTGAAAGGAGAATACATGGGATTGTACAGAACTCTGGACTGAAAACACAAAGAATATGGTGGAAGATTTCCTTTGGTGAAACAAGGATTTAAAGACAGCCCTTGGCTCAAACTCTACAAGTGAACAAATTAGATGTTTTGATGATGCAAACTGAGAAATTTGTGGCAGAAAAGTAAAGGTTTTTCCTTTAAGTTTTGTTTTGGACATCTGTTTAGTCCATTGGTTAAACTGTTGACACAGCTTGAATTTATATTTATTGCTTGATAACAGGAAATATTCTTAATCCTCTCTGCATAGTATATCCTACATAAGCACACAATTTAGTGTTTGGGCTCTAGATAACTTTTATCAGTGTGCCTAGCTGAATTGTGTATTACTGTCAAAACCTTTATGTAGAATGTCTATTGTTACTTACATTTCAATATTTATACTTAACATTGTCTGAATACTTGATCACCTAGATCCTGGTCACTTAAAAAAATTATTTGTTAGTTATAATGAGCAGTCTGTTTTACTTGTCGTAATGGTAAGCTTCAGTAAAGAATTCAGTCCCCAAATAGAAGACTTGGTTTTTATAAATCCAGAATTTGCAGTCCTGTTCTGTATAATCCAGGTCTAACAGAAGCATTTTTCCGTGCTACCTGGCAAGTATGTCACTAGGTCCAGTCACAGTAACAGACTAACAGTTCTTGAGGTGATTGTGATTCATTTAAGGAGCTGCTTTCGTTAAGATAAATCTGAGTAGGTGGTAGTTTTGTAAATGTGGATGGCTGTGCTTGGGGTGTGTGTCTCATGAAGATTTTGATTTGTGAAGTAACAAAGCCAATGTAATTTTGGTTTTTTATTGTTTCTTGAATTGGTTGTTGGAGAATATATAGTTACACTATAGAGATCTTCTGCTGAAATTAGTATCTGTAAGTCACTGCGAGATTTTTCAATAGTGCATGTGGTGCTTTTTCCATGTGCTTATGTTTAGTTCTGTTTGTTGAACGCTGACACTCAATGCAGCAGTATCCCATCGATACCAATGGCTTAATAGGAGTAAAGAAATGGGGAAAAATAAAAATACATATAATGACAACTTTTGTGGATCTACAAAGGGTCTTCTAGATGAAGAAAAAGTGTCCAGTCCCATGCTTGAGGTTACGTGTGGAGGCAGAACCGAACCCATCAGCTTCTGCTGTAAGCAAACCAGCAACGGCTCCATTCCAGAACTGCTGTGTGTGTTGCTCCAGTCATGTTAGCGTGCTTCAATACACTCCTAGGGCAATTCAGGACTGAGAGCGTGTTTGAGACAGGGCCATAAACAGCGTGAAGTTTCAGGGGTCATGTGGGTTTCACGGCATCAGTCCCGAATGGGGTGTTGAAAGGCAACCCATGAAAATACCCAGTTTCTATGCTGTGCTCATACGTTGCTGCCTCTCTGCTTATTCCATTTAGCTTTCTGTATTTCTTGGTGCAGTGTCTGGCTCTCTCTACATCAGTTGTTAGGACGTGAGTGTGGTCAGAATCTTTTTGTAGCTTCTTGACAGATATTATTGCTAGAGTTTTATTAGACTTTCTAGCATTTGTGTCATAACATATTTGATGTGCCATAAGATATCTGGAGTAACTTAGTCATAAGTTATTTGGAGAAGCATGTTGAGAGTGGCCTTTAGGTTAATTTTCATATTAGCTAGGTTGTAACTTTAATGAGTAGAAAGGGTTGTGCCTGTATGCTAGGCTGAGGAAAGCTGTGGCTTGGTATAAAACTTGTGTCTGCATTGCCTGGTTTGCTTTGGGCTGCCCCTGGGTGAGGAGTAGCCGAGGGATTTGATGTGGCTTCTCTGTGGGGTGGCATTTTTTCCCCAAGGTCTGTGTACATGTGTCAGTCAGTTCTCCCAGACATAAACACAAAGGGTTTGTCTTGCATATGATAAGAAGACAGAACTTCATCCTTGAAACTTATCTCCATCCTTGAAAACTCGTTGCTCTCTCCAGAGCCTGAGATGGAACTTACCATTCTGGGGAATGTGATTCCCACCCCCACCCTGGTTTTCCCATTTGATAGTGGTCAAGGTGCTGTAGGAAGCTTTTTGCTGATGTTTGGAATACCTGCCTCTAGCTCTTGGCTGTGATTTGAGCAAGTGCTGACTCTCATACCTGAAATCAAGGGCAGCCTGCTTTGATCATAAAGTACTCCACATTATATAGCTCTTTAGGAAAGAACACCTGAGGGCTTGCACATGTTTCCTTGGCAGATTGTTTCTGTAGTTTCTGCCAGGTTTTACTGCACCTGCAGCAAATCAGTTTGAGTGTAGCTGGGTGTAAGCCTCTCACTAGAGGAGACAGCAAAATGCTTGATGATCATTTCAGATTGGGACCCCCAGTTCTGTTGAGCAGCCACACTGACTAAATGTAAAATGAGCACAACACTATTTTTGAAATACATTCAAGTTTGTGGACCATAAAATGCTCTGGTGCAAGCTGCCAGAAGGCTGTCTTTTTTCAGTGTCCTCTGGCTTCAGGCTGCACTTTGAGGAGTTTGTGGTAAATAATGCAGCAGGCTCTGCAAAGGACTGTCAGACAAGATGCTTATTTGTGAACTGCATCTGTTTCGTGTGCTGAACAAGGCAACAGCCTACAGAAAAAGTGTCATTGTGCAATCGGGTACTGTCATTATTGCTACATGTAAAGGAATCCCAATTATGATCATATAGACAACATTTTGCCATTTTACAACAGAGGACCTCAGAGTTTTTGGAAACTCAAAGCCCTTTTCTTCTCCTGGACTGTGCTGGTGGCCAGGCTTGCCTTTTTGTGACAGGGATTTTCAACTGCAGCACTTGCTTCCTGCTATGTCCTCTGCTCCTTTAGGAAGAGGCAAGTTCACTGTCTAATGGGGGAATTCCTTCTGTCTTCCTGTTGTGCAATCCCTGCAGATTTATCTTCTGTTTGATTAACCACATAGCTTCTACCAAAGGGAATATTGGTAAATCCAGGATATGTAAGAGCTTTGCAGAAGCTGATCATGCTTGGAATACTTCATGTGTTCTTGTTGATAATTTAGGTTGTTATAATATATTTGAAGGAGTTGACAGTCACAGATACAGTTCCTATTGGAAAGTGAGGGTTATTGCCCTTATGGGGTTTGACAACACGCCCTTTTGCAGAATCACTGTTTTTGGATCATCTGTTTCTTGTTCAGTGTGCATGACTAATTAGCTTATAAAAAAAGTCATTGAGCTAATATCTTATAGAGAAACCTGTGATGTCAGATTTGATCCCCTAATTGCTCTTATAATTGGCATTTATTGGAGCTCTTTCACAAGTCAGGGCAACAGACCTCATTTGTTTTATGTAGAATGTTGTAAAAACAATTGAACTGGCAGCTGATTACAGTTTTCGATTCAGTAAGCAATTTTGGAAGACTGTGGGCTAGACAGTTGCCTGATTTTCCTGGTTGTAAAAGTTAAATGTAAAGAGAGATGAATTTTCGGCATATGGCTCTGTGTTAGCAATTACATGCATTAGTGGTTTAGCTGGTGTATTGTGTCTGCTTTATAAATGTTTATATTGCAGCTTCCTGCTAATAGATATTGATGACAGGCAGTGTTGTGGAGGCACAGTGTATGGCAGTGATCATTAGTTATGGCCCAGTAATAATCCATCTACATGTGTTTGGTGGCATACCCAGAGCTAACCCGTGCTCATGGAAACATCAGCTATTCTGTTATTCCTTAATAATTTAACACAAGGCCATTGTCAACTGGGATGTAAATGTTTAACATTTTATATTGAGCATATTCAAGTTTTAGAACTCTTTAAGCATAAGTGAGCCTGGAAATAAAATTATGCTGATGCCTACATAAAACTTGTCTTATTAATTCTGAGATAATTTGGAATGTTTTCTGATTGCCTAAGTACGTGTATAAAGGAAATATGCAGTCTCTTTGTCTGTTCTGAAAGTACAGAGAGCTCTGTGGTGAAAGGCAACTTTGAAATGCCACACTCTCATCAAGGAAAAATAATTCATCAACCCCTGTCCATAAAAATTGGTGGAAAAATTGTTATGACCAGTCTCTGGATCTAATGTCTCAAAATTGTAAAGAACGTGATACTTTTGAATTAAGCTATGATGGGTATTTTGACACCAAAATATTTAACTTTTGCCATATGGCTTCTCTCAAGTTTGGTACTTCTTTCTCAGTTGCACATCAGCTCTGAACAGCATGGGGTTTGTGGAATGATCTTTTCAGGCTGCAGACACAATATTGAGCTTTTTTTCAAGTATTTGTCAGTTAGAGACAGTCTTCTGGAATTGTTTTTGTAATTGTAACAATGAATGTCTAATATTAATGAAAAGAATAAATGAAGTATTTCTGGTGGCATTCATCCTGAAACCAAAGCATGATTAGCAAGTAATTAACTGTCACTGTTATGTCTTTGCATGACTTCACTGGCTGGGTCCCAGAAATACTGATTTTTTCCTAGGAAAATTCCTTTTGGATGTTGAGTTCAGGTGGCAGGGGACAAATTCCTGTGACAAGTGTGAAAAATGACCTGTGGACCTTATCCCAGGTGCATAAGCCTCTAAGGCAGGGACTGCTGAGCTTTTCTGTGCCCACAGTGCTGTGGTGAACACGTCACATTTTGCCTTGGAAAACTTTTAATTTCTCTGTGGATGTTGACAGTTTTTTGTAACATGGACCTCTTCAGGCCACTGGAATTTGTCTTTTCTGTTTTATTTCCCCACATTTGATAACTTCAGAGGAAATGCCTCTGCTTATGAAAACTTGTATTTTAATCTGTAATATTTGGCAAAAATTATTTAGGGCATTTTAAGAGATTATTCAACACTTTATGCAGACACTAAACATATACAAAGCCTCTGTACTAGACATGGGAAAATTGCCCAAAGAAGGCACTTCGGTGATTTGTAATAAGATCTCACAGGAGCCTTGGAAATTCTTGGGACAGTTGTAGTGGATTTGTGTCCCCGAGAACACAAGTCCCCAAAATTCCTACATGCGTTCAACCCTTGGGAGTTAATTAGTTCTTGGCACTGGCAAATTCTTCCTCTGGGCATTAAAAAAGGTCCAACTGTACCTCAAATCATCTCTTGGTTCATGTCTGACAAAGTATTAGGTCAGATAAATCTGATGCCCAAAGTATTAGCAATATATGCAAGTATGGATTGAAGATTTAAAAGTCATTTTATGAATTACAAAGATTACAATGATTGTAGTTTCTGACCTTTTTGACAGATACCTCCGAGGTGAGATGCAAGACACGTGGAGAGGAGGGAACCACTAGATCAGGTTCAGTAATAACGTTTTTGGTTTACTGTATATCTACATTTGATCATATAAATGTGCATACTAACACGAACAGCTAATCCTTTATATTGGTGATCTGATGTAAATAGAGTTAATTTGTCTTTGTTGTTGGATGACAAATATTACAGGAGGTTTTAGTGTGCTGTTTACACAGGGGAAAATCTGTAAACACCTATAGTCCTTTTGCCATCCGAATGCTTCTGCTGTCACTTCAGCGCTCATGAAACCATAATAGTTGTGGAATAGTGAAAGCTAATCCTTATCCTAGACCAGTGTGGTTAAGATCTTTCTATCCAGCACATATATTCAGACCTATGTCAACATCTATTACTAATTCACAATTCCTCGATGTGCCTTTTCTTGACCATTATTTGTCTTGCTTTCACAGGCTGATTATTTCATCTGTTGCTTTACTTTCATTTCAGTGACTGGGTTAGACCACAGAATGTGCAGGTGTATTTGTCAGTGCTTTAGGTGATGTGTCTGTTCAGAGTGAGGTTGTCATCACTGCTTTGAGAGAGAACAGAAATCTGCTTTTTTACTGGGCCAGTTTCTTGGGGAAGTGTGGTGCTTACAAAGTCACACTTGTGACCTCCTGTTGAATTTGTTCTGTTGGTTTCATTTCCATTCAAGTCGTTACATTCTGGTATAAGAAGCCAATATCACTGGCCTGGTCACAGATGGATTTTGAAATTAATATGACTCTGTTGTTAAGATTTGCTGTAGGATTTGGGTTACTGGTTTAAATTACAGGCTGTGTTCTGGGGAGTTGGGAAGGGGAAATTCCTTCTAGAACTTGACAAACAAGTTTATGTGCTGGGGATGCACAAGTAGCTAGGTACGGATTTGTTCCTGATGAAGTCATAGCAAGAGTTACCATAAAGCTGTGATATTTTTATTACCTGACTTCCTCACAAACCTTTTTAATTATTTTCTCTCAAGAGGAGGACTAATTTTAATCTGTGTAGTTTATGTTAGAAGAACATAATTGCATTTTTGATCCAAGGCATGTGATGAAATAAAGGAATGTGGGGTGAGAGGATGATGTGCTCACACACTCTGTCATGAGCAGTATTAAACAGCATGGGCTGTGCTCAGAGTCTGAGTGGGGAGTTACACTGTGTAATAAGTGATGATGTTCTGGCATGTGTAAAGCATCATAGCTGATGCTGAAGTTTCTTGATTAAAATATTTCTGAGAAATCAATCAGAAATAGCTAGATGGTCTGATACTATGCCACAAACTGTGAGATTCGGCCTCAGCTTAATGCAAGTCTTATGTAAACAGGTTGCTGGGATTTTGCAAGTTGTTTTTTTATTTATTTGGGGTTTTAGTGTTTGTTTTTTTTTTTCTTTTTGGGCTTGTTTTTAACATAGATAAATCTTGTGTATAAAGAGGGGGTGTTTCAAGGCAGAATTTGGTGTGTCTTCAGCCCTCTCCCTGGTGTTCCCACACATCAGATTAAGTTGGTCTGTGGCATAAATTGGGAGACATGAGAAAGAACCCAGAAATACGAGTTCTGCAGAATCAGCAGTATACTGAAAGTCTTCTGAACTTCAGATCAGGCTCCTAAAGATACATTTCAGCTGTGATTGTTGGAGACAGAGAAATATAAATGGGCCCTTTCTGCTGGTGCTTGTCACATGGGACAGTCACTCTTTGTGTAAGAGTCTGTATGAGCTTCACTTACTTGCCTTTTTTTCTGGCTTTTGCCTTTCTGCCTAAGAATAAAGCCTCAAATTTTAGTACTTGCATTGTGAAAATTGTTAGATACATTTAGTTACAGTGAGCACTCTTCCAGTGTCTTGTTTATTGGGATAGAAGGGAGGGAATGAATAGAGATCTGTTGTTTATATCTATATTCCCTGATTACTTTTACTAGCATGCCAAATATCTAATGAAAAACTGCCTTGTGAATTGTTGGTTTATTTATTTATTTCTTGAACAAAGCCTGGTGTGCTGATGTGATTTTATGGTTCCATAGGGGTGGTAGGCTAATATCCTATAAATGGCATTAATCTGCAGCTCTGTCTTGGTATTGCTAACCCCACCTGTGGCATTAATGCAAGACTTTGCTGTCTTCCCCACTTCTCTTCTGCCTTTACTGTTGATTTACACAGTAATACTGGATGCTTATTATGTTGAAATTGGAAAGGAATAAATCTGTTTTTTAAGTTTATAAAAAGACAAGCTTTGTGATTTTTCATTTTTCCTTTTACAAAGTGGTGCTTGCATTTCTCTAAGGTGAGGGGAAGAAACAGTGGAGTGAAAAAGGAAGTAAGTTTCCACTCCACACATCTTAAGGTAAGATGTTCTTACCATAAGAGAAGCCTTCACTGTAACAGATGCAGGTTTGCATGAGTTACGTTCATCCTTTGGGATGTCTAGGTGTACTAGAGCATTTTTAAGGACAAGGGGGTAAACCTCTGACTGGCTTAAGGAATGCCAGCTCCTGATGATTTTTTAATTGTACTAAACTCTGTAGTAGGCAGTATTCCTTGACATAGGGAGGATGAGTGTTGATAAACCTGCGTTTAGAACCTAAATGTTCCTTTCATGTCACCATATGTATGTCCTTCCTTCTGCTTTGGAGCTAATTTAGTTTAGTTTTCACAAAGGAAAACCCCAAATTACGAGCAGTGTACTGAAGTCATTGGCTAACAGCCTCAATTAGCATAACACACAAAATGCAGAGTAAATGCACCAAGAGCAAGACTGACTTAGCCTTGAATTTTCTGCTGTGCCCATATCACTGTGCTACAAGGCTTCATTCAGTAGACCTGACAGACAACTGGAGACTCAAAATGTTAAAGAATAAATTCCATTTTAATCTCTTTTGGGGAAAAAAAGCCACCAACATTTGGAACCAAGACAGCAATTAGGCTGAAACAGCATAGATTAGTCCCACTTATAGTGGAATTTAATTATTTGGAAGCAATTAAACTAACAGAGTCTGCTCACTTTGGGGAACGGTTTGAGTTGTAGGGGTTTTTGTCAAAAATGTTAATGCAGTCTCTGTGCTATAATTTGTTAATTTAACATAACTTTCTTCTTGCAATTTGTCATCAATTCAAAGACAACTAGTTTTCTGCAAATAGCTCTTCTTGGCAGAAAAAAATGTCAAAACTGGCTGGATTGAACTTTGGTTCCTAGTTAGCAACAACCAGGCAGATAAGACAACATCCCCTCCTTTATTACATTTGAGATTTCCAGCCCTTTGCTTCCCCTCAACTTATTTGCTTCCTCTTTACTACCTAGGAATTGCCAATAACTGTGGCACTGCTACCAGGGGAGCTGTTTGGGATGAAGGAAGGGATTGAGTCACTTCCCACCCTGATTTGAGTCAAGATTCACAAGATGCACATGACCCCCACCTGTCGTGGGAGGGGAAGGCGCTCAGTGGTGTTCTGATCAATCTTTCACCGTGGTGTGAGGAGGAAACACAAAACCGCTGCTGCTGGAGCCACACGGGTGTCAGGGAGGCGCTGGGCAAGGAGAGGCTCACTTGGTGTGGGAGCTGCTGAGCTGTTCCTTTTACGAAAGGATGGGAATGAAGGAATCCAGGGCGTAGTGATCTCCTGCTACCATCCTTTGTGCAGTGGAGAAGAGGACAGTGTTGGTCACAAAGTGGCCTTAGCTGTAGACAAGGTGAAGGTTTGGGGTCGAGACTGGGGACTCCTGTGAGAAAGGGCCGATGCAATGCTGCCTGTTTGCCCGTGCTGCAGCTTTTTGGTGCTGTTGGCAGCTGCTGCTTGGAGAAGGGTTCTCTCAGAGCAGCTGCACAGGAGCTCCTCAGTGCCGTGAGCTCCTCCAGCGTGTGCCAGCCCAGCCCTGGCAGCGGCTGCTGCTGCAGCTGGTGCAGGGCTGGGGGAGCAGGGGGTGTTCCCTCTCCCCTGGCAGTGAGCAGGGCGGGCTGACGGGCCGTGCCGGGATGTACAGGATGTGTACCAGCTTCCTTCTCCTCCCCTGCCTGACCTTCTGATGAGAAATTGGGTGCTGAAAGCACCTTGCTTTGGGTGTTAGGAGGGTTTAAGTGTCATCCCTTCCTCCTTCAAGAAACCCAAACCCACAGTGCTGCTTTAGTTTCCTTTTGCTATCTGACTGTGAAGTATAGGACATTGTATTTTTAGTGGCAGCTTTAGGTTTCAAAGCATGTTGTGTGAAGGTCTCAAGAATCCTTTGAACATGTGACTTCTCTTTTTTCTGCTGGCACAGTGTTTTTAAATGTGGCAGTAAAGAGTAGTAACATTTTAAGTTGGATATGTCTGTGGAATGTGGTTTGGGCATATATTTTTAAAATGAGGAACACAAGTTCAGATTTGTGTTTCCAATGATAGACCATTTTGAAAAATTGTTCAGTTTATGGATAATATTTTCAAATTTCTCTTGCTGGGTTTTCACTAAGCAGGTTAATGGTGTGTGTTACTCAGACAGATTGCAGTGAAACTGCAAAGGGGCCCAAAGAGATCTAGTCATTCCTAACTTGCTGTGAAACCCTTTGCATGCTGGTGGCTACAAGAATTAAGTTGGAAGTTAAAGGGAAGGAGAGAAGAACTGAGCCCGGCTGTCTGTGCCTTTCCTCAGAAGATGATTGCACTGTTTTGTACACAGACTCTCAAACAAGAAGTGGTGACTGTAATTTCCCTCCTTAGCCTCATGTGCTGTTGGAAAAGGCAAAGGCTAATTCTGAAAGTCCAATTTTCTGGGCTGCATTTGAACAATGGACTGATAATCCTGACCTCTTTGTTGCTCTCCCTTTTTCTTGGAGGGGAAGGAACTGGAACCCTTGGGATGCATCTATGTTTTAATGCCTGTGGTGCCAAATCCTGCTGTGTTGGTGGCTTTGCAGCTCTGCAGTGACCTGTGCTCACAGGACACCGTGGGTGAAGGCTCAACCTGACACACCCTTTTGCAGAGTCTTTAGGGCAAGGCAAAGGCCACCTCTGGAGGCATCTTGGGTTTGTTTTACGGTTGCAGATAAATCTGTTCTGCGATGTATTTATTGTACTGTGAATGAAAGAGCGGATGTTTTGATTTGAAAGGGACTCTTGCTTATAATCCTTGAGTATAAACAAAGTGTGGGGAGGAAGCTTTACTGGAAAGCAAAAAAAACTGGACCATCTTCTGGTTCAGCAAGTAATAACCCTTCTGGTGTTTTGCATCAGTGACAAACGTGAGTGTGTACATGTATTTTTAGAAGGGCTTCCAAAGGGCCCCCAGCTGTGTGTGGGTTTGCTTTTGGTTGTGTTATGCAAACCATGGGATATTCCCAGCTCTGCTCCCTCCCAGTTTAAGTTCCCAGGCTGCCTTTGTGTGCCCCTGTGAGCTGCAGGCTGGTGCAGGGAGCAGGAGGCTGGTAAATGGTAGAGCTGTCTTTCCACCTCAGTTTCCTCCTAAATGGCATCGAATGCTAATTGCTTTTCATTCTGCACTTCAGCAAGAGCAGAGTGATACAGAGCTAGGGTTTGCTTTTCCCCAGGGTGCCGTGGGTGTGACTGATGGAACAGAGCCAGAAGAATTTGGCAAAGCAGCTGACTGTAAAGGGAATAATCTCTTTTTCCTGATGATGGATGGCACTTAGAAGGCAGCTGGGCCTGAAAGCCATTTCTCATGCTAAGGCTCTGCAATGTGCAGGTCAGCCATTGAGCAAATGCAAGCCCTCAAAATGAGAGCTAATAGCTTGGCAGGTTATGCCTGACAAGCAGCAAGTGGTTTGATTTTAATTCTTTAGTGTGTGGGGTTTTGTATTTTTTTGTGGATCACAACATCTAGTAATTCTAATATTTTTCTAGTGTTAGATGATGATCTGTTTCTAAGTTCAAAAATATCTTGAAGAAAACACAGTCGATAAGGAAATATATTTTCATTCTCAAATAGAGTACGTTTCTCTAATATCTAAAAAATTATTTCTATTTAACTGCTGCACATGCTGTTATCAACATAGGATTAAAAAAATACATTTCACCTGAGCAGCTGTTAAAATATTGGCCCTTCATTTTTCTGTGGCGCAAATTGACAACTACCTGGGACAGAGAATCATGTGTTGCTCCCAAAGAAATGGTCAGGGAGTTGTGGAGGTGAGATTTGAGAGGAAAATCCATAGTGGAGTGAAGGTAGATTCATATAGGATAATGGTTGGAGAAGACACTCATCTGATTTGACAAGCAACATTCATAGCTCTTGGAGAGCTTATGTTGTCCTATTTGCTGCTGATTTGGTAAAGGAAGAGTGCTGTCTCAAATACTGCTGGAGGAAAGGCTTTCTGGGAAATATCCAAATACTGAGTTTACCCCTGAAAGTTTCAGGGCTGTTTCTTGAAGAGATCTGAACTTTGAACAGCTGCTTTTGTTTGACGCTGGAGTTTGAAAAGATGAATGACAAAATTTTTGTATGGAAAGTCCAATAAGGATGAAGTATCTACACAAGCAACAAAGTCCTAAACCATTGTAAAATTTGGATTTTTCTCCTCGGAGGGGGGCCTGTGAGACTCAGTCACTAGCACACGTTATCTGTTGCTCTGTGAATACAGGCAGTTCTATTCTTTGATCTGCTTGTTAAGTGCTGTACTTACTTCTGTTTAAAGGGTTAGGTTTTGAGAACTGTTCTCTCCACAACCAAATAATGTATTATGCAAAACATAAACTTCACAAATGGGTTTTGTGAGATTGTATTCTCTAAGCAGCAGCATCTTGACAATAAGTATTTTTAGTGTGTCTGAAACTCACTGTGTTTGCCAGTTATCATCTGTGATGCTTGAATTGTTAATCACAAAGCTGGAGTTCTGTTTTACGCTAATGTATTGACGCAGTAATTATGAATGCAAAATTTCCATCTTTATTGTAATAAAAGTTTTATTATCCAACATTTGAAAAAATACTTTTCACGACAGACATTCATATCTTGATACACATGTGCACTCTATGCAGTTTTCAGCTATGAATGTTGCAGTGTAGCAGTGGCTTAATAAAGTGTTCAGGTGAAGTAGGAACCTCGTTTAGACTTCCAGACCAGCCAGGGAGGTGTCTTGTGTTCTTGTAGAATGAACTCCCCCTACAGTTTAAATTCAATGAAACTGAATATGGTTCTTAACTTGTACATTAGTTCAGTTCAGGGTGGGAATCTGCTTCAAATTCCTTGTTCTACTTTGTAGAGTTTAGTGTAGAGTTTAGGAGTTAAGTACTTCTATGGTCCTAGGAAGTAGGGGTGTTTTTTAGATCTTATTCTAAATTTGGAAATGCATTCCTGCTTCTTTTCTTGCTCTATATCTGGATGTTATGAGAGCAGCTAAAACAATGTTGCAAGGTATTTTTTTCCTGCTGTAATTGTGCTCTATAAAATCCTGTGTAAGACTAGGGTGTTTGCATGCAGAAGGGATTTTTCCCTTCTCAAGCAGGTACAATCAGCAGACTTTGGAGAGCAGTGGTTTGTATCTCTCAGCCCCAAAGGGCCAGTTTAACACAGTGCCTGGTACAGTGTAAGGTGTTGCCTGTACAGTTTGTCAGAACATCCGGTTAGTGATTAAATGTGCTTTAATTTGTGTGATTTAATTGAAATAATGCTAAAACCGTGTCCCTCTAATCAGGAACTGGCACCCTTATTTACTGGGGGCTTGGTTGTTGTAATTAGAAATATGTTGAACACATGGACACATTAGAAACTTTAAAGTACCTAAATAGGCAATCTTTTTTGGGGAGATCAGAAAGAAAATGTGGGTATGAAATACATTTTGTGGTAGATCTGGTGTGCCTGTAGTGGGAGGTTATCAACTCAGTAAACTTCTGATTGATTTATGGGAAATAAATTGTGGAACGAACAGTAGATTGCTTGCAACATGGATGTCAGATCCCTCAGACTGTAGAAATAATGAATATATTAGTGTTTTATATGCAAAATATTGTATTCTCTCTTAAAATTTAAGAAGCAGGAATCTAAAATGTTCGGAGTGATGCTTTAGCTAAAATTTATTACCCAGTTTAGGGTGACCCTTGGCAAAATCTTTGTATGTAAAAGAAAGACATAGTCATACTATTAAATTTTAAGCAAGAGCTAGAGCAACAGATGCATGATGATATATGTAATTTCTGCTTGATTTAAGTTTGCAAGACTCTTTAGAATTTCTGTCTGATTTTTGAAGAGGTAACAAACCCAATGCATGGAGAGAGGAATATGGAATGTTCCTACTGCATTTTCATAACTATACCTTTTGGTAGATTAATGCTCCAGACTTTGACTGACTTTGTGCTGATATTGTGATGTAATTTTTAATCAAGCAGTTAACACAACAGTTTATTACCCGATGAAGCAATAGAGTAGCATAAGGCATGCAGTTTGCTTGTGCACATGGCATTGCCATACCATTGTTTAGTGTGCTTTGATTTACCAATTCTTCCTCCTTTTTATAAATTCAGGGAATGCTGGCTACTTACATCTGCCAAGTAATGACTTAGCCAAAAATTAGCTAAGGTTTATGAAAATAACTGTTTCATTTTGCTTTTGTTTGTACCTGATGCTGTCTGCAGATGTTTCTGTTGTTTCAGATATTAGATCTGACTCAAGTCAGAAGCATGAATATTGTTTGAAAATACTCCTCAGTTTTCTTCTGTGGTGTCTCGGTATGGCTGGCATTTTTCCTGGATGTGACTGTGTGTCTGCATTCTGAATGTGATAGCCCCAAGCTGCTTTTCCTGCAAGTTCTATGAGGTTTTTTTCATGGTAAAGTGCCAATTTTTAAAACCACTCTTCATTGTGAATCTGCCTGGAAGGTTATGAGGGAGGAATAGGATGACTTTTAACAATTTTCTTTTCTGAAACTTTAAAAAGCTGCCTTGCTTACAAAGAGTGGGTGATTGGTCATCCCTTGCCTCTTGTGGAAGAGGGACATTCATCCTGCTGTGCAATACCACGTGTGGCAAAAACATACTGACATGAGGAAGACAAGGGCAATAGTGCTTTATCCAGACTTTTTTCCTAACAGGAATGCACCTTTCTATCTATTTCTATGGAAAAAAAAAAAGTTATTTCTGACAGAGTTCAAATGTATCCTGGGTAGTAAAGGTGTAGACTTTCACAAGACAAGGTAACAGGAGGCTGCTACTGCACAACATGGACCCTGATCACCCATCCAAGTGATGCCTGAAACCATTTTGGAAAGGATGGCATTAAAAAAAGAGGTAGCTGGTTTTGTTTTTCTTTCAAATGTATAAAGAAGAATCAGGAGAAGCTGAAAAAATACACGTCTTCCAAGTAACCATGCTAACTTGGTATCTGTATTGTGTTGCTGATGGATTTTCTGGGGCTTGGCCACACCTAGAGGAGACACATTTAGTGCTTTATTTCTGCTCCTTATCATAGCTCTCTCGTCATGTAGGAATGATAGGAGGAACATAAACTAATCTGTTTATTCTAGTGATCTTCTCTTATCAGAGTAATTGCTAAATAAGAGTTGCTGTAACTGCAGTAGTTAAGGTCACTTAAATTTGACACCTGAGTCTCCCAAACTTCTTGTCTTCCCTTTCACAGTTAAAATTTTGTTTTGCTGCTGGAGACAATCAAAGTTATGGAAATAAAGGATGAGCTTTTTCTATTTATTGTAGTAAACAGAAGGCAGAATTTTCATTTCAAGAGTACCTTATTACACAAATTTTGTAGAAATGGATTGTCAGGAACTTAAGTGAACAAAAAAGCCTTGCCCAACATGCACTTAGAAACCCCATGCTGCTGTATTGGGAAATACTCCTATCAGAGGCAGTTAAGAGGACACACGTGAAACAGGTCCTTTCTTTCTCAAGGCTGTGCACTCAGCATCACAAAAACTCCATGCATTATGAAACATGAAATTCCAGAGGTGGGAACACAAAAAAAAAAAAAGGCTGCTAATCCAGTTTGTCTCTTCTTGAATTTCTTTACAGGTTAAAGTTGAAAGTTCTTCTGTGTGGTTAGAGTTGCTAGGGGCCAAGTTGGAGCTGAAAATCTACAGGGTGTCAATACAAAGTGGAACAGCTCCATGTGACACAAAGTTTTTTCTAAGAATATAGATAATATTATAATATTATATATTATAACAAGTATTATATATATAATATATATAATATATATATTATATCATTGTTATTATGTATATTAATATTATATATTACAATAATTGATTCAGGCTCATCAATTATTCTTCCCCTTGATGTGCACTAAGACTTTAATAACAATCATGGAAATAATCTTCTGAGACTTCTAAAGTCTGAGAAACATGGTGCTTCCAAACCTAGTAGCTTTTCTCTCTTTCAGGATGTTGTGAGAAGGAACTGGGAATAGCAGAGGGAGAGGTGAGGCACGGGAGCAGGGCTGCAGGCTTAATGCACTTCCGTGGCTCACTAGAATTAGCACCATCCCTGCTGCTAAGGAGCAGCCTGAAGGTTGCAGTCACAGTGTGCGTGGTTCTGTTTTGGTAAAAGATACATATCTTCTGTGCTTTGCTTGAATGAAGTTTAACAGGGTCCAGCCTCGTCCAGGTGAATGAATCCTGGCAGCTGCTTCCATTAAGGAAGCTTTTATTTGAAGCCTCCTAGGTGGCATGGTTCATGCTGTTTAGTTGCAAGGTCTTTGTGTTCTGCCAAAAATAAAAAGGAAGTATGTATTCCAAAATGTTCCTCTTGTTTTTTAACCAAGAACTGGACGTGGTTTTGTGGTATAATGGAATGAAGATTTTCTGCTAAGCACATACTACAGCCACTTGGTGTCTGACTGAATATTATGGCATATTTGACAATGTTGGAAGCCAAGGAATTGGAATTATATTTAATGCACAGCTTTTTTCTCTCAAAATACAGTTTCTGTTTCTGTCAGCCTTACGTAAGAGGTGTTAAATGAAATAGGTGGGCTACAGCAGGTGGTACCCCTGACTGGGATGACATTCAGAAGAGACCTGTTCCTGCCCAGAAGTCTCAGGCCAGCTACTTCTTAACTTGTGTTTGTCAGCAGTTGTTTTGTTTATTGTCCTCCAGATGATTTGGGGCTTTTTCAGGCCCTTGTAAATGAGTGTGAGATACTCTGATGTGTCTGGGTATGTTGGTGTCCATCTGAATTACAGTTTTGAAGTCTTGTCAGTCACTGATGTCTGAAATAATGGATCTGTAAGGAGACTGCCCTCTGTGACACTTGTGAGTCTCAGCTGGAGGTGCATCGATGTTCTGTGTTCGTGAGAGATGGTGAAGGGTGGTAGAGAAAACGAGGTGAAATGGAAATGGAGTAGGTGATTTTTGCTTTGTCTCCATCTTCATGAAGTTTGATTTTAAAATACAGCCATGACCATGATGCCTGCTTACGAAGTTCTTGAGAACATGAGTTGTGTGATGGTAGAAAAGAGCCATGAAAATATGTAGAAGATTGGCAATTAGAGACTTAATGCCTTTCAGAAAGAGCAATTACAAATGCCTTTACTACATAGGAAACCAGCAGGTAGGAATGCTCGTGTTTGTTTGGAGGGAGACACATAACAAGTATCAATCACTAAACCAGATGCTGAATAACTGACTTTGGAGGTGAGGCATATGTTTTTGACAATGAAGATGATTCATCTTCTGGACAAGCTACCATTTGGAAAAACATTGTAGCCATCCATTGAGACGTTGAAATTGAAAATGTAAATTTTTGCTATAGCGTTTCAAAGGCGGAAATCCTTCCCAGATGAAATTTAATGGCCTGTGACAGGTGCAGCAGGTAATTTTGGTCATGAAATTTAGAAATGCTCTTATTTCCTAGCTTAGCATTCTGATGTGTTGTTGGCTGTTTCATCTGGAACAGTCTCCTTTGCTTACTGGTTTTTTTCCTAAAGTGTGATGTTGATCTAAGGGTCCAGAGATAAGCTCCCAAAACACGTTTTTCACTGGTCACTTATTGGCATAGCAGAAGCTTCTTCCTTCTTATGAAATGTCTTTAATAGGCAGCTTTTCTTTGATTTGTGCTTCTTGATTTTTTTTCATATTGTTCAAAACTCAGTAACTTCTTGTGGTAGTGTTTGAGAAAAGAGCCATTTCTTAGACTTGTGACAGGTGTAGATTCAGTTTGTCCTTTTTCTTGTGGTAATAAGCCATATTAGAAACAAGGTTTGGTCTTTAACTTACTGATATTTTAACTATTTATTATTTATGGTTTCAGGCTGTACTCAGAAATATTTTGGTGCCTTCACCAATGCATTGAATTGAACTCCTAGCACAGCACTCTGTAGCATTGTATTCTTCATGTTGTGGGCTCTTCTCATTATTGTGAGGTTGAAAACTCAGCTGTGTTCTTCAAAAACGACGTAGGAGATTCAGAGGACAGAACATCTTATCAGTTTTTTGTGTAATGGTCTGTTTCATTCCCCACTGTGTGGATTTTGTTAAAGTATCAGAGGCAGTGAATTCCTGTCGTTCAGCTTCAACAGCAGAACTGACAAGGCTGGCACAGTGGTTGTGGGCAAGTGCCTTTTGGGTTGCCTTTCCTCGAGGCAGAATGACCCCTGTGGTAATACTGACCTGCCCTTGAAAGAGTGGTTTCTTCCCCTTTCACTTTGGTCTGTGCCTGCAATCCTTGTCGGGAGCGTGGATCAGAGGGACCAAGTGGGAGGTGGGAGGCAGCTCCTCTCCTTGGGACACGTGGGTCTGCTTCTGGAGAGGAGCTCCCAGAGACAACAGGGCACCTGGCAAATCCTGCACAAAGTCACAGCTCCCGTGAAGTGACAGAAGGAGCAGCGAAGAGAAAAGCCCCAGAGACTCTGTGCTCCATAAGGGAGAGAAGCAGCCAAATCAGTCTGCAGGCTGACAAATCTGCTGAGCCCAAAAGGAGGATTCACTGGCAGGGAGAAGGCTCTGTCTTTTTTTAGATCACTCGCAGTGGGTTCTCTTTTCTCAGCTGATTTATTATCACACATGCTGTGATGAAGCTTAGATTTTGGGGTTTAGCCACCCCTGGACTGATTTTGGCACCCTGTTGTAGGACAAACTCAGTTCTAGCCCAGGCCAGCTTGGAGTTCTAGGAGAGCATCACACAGCAGTTAAGTAGGAGCAATGGACTCGAGTGTTGGACTTGGACAACAAAGGTTGTAGTTGCTGTGGAATACACCCATGTCAAGAGTTAAAAGTTTTTAAAATAGTTGTGTGGAATCAGATTAATACTTTGTGCTGTCCTCTGTGTGTATTAATTTTCTCTTTTATTCTTTATTGAGGAAGAGGGTAAGAATGAAATAGCACACACAGTTACTTTCTTTGTGTAAGTCAAGGACAACGTGGATCAAAGAGGATTTCTTTTGTGCTTAAGGGAACTGGATGGACATTTCACTCCTACAGGTTTGTTCAGACATTTTTTGAATGCTTGAAAATTTGGAACGTGCAAAAACCACGAGCTTTTATCGGTGTCCAAGTTAGAAAGTCTCTGTGCATATGTATTGAGTACATAGGGGGAATTGTTATTGTAATGGTATTGATACAGTTGCCAAACATCAGTACTGTTTGATTTGGCATGTGGGTTTAAATTGACTGCTTAAGGGGTTGGTGGACATCTGTTCAATATTTTAGCACACCCATTGAAATAATTAGTTAATAGATGGTCCTAGCTATATGTCATATAGTGCTAACTTTGAAAACAAAAAATTGCCTTTTTATTCCAAGCTGACTTTTTTTGTCATTGATGTGGAACAGGGGAAGTGGCTCTAAAGTTTTGCTAGTTACATACATAGTTAAATATTGTGTTGCTTCCAGAGAAATGAGAGGCTGATGTAGGAAGGCCCTTGAAGGAACTTTTCAAAAGGAAATTGAGCACAATAATGTAAATTGAATGTAATTCCATTGGGTAGGAAATCTAGTGAATAGCTGAATTGTGGGAGAACAGAGGTACTGTAGTAGCTGTTCAGCTTTTAATTAAAAATCAAAGCAGTCAGATATTTTTCCCAGTTCTATGCACCGTGAAAAATGAACAGTTGTTCTTGATTTTGTAAAAGACATACCATGTCTTTGTAGGAGAATGCAGGGGGAAGCATGCAACATCTTAGAACTGACTTAGAAACTTTGTGGGATTTTTGAAATAAATGATTGCTAGAAATCATTTTGATGCTTATCAATGTCCCATATTTTTTGTAAATAAGTTTGAACTGGACCTATCTGAATTCAGAGGATTTGCTGATACAAATTTGAAAAGGTCATACCTGACTTAATTTTTGGAGCATTGGAATTTATTTGATTTATTTACTATTTGGCTTGTCATAGTCAGTCGATTTAGTTACCCTTCAAATGAGGCTCCAAAAATTCTATCACTCTAAAAAGATGAGTTATGTGCACTCTGGGAAAAACTCCAAAACTTGGGTTTTTCTGGTTTGTACGGGGAGATTTTTGCCAAAATGAGAGAGGAGGGAAATGGGCTTGCAGCAGTTTTAGAAGTTTTTTTGATATGTGAGCAGGAATATCTAAAAGTCTTAGATACCAAATACCCTACCAAAAAGGGGAGGATGGATAAGAATTTATTGTAAATGCCAAGGTTAGATGTTGTGCTCCTGGCAGGTGTCAAGAAAGAAGGCAAAAAAATATTTGGGGAGTTTGTGCTATTGACACATCTTTCTTTCCCAGCTGCTGCAGCAGCCATGGGAGGGGAGAGGGGCTGGATCGCATCGGCAGTAGGAGAAAGGAGCTAACTAAAAACCCCTTGATCTCCAGAACCCAGCTCAGAATGGCTGTACTGAAAGAGAACTTCATGTATAATACAGGAGGATTGCCTCCAGAAGCTTGCAATGCAGAACTGCTTTATGCTGTAATTCCAGCTTTTCAGCTCGGTACAAGTCAACGCCTGATCTCGCTTATGGGAATTGAATGTTCACAGCAACAGTTCTGACGTCTCCTTGTATTTTCCTTGCATCACAAAGTCAATGTTTCTTGCCACGAATCTGTTTAGTTTTGTTTATGTTTTCATACACAACAAATAGCCTATTTTATTGTGATTATTTGTGGTAGTGGTATAGATTTTATACACAAGGGTGTCCTTGGGATTCTGTTCTGTTTACAAGTCTGGTTATAGAAAACTAATTTTGACATGTGGCTGCTAACTGGTAAAGTGATCATTTCATTCTACGGGTATACCAAATGGAAAGTGTTTTTCAAATAAAGATAACTTCCTAAGGATTATCAACATCTATATGTCAATCACTTTGAGAGTTGGTAATAATAATTTCCTTAGTTAATAGGAAAAATATTATCTCTTGGGCTGCAGTGCATTAGAAGTGGGATTCAGATTATACTTGGCTAGAGGGAAAGGCTTCCATCAACTTCCTCCCACGCCCCAGCTACCTGTCAGGGGAGCTTAAAACCCGTGGTATTTAATGATTTCAGATGACATCCAGGGCATTTCTCACTTTGGAAACTGATAACCTGCAGAGGTTTTGATGAGCTGGTGAGAGGTTTTCATGTCTCGTTCCACCTTGCTGTGGTACATCAGAGTTTTGCCTTTGTTCACCCACCAGTCTTGCTTAGGGCTGGTTCTCTGCTAGGAGCTCTGTAGGAAGTTATCTTAGTTGTAACAGGCTTGGGTGTGGGTGTTTGTGCTTTAAAAGTTTAAAAGCTACCTTAGTGTTTTACTATAGAAAGCAGCCTGGTGAAATGAGGGCAGGGGAGCTTTATTTAGGGTCCCATATTGGTCTCATGGATGTCTTAGGTATCGCTCTTGTCGTTTCTGCAGTTCTGTCTCTGCTGGCCTACCCTCTTCCCTACTGTGGGAAGTGCAACTTAATAGCCAGTAAAATAAGTAAAACAAGTGAAAAATGTACTATGGAGCTCTGAAGTTTTCGTCATCAAAGACTTCAGTGTTATAAAATGCTGATTCCATATTTTGCTAGTCTTTGCTAAGTATCTCATATCCTGGTTTTCCCCAAGTGTACATATCTTAATGTTTTTGCAGTTGGGCTGCATTTCTCTTGGCTGTGACCATATGGTCATTACTGTGCCCTAAGAGGTCAGCTGCATTCTTTCATCATTTTTGGTTTTTCATATATTTGTAGTCCAGGCTTCTATGGAGAAACGTCTGTTTACTGTTGGGCTATATGAATACAAGTGATCACCTCACAATGTTTACAAATGCTATCCATGCTATCCCCCTCTATGACAAGAATGAATTATGGTTTTATACCTGGCTGTTTTGAGCATGTAAATGTTTGCTCTGTCCACTGCAGGTTTAGGTTGTTTCTAATCTGAAATGGAGAAATGTAGAGATTAGGTGGTTTTCTGGGTGTTTTTTTAATATGTGGTTATTTCCTGCAGAACTGCATATAGCCAGTGAAGATAGAACTGAGATCAGATGGAATTTTTTTGCAGGCATATTGGAGGGAGCTTATGTTGGGTCTGGAGTTGGTTTCCTTGTCATCCCCGTGGAGCTGGGCTTTTATGGGGCTTGACTGTTTGGTTCCAGTGCCTGTATGACCACCACATCACCAGCCTTCCCTGCGGGCACCCTCCGAGTGCTATGGCTGGAAGACCTGGATCTTGGGGATTCAAACTAATGTCTGAGTAGAGGAGCTCCATCTGCTCCTGGTTTGTAGTACATTACTTGGTGGATACATGCTTTCAAGAATCTTCAAAACTCAAGTGGGTTTTCTCACTTCGCAGTTGTGCTTTTTCTCATTATGTGTGTGCAACAGGATGGTCCATTGTTATAATGAAATACCAGGCTTCAGGAAAGTGAATTCAGTGTTTTGTCTGACTGAAATTTAGGAAATGTTAGCACGGCAACAGGAGTTTTCTTCTTACCATTTTTTTTCTTTTTTTTTCTGGTGTGTGGTGTTACATTGTGCCTCTAGGCATGAAAAGGCAATGCACATCTTAAAGGATATGACAGAATATCTAGCAACAGGCTTAAGAAAAGCAAACTGGAACTGTCCAAATGAGTTACTGCTCTGTAGTATTTATGGGAAAGTGAATGGTTACAGGGTTGAATCTCTGTTTGAAGCAGACACCCCTGTAACATGCACATGAAAAGGGGTGTCCTTCAACTCTTTCTTCTAGGTGGGAAGTGTTTAATCATAAAATCTACCAAATGAAAGAATACCTGATAAGCTTTTCATCTCATTTGGAAAGGAGGGATTGATTCAAACCCTAACCTGGCAACAAGAAGTTGATGGACTGAAGTTATTATTAACATTACTGCATAGAAGGCTATGAAGTAGCAATGCAGGTTTTGAGTCTGTTTGTCCCTCCGTACAGCCAGTACAACTTTTGAACCTTTTTAAGAACAAAATTGTGTTTAGACAGCATTTAGAAGTAATATTTCCTAATTTAGTTGTCTGCCCAGCATCGCTGCACCAGAACTCCACCACAGTGGTGTTTAACTGGGATAATATGCACTCCAAAGCCAGCAGGAGCAGTCTGGTGCAGAGCACATAATGCAAGGTCCCCTCCAGAAACTGTGGGTTGTTCTGAGTATTGATCTCCCATCATCAGTCAGTACAAGCTCATTGCTGCTATCTCAACAGAGAGAGGTTTTAACCACAAAAACAATGGAGGGAAAAGCTAAAGGTGGCTAAAATGGTTTTGAATAGGAAGAGATGAGGAGACCAGTTACTGGCTGCAAAATGAGCTCTAGAATCAGGATGATATTTCAGGAAGGTAAATTTACTGAAGAATATAAACAGGAAGAGCTCCTAATTTCTGTGAAGATAATTTTCATCTGTTTTAAAAGATCCAAACAAGCTTTAGTGTGGAAGAAAGATGTGTAATGTGTACCTTATCTTCTCTCTTAATTAACTTTGTGTGCATCTTCCTGTTTCTAGGACAGGTGAGACTGAATGCATTTACAGTGATGAATGACCTTGGTCTGTTCATCCATTGCAGGGGTCACTACTGTAAACTGTGGCAAAGCTAAATACTGTGTTTTAGTGGGATACATTAGGTATCCATTTGGAACTAGAGTAAGATAAAGTGTACTGCCTGTGCCTGACTGGGGATGGCTCACTTAAGTGCAAGTGGGTTTACTCAAAACTAGAGCACGTCCATGTGAAATGCAGCTGCGGTGGCAGAAGTGTGCTGCTTTCTTAGAAGGCGCTACTCTAGTGGAGCTCAAGAGGAGGAGAGAAGGAATTTTATGTAATCGAAGTGGAATCTGCAAGCAGCCTCCCAGATACACATGAATTCTACAGGGTGCCTCTTCCTTCACAGGAACTCATGGGGGTTGCTTGCTTTCGTGGCGAGTCCTTGGGGCAGAATGATGTGTGGCATCTCGAGAAACTGTCCTCTGGTCTGCATTGCTGAGTATCTGCCCTCGGGGGGACCACGGCATCCTTACTTAAATGTGTACAAGGCCGAAAGAATGTTACACACAGCTTCTTGTGTGTAGCATCTAGAATTGACTTTGCTCGAAACTTTTGTTTGTGGGAGATGTTTAAATTTAATCCTATTA
Organism: Daphoenositta chrysoptera; assembly: GCA_013397915.1. NCBI lineage: Eukaryota > Metazoa > Chordata > Aves > Passeriformes > Daphoenositta > Daphoenositta chrysoptera. The sequence goes on along the minus strand of VZRO01009623.1, from coordinate 807,885 downwards.
ATAGCTTTGGTTCAGGGATAATTTTTGAGCTCCTTATCTAAAAGTCTTTAATCCATCTAATATAATTTTTCACAATGACTTAGGCTTATCTTTGCTTTATGTAATGTGATTTGCGAAACAAAGTTGGAGAATATCTGGCTTTTAGGTCACTGATTACAGCTTTTGTGGTGGAATTTGGCAAATAAAAATCTGAGAGGGCTTTTGAAAATTTGTATGAAAATTGAACTTACCCACCTTAAATATGTTATGCTTGTTATAAATCTCTGTCTGATTATATGGTTGAGAAGCCCATCCAAATTACTTCTAAAAAGATAATTGTTTTATGTTCTTTGTAAAGGTTTTTTTTTTCATTCTGCTAGTATCTGTGAAATACCTCTATTTTAGTTTAAAATATGCAGTAAAGCACAAATTATTTCCATAATGGTGTATTTTAGTGATTGATCAGTAATTATAGGTTTGTAGTTAGGCAGTCTTGTTTTTTGTATTGCCTCCCTCACCTCTTCCTCAATACAGTGTACTCATTGAAAACATATCTGAAGGTAGAAATTTCAGTTTCTGTAGATAACCTTCTCTACCATCTTACTTCATACAAATGAATGCTGAAATGTTTCTTAGTTGAAACAGTAGATGTCTGCATAGTTTGTTCATTTAACTGTTATTCACCACCGGTGTCTAATGGCAATTAGGGGTTTTCTTAAAAGAAAATGTCTCTATGGCCGGGGCAATTTGAGACATTGCCATGGACGTCAGAAGTGTTGCAGCTCCAGTTCCATGCATTGTGCTGTGAAACTTGTAGTCTTGCACTTTTGTTCTTTCTTTTCTTTCCTGGATTATTCCTGAAAAACAGGATGAATTATCCAGGATGAGGCTGGGTGATGCTTCTGAAGTCTTACTAAGTCATGCATTGACCAAGGCAATTTTCCTTAAGATAGGGATAAAGTTCTCTGTATGATGCTTTTGTGATATTGGCATAACCCTGAGCATTGTAGAAAAAATACCGTTGTATTTTTCCAGAGTAATTTATTATTTACTAGATACCTGATGCTTTTTGTCCCTGTTTACTTGAGTTTCATTTCTTTGTGATTCCACTTAGTTACTCGTGGATGGTTTTTTTCATTCTCTTACCTATCAATTTTGTGTTATTGCATGGTCACAGCATGGAATAATATAATAGAGGTTGAGAAATCAGATGCTCTCCACTGTGCCTTGATCCACAGGAGCAGTTCAGAATTGTGGGAGAGGGGTCCTACGTGATTCCAGTCTCAGCTGAGGTACTCTAAATTATTAGGGAAATTTAGGCTGTGGCTGAAGGGCTGTGCAAGGGTGTGCTTAGACCCTTACGAGATAGCAAAAGTAATGTAACCAACAGTGTGTCCAAGTGTAGTGAAATAGCAATAAACAGTGTTTCAGAACAATCTAAAGGGATGCAGTGTTACAGCCCAGCAGAGACTTGGCCATGGGAAGAACTTAATGTGTGAGACAGTCTGAAAGCTCAGGAGAAGGCTTCCCATGAGGAGTATGTGGCACCAATGTTCACTATATGATCTCAAATTACTAAGAGAGAGAATCACTCCCCAGTTTGAATCATGTAAATTCAGATTTTAGGCAAAGATAGTGGATCAGATTACATTTTTGGATGGATTTTTTTTCCTTCAGATGCACTATTGTTAGTCTTTCATGTTGGCAACTGCTTGTCTCAGCCTGTCCACCCCGATTTGATTTTTGTTTGAAGGCTTGATTAGAAGTGACGTTCTGCTGGAGTGTCTGTGCATATTCTGAAGGTGTCACTGTATCTCATACAGGAATCCTGTAGGCTGAAATAACTTCCTTTAGTCCTTCTTTGCATGGTGCTCTTTATGGTTGTTGTAATGACTGTAAGTTGTTTGTTACTAATCAAATGAACCCTTGATACATATTCATGTGCAGATGGCAGGGGCTCATCTCTGAACCCTGCCAACCCCTTGCAGTTGGTTGAGTGTCAATGTGCAAAATTCTCTAGTTTTAATAAGGCATTTTTGATCAAAAATCATGAATGTTACCGAGTGTTGATACCACTTTTATTAATGAATTCTGATAGCAGCACCAATTAAAGTAGTGGCATCTAATGCATCATAAGATATAAATTTTATGATTGGGATAATTTCTGTACTGAGTGCATTTTCTCATACGAAGTGATGGCACTATCAGCTGCTCCAAATGCAACCATGTATCAATATGTGTTCACTATCAATATTGTGATAAAATATATCAGTTAGTTGGGACTGAGTTATGTATGATTTAGAGATCTTAATCTGGTTTTATTTACTATTTGGAAAACTTCAAATTGTTTGGGTTCTTTTCCTAAGTAAACACAGGACCGAAGTGTTAGACAAAATTATATTTTGATGTTAAATACAGTTGCTTACTACTTTCTGTCTGGGTATGGAGCAAGTGTATTTTATTACTGGGAGGCAACATGTCCATTTAGAAAATGACTTAGGCTACAATATTTGTGTTGGCAAATTTATTTTCCAGGCATAACAGTTCTGGTTTTTTTCTATACCCATTTGTGGAAAGATGAAATCGTCATTAATCATGTTTCAAAGGCTGTGATGCTGCAGTTACTCTGTTTTATTCAACTGTGGGCTCTAGGATGTAGGCAAATTGTCATCTGCAACCTGGCCTTTTAAAAATAATTTCTTATAAATCACAAACATAATCAAACTTTTATGACCAGATAAAAACAATGCTTTTCTTAAAAACTTGACTAACTTATCAGAACGTTTAAGTCAAAATTGTCATCTAAACAGGAGGAAAAATGGCAGAGAATGTGCTTCCTTAAATCAACTCAAGGCAAGCGTGTGGCAGGCTTATAAAGACAGGCTTGAATTCCAGTTTTGGTTTTATGGGACTACTACATTTAGAGAACCTGCACTGAAAAACTAGAGTGTCCAGTTGCTTAAATACAGCCATGTGACTGTTCCTCTGGGGGCGAGGAGCAGGTGTCAATCAATTCCCTAGTTTTTCAAAGGTTTTAAATAATGGAACTGTTGTGAGTCAGAGAACAAAGTTTTGTGCTTACTGAAATGTTCAGGCTTAATCTGTGTGATGCCTTGAAATACGTTTTTAGGCCTGAGGAGGGCTGTGAGGTTGGACACAGGATTGTCTCCCATGTGCAGATGTTTTGAAGTCCGTGATCAGGATACATGATGGGGCTTGTGTTGGCTATTTCAAAATAGTCTTAATTTGGGTACAGTGATTTGGGCTTCAGTAAAGCCTGAAAACCATGCCTTTTTCAGGAGTGAATAATTAGTGTGAGAGTTGAGTAGCTGAGTCTAACCACAGCCTTGTATTTCTATTTGCATGTCAGTTGAGCAAGCTGGTAATTTTTGGACATTCCTCACTTAACTCTCAGCTTTGTTTACTTAAGATGCTAAGCACAAGGTTGTCCTTTTTGAAATCTAAAAGAATGTTTCCCAATGCTTTGTGGGCTGGGAGGGGAATCAATTTAGTAAAGTCATGTACTTGAGATTTCCTCCCCACAGACTTCCTGCACTGTTTGTCTGTTCCCCACCTTCCCTGTCTCCACTAGCTCCATTTCCATCTCTATATGTCTCTTTAGACAATGTTTATAATCACTATCTTCTTTACTTACTGACATAACAAACAATGTCTGCAGTAGACACTGAAATCTTGCTTAGTACAACTTGAGTGTTGTTTGGGGCTTTTTTGTGATTTTCATCTCCAAAAGAAATTTCTTAGCGGTGTTTCATGCAACTTCTCATTAAATACATAGCAACTCCTCTTAAATGTTGGATTCCTGATTTTACACTTATGTGACTTTCCTATCACTACACCAAATTTCCTGCTCAGAGAGATGGATTTGCAGTGTGTCCCCGTGGCACCGCTGGTGTTTCCTGCTGCAGGGTGAGTGTGGCACATTCCGGGCTGATTTCAGCTGCCTGCATGAATCTGCAGTCCATGTGCATGAGGAGGATTTCAGGGTAATGCAAGCAGTACTTGGAACCTGCCAGGCTATAGCAGCTGTGTGAGGAAACCATCCTTGCCAAATGGTAAATCCTGCAGTGCCCAGGGTCACAATATAAACCTTTTTTTTAACACTGAGGAGGGGCCCTGTGGGAATAAATTCACCACAGTGCATAACAGCTTTAGAGGGCAAAGCTGCTCTGGGAGACAGAGGTATTTTTCCAAAATGGACTTGCATGAGTCACTTTGAGCTGCAAGCAATACTATAATTACATTATAAATTGTACAGAGGAAGGAGTTCTGAATCCCGACTTCTAAATTGAGAAGTTTGTGTTTCTTGACTACATAACAACTGCTTCTGAGCCTTGCATTGTTCTCCTTGTCTCAGTCCCTCTTCAGCTTGGAGGCAGGGAATAGACCAGCTGAAGGAAAGATTGCTTGCCCGCTTTTGTGGCTCTCCTGGAAGCAGTACTGCTGAGATCCAGCCTGAAGTACACAATGCAGAGAAATTGTGTTGGTGCGCTCTGCACGTGCACACACGTGAATGTGTATGTGTTAGCATGTGCACACACTCCAAGTCATTCCCAAAGACAAAAGGGAAAGTAATTCACTGCCTTATGCATTTTTTTTTAGAGTAATATAGTGTGCAGATTTATCACTGCTCTTTCAATCTCACGAGGCTGTCATGATCTGCTTGAAATTATTTTTTCTCATAGATGTTTTGGAGCTGGTATGTTTTGGTGAGCATAGTTAAAATCTCCACATGGATTACAATATTCCAACAGTCCAAAATTCGGCTTAGGATTGTTTTTACTGATACCATAGACATTTCAAGATTTCTCATCCTGCTGTTTTCTAGCAGAATATAAATATTAGCTGGTCAGGGAATTTTTCTTGGTTTTGTGGCATCTTTTGTAATACGCATTAAAATGCACTGAGACAAGCTTTTGTCCATGTTTGTAAACTACTACCTCAAATAGATGTATATCTGCAGATTGGTTTACATGAGAAAAAGGCCTCTGTATGTGTGCAAAGACTGGCTGTGAAGGAAAAATTTGTGTGATCATTACTTTGATAATGAGCTCTAGGCTGGCTGCCCATTGTAAGGCCAGGAGCTGCGGGTTAGTTGTCCTGGTAGAACTGTATGGAGTTCTTGTTTGGTAACTGGTTTGATTCAATTCCTTTTAAACATTTTTGGAGAAGATTAAAATTCATAAATGAGGTATAGTAATGAAAGGTTTGTATTCATACGTAGCACTTACATATCATACAGCTGAACCTACTTCATTTTCTGTCAGTTTCCCCTATTTAATTTGCCCTCTGAATTCAGTACCAACTAGCAATAGCTGAACACTCCTGTGAGGTTCTTTCCAATATTTCCAGGAATGTTTTGCTTATTAATTAAGCTTGATATGCTCATACCCTCTCCATTCTGCATGTCTCTGGCATAGGCACAGATGACATGTAACGGTCAAATAAGAAGTGTAGTACTTTATCTTAATTATCAAATCACTGGCCTATCTGCATTTTATGCTTTGTTTTTCTTTCATGTTTTTATGAAAATTTCTGTTGTCCAGCACTCCTGCAGCATGTAATTTGTCTACATTGTTGTTTTTTAGTGAGAACAAGAATAGAACAAGCAGAAAAAAAAAATAAATGATGTTACCAAGAGAAACAAAATATGAATCGTGTTGTCTGAAAATAAGATGGGTTCACTGAGTGTTCTGTTCGTTGTGGCAGCTAGTTCACCCCTGGTCAGAGCCCTGGAGGCTTTCAGAGAGTGCCACAGAGCTGGCCTGTCTGTGCTGGGCAGAGTCATTCACATCAGGCAGAGGCTTTGCGAGCTGGCTGCAATGCCCTGTGTCCCTAGAGGAGAACAAGGCACGGCCTGGCAGGGGGATGCTCTGCCTGAACGCCTGGGCAGGCAAAGCAGAGGGTGTGGAAGTGGGGGAGTGAAATGTAGTGGTAGCATCCTGGGACAGGGCTGCATCTACTGCTGGATTCTCTGGTCCTGGAGACCTTCGCAATGTCCCTGGGAGAAATGTCTCCCATGCAGAGGAATTCAGCAATGTTCTACTTTGATGTTTCTTCTCTGCTAAAGAGTGACTGCGTCTGCAGTCTCAGCTTTGCAAATACGTTATTACCTAAAGTGTGAGGAATTACTGTGTCTAATTTGGGAACTTTATTTTCTTTCCTCCTTATTTTTTCCCTTGCATAGAGGACACTGTGGTTTTGAACTGAAAAAGTCATGGCTCATTTCCCTTGAGAAGTACTCTAACTTCCTGCTCCCTGAATTAACCTTAAGGGAATAGTTTGGCTTAGTGGATTTTGATATTTTTACCAATTGGTCTACTCCCTTTTACTTCATTGCAAGCTCTTACCACCACGTTGCATACAGTGTTTAAAGCCTTTATGGGCAACAGGTTGTTTAGACAACCCTCAGGCTTGTCATGAGGTCTCTTCTCAACTTGAATATAATTGCTGATATCTAATTCATGTTCTGGCTGCTTCCTCCCATAATCTGCTATAGCTCTTTGTTTTATGGGACTACTCTAACATTTATATTGCAGGGTGGTTTAATTCCTTTGAGTAGTACAGCTTTGCTTTCTCTCTTCTATCACCCACCTTAGAATTTACTTTAGGCCTTTACGTGTTAGCTTTATCTATTTATTTATTTAAATAAATAATAAAATAAAAAAGTAATAATACTTATTATTTATAATAAAAAATAATAAAAAATAAATCTTCTATTTATTTAAATAATCCAGGATTATTTCACATTACACCACAGATCCAGGGTTTGGTTTTTTTTTTTGAAACTATATTGTCAGCATTACTCCGTGGGTATGTAATTAAAGCCAACTGTAATGTGAAATACATAGATACCACATTCCTGAGACATACAAGACTTTTATTTTCATCTACAGAAAAGCAGGGTCTCTTAGGTCTGTTGAAACAGAGTATTCATAACAATTATTTTTATGACCTTGCAAAAGAAGAAGGTTAAATACTTTGCAGAGCAAAGAGGAGATTATTAATCACATTAAAATTCTGTAAGATTTCACCAGGGAATTCATCTGTGAACTGAAGAAGATAAACAAGGATGGGGTAAACAAAGTTGGAAAGGGGAGTTTAGGAAAGACTGCTTGCTTAGCTGTGGCTGTGGGGGACTGTGGAAACTTTCCTGTGGATTTAAGGTTTGGAAATATATTTTTTAAAATGGTATAATCAAGGTAAGTATCTTTGCCCCAGATGTCCACTAGGAAACTGTGGTTATTTATCCTGAGTTTTCAAAAAGCCAAGTTGAAATGATTTGGAACATTTTGCTCTGAGGTGATGTCAAGCATACAGTACCTCACAGATTTTATAGCCTCCACTAAACACCGTTTGTTGTCTTCTAAAATTGGTGTGGCTTCTATGAAGCTATAATTATAAAGAGGCATCCTCCCTCTCTTGAAGGAAGTGGAAAAATGGAATGTTTAGGAAGAAGTTATACTACATCCTGGGACTTGTACAGTTTGGAATGTATTCTGGAAGCTGAGTTTCTTTTGTGTTATTTTATGATGTGGGTTTTACTGAACCTGTGCAGGATTGCTTTGGATATGTATGAGTGAGAAAATACTGGTTTTGACAAAGACAGATTTTTGGCAACTGTACAAGAACAAAATACAACCAAGGTACTTCCATGTCTTTCTCTGATAATTCAGTTGAAGAACCACTCTGGGTGGTTTCTGCAATGTCTGTGCCTTGAATATAAACAGAGAATTGCCTTAACTTTCTGCTGCACATCCAAGTCCCTTTGCTGACAGCTGCTCTATAAATATAATTCCTGAAATATTGGTTACAGTGACTGTGAACAGTACAATATGAAGGAGCTTCTAAATAAATTTTGCTGGCAGGCAGCTGTGTCAACAGCTTCAGGCTCTATGGGGTGAACAGCAAATAAGCAAAAAAAAGGAGTAGAGCCATTTGAGTCAGTGTATCCCAGTTCCACTGCCCCTTTTGATCTAACCTTGAACGCTGCATTAATGAGTGTTGCTTTCCAGAGTGTCCTATGACCTTTTCTCTTGTTCTGCTTTAATGTGAAAAGCACAGTTGGAATGCTGTTACCATATAGTTACAAATAAAAACCAAAAAAAACCAAAAAAAACCACCACAGGGTGAGGCAAGCAAAAGTGTTTACACTTATTTTTTTATTAAATAGGGTTTGAATCTGATGAGTGATGTGTCAATCTAGGTGTGAATGACACTTAAATATGTGTTTCAGACTTGTCTTTTGGGTTAGATCCTGTGTCAGTTGACAAGAAAATGATAGAGTGGATGCTGTCTTTAAAACCCAAGTTTGCAGAGGGGGAGGCTGAGAATTTAGAGTTTCTGCTGTCTTTAGGGCAATAGGAGGTGCTCAGCTGTACAGCCTCAAGTAGAGTCACAAAGTCATTAAATGTGCAATAGTTAATGGTTTTACCCTCTCCCTGGAATATTAAACTCTTAAAAAGCACAGATATAGCTTAGAAACAAAAATACATGACTGAAAAATTGCCACTCCTCTGCCTTTTGCACTTGTTTTTTTGTTTTTTTTTTTTGTAGAAAAATTTGAGCAGTAAAACATCACCGGGAGAGTGTAGCATTGGCGTGCCGAGTTCAGTACTGTCATGATGATGAAATGGAACAGGGTACATTTCACATCAGATCAAGGGAAAAAGTATCTTGTAGCTCCAGAACACATTCTCTTAGACGAATGACCTTCAGCATTTATTATCTTGGTATCCCAATGAAGGCATGATAGAAACAAGTGAAACAGGTGATGCATTGTATAATTACCGAAAGTGACACACGCTTTGTTTGGCCGAGTAACAAGGCAGTGAAATTACAATGTTGTGGGGCACTGTGCAACCTATTAGGGAAGCTTTTTGATGTTTCAGCACCTGGCTTATGTTCTAATAGGAAACTGTATCATTAGTTATCCTTTTGGGGTCTTGACCCCTGGGCGGGTGAGGCAGGGCTGGCCCTTGGTGAAACTGTGCTCCCTGTCCTCCGTGAGCCTCAGCAGAGCTGCTCAGAGGATCTGTTCCACCATCTTCCCAGGCACAGAGGTGAGGCTGACAGGCTCTAGTTCCCAGGGTCCTCCTTTTTACCTTTTTAAAAAATGGGTGCAATATTACCTTTTCTGCACCAGGGACCTCACCTGACTGCCATGATTTTCCAATATCATGGAGTGTGGCTTGGCAGCTCCATCAGCCAATTCCCTCAGCACTCTGGGATGCAGCTCATCGGTTCCCATAGAGTTGTGTGTGCTCAGGTTCCTCAGGTGATCACAGACCTGATCTTTTCTCACAGTGGGAGGGAGGGACTTTTCTCCCACAGCCCCCGTCTTGTGACGGACCCACTTGAGAGGTGTGGGCAGAGATTGCCAGTGAAGACTGAGGCAGAAAAAGCTGTTGTAGCCCAGCCTTCTCCTTGTTTGCTGCCAGCAGTTTGCCAGTTGTGCTCATCAGGGCTGTGCTCTCCCTGACATTCCTTTCCTGGCTGTCCCACCCGTGGAAACGCTCCTTGTTGTTCTTTGCATGCCTTGCCAAGTTCAGCTCCATCCACGCTTTGCTCTCCCTATCGAGTACTAAAGGATCTGTTAATGAAATCACTGTACCATGGTAATTCTTTTGAAGTGCCTAGATAACTGAGACTATCAGCAGCTTGCTAGGTGAAATTATTTGGGATATCAGGATTCAAAGATAGTAAATTGTGTTTGGTAGCCCTGACTTTAGTCTCTGGTAGCATAAACAGAATACGTAAGCACCTGGTGCAAGTCCTGAAGCCTTTTTGCCTCCAATGCTCTTCTGTTTCTTGAATGGGAAAACAAATTTTAAAAAAAGTGCTTTTGCCTCAGATAAACTTTAGGTAAGACTATAGGTCTAGATTTGAGTAATATTTGATCATGGGGCTTCAGAGATTAAAGTTTACTATGATCTTTACTTTCTTACTGAATTGAGACCACAATGAAAACCAAATTTCACTTTCACAGGTATCAAGTGCATGTGTGATGATACAGTCTTAAAGATAACAAAAATAAAATAAAATGATAGACTGTGACTCAATACAAAGCTTGTCATCTATTTTTTTTTATCATTTCTTCTTGTGTTTCTATGAAGATGAGAAGATGATCTAATTGTAGGAATTACATGTTTGATAAGGAATTGGATACTTGTAAATTTTATCACCGGTTCTTTTTTTGTAGTGGTGTAAGTATCAGGCTGTAATTATATTTGATGGGCTCTGTGCTGTAGCTGAAAAGCATTGGATATTTGTGCTTCTCCAATTTGTGGTTGAAAAATAGTTTTGAAGTCCTTGAATGCAAGAACTTCCTCTTCTTGGTAACAACTGACTGCAAAAAAAGAAAAAAGGTATATCAAATTGTAGGAAATTGCTAAATAATGTGCTAGAGGCATTGGTGGTGTCACTTGGTTTTACTTGCCAGCTTGACTAATGACATAGGAAAAAGGGAAAACATAATTAATTGGATTGATTTTGGTGAAACTCAGTTGAGAACTAATGAAAAAAAAAACCCAGTGGCAATTAACAGAGAAAACGGTGCAAGGTGAGGAAGGATTCCATAATGTAAGTTTCTGGTGTTTTCCTTAAAGTGAAGGGGGAAAAAAGCAACTACGTCGGGGGAGGAGGAATGAAGTAGAGAAACAAGACATGAAGGAAAAGAAATAGCATGAATTCAAATCCCTCACAAAGATAGTTTTTACACTAAGACAGCAAAAGATAAATCAATGAAAGGAATATATAGATGATGTAAAGTCACTTATTAATTTCATGGATCATGGAAATCAAATTCCCTTGCTGATTAGGTGAAATTCTAGGTCTGGATGTCTCGATACTTGAAAGTTAAGAGATCCAAGAGGATTGAAGGGAATAGTATAACTAAATAGCTCAGACTGAATCAACAAAAATATCAAGATTCAAACTAGGATGGCTTACTCAAACATTCAGTAAAAAGTGTATTCTCAGGTCCTCGGTTCTGCATTGGAGGGAATTGAACTTCCTTATGTTGAGACAAGATGTGGTACCATTTCTACAGACACATTTCCTACAAGCTGTGGGAGTGCAGTATACTCTTTTTCATTTTTCTCTTTTAATTATTATGAGACTGCCAATCAGTTTTTTGCTTAAAGGACCAGGGTTTTTGTCTAATTCTGCATGTCTTGTGCACTCCATATTTAGTAGAATTAAATTTAAAAATGGTCAAGCTACTGCTCTGTGTGTTAAGTAGTTATTTTGTTGGTGTAGGGCAGATGTGGATGAGGAAATTATGGTAAAATATATGAATCAGAATTTCTAATTGAAAATACAGATCTATTGCTCACAGCGTTTCAGTTTGATGTACAACTTTCCAGCAGAGCTGTATTAAATTACATTAAATACATTTCCATTGAGCTGCTGGCATTACATTTCTTAAAATGAGAAAACAATTATTGTGCTTTGATAATACTCTAGTTCACTACTAATATCTGTCATTGCTTCTTTTTATTCTACTACATCAGAAACTATAAAGCAGCAGTAAGAAAGGTTCAAAAACGTTGGCAAATGAGTGATCTGTTCCACATGAGAATTAGTGTCTGCTCTGTACCTTGGCAAGAAATTGGAATGCAGAAGGGTAAGCTGGTGTAATTGTTGCTGTGCAGTGTTTTGCAGAAAAGGATTAAACAAATATTTTAATTTTTTTGTGGTTGAGTAGAGGAAGGTTTTTAAGACTGGAGTGAATTACTGCAGTTGGATTTTTGATTTTCTTTTCCATATAAAGTGCCTGCAAGAAAGCCAAAGTTTATGTACTTTGGGGGTGAGAGGGAAGCTCATGTTTGTTTCTCCTATTAAATAGCACCCGTTCCATGATACCCACTGGGTGTATATCAGAACTGAGTTGCTGACCCAAAGCTCTCCCAGTCTAAGCAACTGTGTTTCGGTGACCCTACAGCTGAATGAGAGAATAATGCTTGTAGGCATGACACTTACAAACTGGCTTTTCCTTTTTTTCCCCTTTTTTATGTCCCTCCCTTTTCCACGGCCGATAACTCAGAGCTTAAACTGCAGACACTGCTACAGCCCACTGGAGCTGCAGTCTCCTTGCTTCACTTCTCTGTAGTCCAGAGAGAAAGGCTTGTCTAGATAAAGGAAAGGCAGCAGCTGTGAGCTCCCACTGATTTACTGGGAGAAAAACAAAGGCAAAATTTGGGGTTCTATAATTCTGTGGCGTATAGGTGTTTATTCATAGAAGTGGTTGTAATATACTAGTGAAAAACAGTAAATGCTTGAAATGATTTCTAAGTGTGGGTAGGGAACTAGGAGCCTCTGGAAAACTGAATGTTTTGTTTACCTTTGTGAAAAGAAGGTGAGCTAAAACAATGTATCAAACTTTCTTGATCCTTAGGAGGGATAAGCAAAAGCATTTGTTGAGCAATCTAGTGGTTAACAAAACCTTTCTCTTAGTTGGCTTCATTCAGTTGCTGGAATGTGCTCTAAAGCAAGTGAGTCATTTGATAATAAATCCCCAAATCCACTGAAGTGCCTCAGAGAAAGTGTAGGGCTGAAGCTGGCTGAGGCTGAGTTTATGGATGCCTTCCTAAAGGTTGTCTTTGACAGGGCCCCAGGATGGCTCTGGCAGTGACATTCCAGCACTCCCCTGCTGCTCCCAACAGATCCCTCAGCTGCAGTTCCTCCTGACCTCCTTGGTGCACCAAGGGGGGTGGAGGGGCCGTGCAAATACTGTATTTCAAGAAAAAGTTCCTTGGATTTTGAGTTATTACTATGGCATTACCCTGTAGGATGACTTCAGTCACTGCTGGTTTTCAGGAAGTCAGTGTGTATGTTTGTGGCTTGATTGTTCATTCTTTCTGACAACAGCAACTCAAAATCTCTCCCGTGGATGTGCTGGATTTGACTTTTAGCTCTGCTCTCAGGACTTCCTGATGGGTCTGTCTTTCCACAGTGAGGGGCAAAGCCAGAGCCATTGGCAAAAACTGTTGTTGGTGGGACTCATTACCACTCCAAAGCACAGGATCATTTTGTAAATATAGACTTACTTGAAACAGATTTTTATAAGACTCTTAGATATGAATTCTTTTGCTGATTTGCAGCAGGCTTATGTAGTGTGTGGAATTCTGGATTTTAAAGACAAATCTGGTGTTATGTGCTAAGGCTTTATTTTAAAAAAATTCAGTCCTTGGGCTTTTAAAGGTGTATGTAGTTCTGGTGTCCCTCATTTATCAAGCAAAAGAAGCATGTATCATTATAAAGTTAGAGCAGAATTTACATAAAAATGCACAGACCGACACTACAGAAGCCTTGAGGGCCAGGGTTAATCACTGACATTTTCAAAATCAGGTGTTGATTGCAAAATCAGTGATGAGATCTAAAAGCTCCAAAATAGTGAACAAGTTCTGACTTCACTGTAGTGGATTAAAAAGACATCTTTCACTAACTCTAATTTTGCAGAAGGTTAGAGTTTATTTTTACTGTAGGAGTCATGTACTGCAGTAGTAAATAGTAGGAGGTTCTGGCATGCATGACCTGGTTCAGCTGGATAGCACTATTGATTTGTTTTTTCAGTGCCTCTGCTTAGTTAATTGTAACTTTGTTTTCTGATCCTTGATTAGCTCAGTGGTAAGTTGTCATTACAGCATTCAACTCCCTAAGGACATGATCTATAAGGCAGACTTTTCCAGTGGAGGGTCATGATTCAGCTAGTTTACACATAATTTAAACAGCAGTTGGCCTAATACCCTGAAGTGGAATTTGAGGCACTTGTAGTCCAAGAGTGTAATACCATAAATTAGTGTTTGTGTTAAGCACTCCTTAGAGACCTGCAGGAGAGGCCAGTGGGATGTGTAATGCCCCTTGTGTTCCTTTTTCAGCAGGCAAGTGAAGTTAAAATCTCAAGGAAGATTAAGAAAGCAGTTTCACTTAGAGCAAAACTGCCATTTAACGTTTCATTGGGAAAGCTTTGTTTCATCAGAGTTGCCATAATATTTGTTTGCCCGGACTCTGTTTGGATTTGTTTTAAAGGCCTATTCCTATAATGACAGGCATAATAAAAATGTCTTCATGTGGTTAGAGCAAGCTAATGAACTCTGACTTTTGCACCTACTGGTGTTCCACATTTTGTATAAGTTTAGTGTGGAGCTGCCTTCAGTTAACTCAAACAATTTTTAAGATACATGGAATTTGTCTCTGCTCTAGCATCTAAATGGCTTTGTCAAGCAGAGCTGATGTCTCACAATGCCTCTAGAGGCAGCAAATTGAGCATAAATGAGTTGAATTCATGTCTTTTCTGACTATTTTGGCACAACCTGTCCGTGGACAGAAGTGTGACTGTCGCTGCACCTAAGAAGAGATCGTTACTTTCTGAAAGATTTCTGATGTACACAGAGGCTGGGACTTCCAGTTCAGTGCCACAGCACAAGGCAGGGTGGAAGGTGGCAGAGACAGTCCTGCTGCTCTTCTGCTTTTCAGGGTTTATTGTTTAATATTTCAGGTTTATTCAGACCTTACCTTTTGTAGCAGTTTTTGTTGTTGGTTTTTGTTTTTTCCTTTTTTTCCGACAGAGTTTGCTTACAGGAACTGTTTCTGCCATGGCAGAAGGGCAGCACGAGTAGGAGTAAGTGTTTGGGCAGAAGGCAGCAAGGAGCACAACTGCTCCAAGAGTGTGTCAAACCAAATGTGAAACTATTTCCGTGACTAAATATAGAGTGACATCAGATCTGCAGTGTTTGAATGGCTGTCTTTCTGTGAAGTGGTTTTCAGCCTCTGAGGTGGTAAGTAATTTAAGTGCATTAGCAAAGTTTTTAAAGAAGCAGAAGCTGCCAACAAGATTGTTGGGGTTTTTTAAGTAGCTGTACTTTATTGTGATTGAGTCAAAACTGTACAAAACCTTCTCTCATAGGGTGATAACTAAAAAGATGGGTCATGGTTGCATATGGTTTTCCCCCAGAGGGTAGTCGGGCACTGAAACAGGGTCACCAGGGAAGTCAGCACCCAGCCTGAGTTCAAGAAGTGTTTTTGGACAATTATCTCAGACAGATGGAAGAATTCTTGGGGCTGTCCCATGCAGCACCAGAAGTTGGACTCAATGATCCCTGTGGGTCTCTTCCAACTCAGGAAAAACATGAAGCAGTATGTTTTAATAAGCAATATTAAGCATGTATAAGTCGTAAGTATGTGCATTCAAAAGATATTTTTCCCTTAAACCACTTAAAAACATTAGTGTATTTGTGCAGTGTATGTGAATGGTGTTCTGTGTGTGAGTAAAATATATGAAAATGGTGTTCAAGTAGGCAGGTAGAGGTGCTATTAACACAGTCTGGATTCTGAAAATATTTCCTATAGATCTATCTTTACGCCTGCAAAAACCATAGTGAAATCCAGTCTTCATTGCAAGGTGTTTGCATGATGGGATTTTCTGTTTTTGGCGTGTGCGTTTGATTTTCTTGATTCAAAAGTGGATCCTGTTTGTAGGGGACAGGAGTTCCAGTGCACCCATAAAAACCTGTGAGCTCCATGCTGTTAACCACGCTCTGCTTGTGTAAAGCCCTGTTTCTCTGCGTGGCTGCTCGTGCTGAGCTGCCCCGTCCCTGCTGACTGCCTGCTGCTGGATCTCTGCCTCCCCAGCCGCCAGACTGCTTTTAGCTCTGCTTTGTCTTGGTTCCTGTATCGCCTGTGGTGTGGGCAAGGAGCCAAGCAGGGCTGCAGCCAAATGATTCAGAATGTAAAATGTCTTCCAGGTCTGTTTCAGTGCTTTACCTTCAGCTTCTTGCAGTCACCTTTCCTACAGGCATCCTGCCATTTGGGAGAGTCACTCCTTTTCACAGGGCCATTAAACTTCTGAAAGTTTGCGGGGGGTGAAGATTCTGCCACATCTCTAATTAATTTCTTCTTTATAGGCAATTATCTTTTCTTTTTAACCTGCATCTAGGTTGCATTATTGTTATTTTTAGTTCAGCATAAGGCTTTAGCATCTCTTAAAGGCGAGCAGTTACATCATTTTAAAACATTTTTATCTCCTACTTTTAGCTGTATTATTAAAATAAATGGGTGCATTGCAGTGCCTTTTGGCATAATATATAAGGTCAAACTATAACGACCCTTTCATTTAAGGTATGTTTGAGATGTAATTCTAGCTGCTTTATCCCTTTTAACTTAAATAACCATAAGAACTGAGGCCTCTCCCATGGTAGAAAGGGCTTCATCAGTATCTAGATGTGCTCTGACATTCAGAAGTGTCAGCAGCCAGGAAATCTCTGTGTTGCAGTTGATAAAGCTTTTGGATGCCCTGCTGCACCAGTCTGTACAGTTCGCTGTAGGCAAGCAGAATAGCCCAGCTGATGTTATGCAGGACACAAGGAATGAAATGATGTCCCAGCCATGACCATTTCCAGGTGGAGATAAGTGTGTCTGAAGTGGTTACCAAAAAAAAGCTGTCAGCAGCCTGAATACAGGTAATCAGTGATTAAAAAAGCAAACAAACAAAAATATGATGGATTTTGTTCTTGCATTTGTCTTTCTTCCCATTTGCCCTCCCCAAACCACAAATGCTGTTGGAAGAGTGTTTGGAGGAAATCCCCACATCTGTCATTTACCTGATCACTCTTTCAGTGCTTACTTGGGTTAATTCCATTCTGTTATTGGTACTGCTCCTCAAAACCACTTGTTTTATTCTTCACTTTTTAGAAATACGTGGTGGCTTTCCCTTCCTGCATTTATAGAGCTGTACTTTTCTCTAGGAGTAAACAGATGAATCAAAGTATCAGAGGCCACATCTAATGGTTTTGTGAGACAGCTCTGTAGTGTGTGTTACTCTTTGTAGTAGAGATGGAGATAGAGGAGCTCCACAGCTGCCCTCATTTAACCCTCAGTCTGGGTTTTTACTGCAAGTCTCTTCCATATTTCTGAGTCACGTTTAAGTCAATCCCTCTGTGGTCAGCAGCTCAGTGGCTTTGCACTGCAGATATTATTTATCAGGTCAATTTTTTTTGTCTGACACTGGTTAAATGATATGTGCAATTGAAAAATTCATTCTCGACTTCCAAATGGAATCTGTTGGCACTTGTTATTTTCATTTATAAATTACTTTGTTTTTAAGATCTCTCTCCCCAGAGTTAACATTCCTAACAAGTATGAAAGGGGTTGTATTTTTTCTGTAGTCCTGGAGAAAAAGTTGAACTGCTGTATTTTGTTTGCTGCTCTTGAGAGAGAGAATTAGTTACGTTTCATATTTCTGGAATGAAAACACGTAATATTCTTGTTAAGACTGAAGGTACTGTCTTGTAATCTGTGTTTTATTTATTCTCCCATTGTTTATGTATTTGGTTTTATATTTATAAATCACTGCATGTAATTTACTCCCAGAACTGGAAAATTTACACATTTGCTTATTATGTCAATCCAGGTTTCGAGGCTGTTTTATTCTGCTATTTTACAGATGGAAGTATCCTAACTAAATTACAAAAGGTTATTATTAACGTAAGTATTGAAGCAGTAAAGTGCCTTTGCCCTCCTTTGGATTACTTCCTTTTTGTAGGATTTGTTGCTTCCATTTCATGCTCAGCTTTAAGTGTGCTTGGTGCAGGAGTGGGAAGACTGGAGCTCCTCAAAGAGTACTCAAGAGCCTAGATCTGTTAGAACTGAGGTTTCCTCAGCCCTGTAAACTTATTTTCTGATTTTTATTAACTTTTTTGGTATTTGGGACACTTTCAGCTGCTCCTGGAGTGGGAATACAAAGGCCAGCTCATCTCAAAAATGTTTAGAAAACAGTGTGAGCAAACAAGTGGGTGTTCTGAGAGCAAGTCGCTACTTTGACAACTCAAAAACTTGATAAATGATTTAGCCATGAATAAAAATTTACTTAATTGCCTCTCTCAACATATATGCTCTTTAAAATATCTATATTTTGCATTTTCAAGTCACTATGGGATTTGAGATGAAGATTAAAAACCGTACCAAAGGCAAACTCTAAATAAATGTAATTTTAATATTTCTAAATTTAACCCAGAATCTACTTTGACAGGAACATTAAAGTTTTGGCCTGTTAAAAAAAAACAACCTAAATTAAAGAATATCAGACCTGAAAACCCAAATAGGTCATGTTTCAATGATGCAGGATAACAGAAAATAAAGGCCTGCTGTGTTACTCTTTTTTACCTTGGGACATTTTTTGGAAAAAAATATTGAAGTATCTCTCTGATATACATCTATAATAAAAACATATTGATAAAAAATTTAAAAATCAGGAACACGAAGACTAAAGGTATTTAAAAATAAATTTTTAGCTTCGGCTCTGAGGTTCATGGCTCTGTGGTGCCAAGAAGGGATTCTGTCACAGGCCCTCTTCTACATTCTGCCTGCATCCCTTGCTCTTTGAGAAGGCTTTATTTTCCTGGGTGGATTTAATCCTTTTTGCAGAATTATTGCTCTGAAAGTAACTCTGGCATGTCCATTATGGTGTGTTTGCTCTGCCATACTGGGACATTAGTATGCAAGGCTCTCAAAAGAAGCGTTTGTGCCTGAGTGCTCCTGTGGCCCTGGCAGCAATGGGGTGAGGTGACAGCCCCAAGGGTGGCTGCTGAGGTCCAGGGATCTTTGAAGAGTTCTCTGCCACCTTTGCATCAATGGCATGGCTCGGTGCTTTTGCAGTTTTCCATCACTGAGGCACTGTGTGTTTGAATTGTCATTCACACAATGTTCCAGCAGATCCCCGAACAAGTGTTCATCTAAAATGCCAGCCTTAAAACTCCATCTATTCCTCCCCTCCGCTGAGGGGTTCGAAATTAAAACATGCCTCTGAATATTCTTCTACACCTCTTGATTGTTTTACTTTGTGGGCGTTCACTCAAAACACAGAGTGTTTCCAGGGGTTGGCTTCCCAGCACCCAATTCCCCATTTTTATACACTTTTGTAAATATGGTGTCTCCAGTGTTTTTTTCCTTGAGTGCTAAATGGGGGCAGAAGTGTCTTCTCCTGAACATCACTCTCTGTGTCTCTGCCCTCCCATCTATAAAATGAAAGTGAGCTGTGAAGGTGGCAAGCCTTTATTATGTGATTAGAGAAGGTGTCAAATACTGTGATAATGGCAGCTCTATGGATATTTAAGAACTGATAGCTAAGCCAGGTGATTTTCTAGTAAGTCAATTGCTATTCACCTTAGAGAAATGATTTACCGCAGTTTAGAGAATTTCTGTTAATCAGATAAGCCATCTTAATTGCACAGATAATGGCTCACTGACAAGTACAAGATAAAACATGGTATTTTAACCTTGAGTCGAAGTGGTGATTTGTTACATATTTAAAGGCAAGTCTATAATTTTTTAATTCTTTGTTTTGGAGAGCGGATCTCACTGCTTGTAAAAATATCCCTGACTGATAAGATGACAGGACTGACTTTTTATTTGCCAGTATGACCAGACTGTTTTGTTATACAGCTTGGACTGCACTCAGGGTCATCCTTTGTGCTCAAATTTGAATGCTTCTGGGTGGGTATCTTTTCAGCAGAAATGCAGCTTAATAACTCTTGCTGATGAAGATGCACAGATCTCTGCCTAGCATTCTATTGAATAATGATAGTTCTCCAAATTAACTTTTTCGACAAGGGGAGGTAGCAGTGTCTGCCAGCAACCTTCCATTTATCACCAAGGAAATTCTATACAATTTGGTTACTGACTTTTTGAGCCTTGAAAACGTAGCAATTTGAAACTGTCACAATACAGAGAGGTAAAAGCAAGTATCAAAGGGTGATTCTTTGTATGAGTAAAAAACAATAGCTTTGACTTGGAGATGAAAAGTTCAGATCTTTTAATGCAATGAACTATCAATTTATGATTTTGATCAACATATTGTAAGAGGGTATTCACAAAACAGGCAGATCAATAGATGAAAATGTCACGAGCGAGGTTGTTCGTGACCCTGAGCAAAGCAAAGATTTGGTTTCATGTGAATGAATATTCAGTGCTGGAATCCTTGAAAACAGTGCTGGAATACAGCTGTGTACAAAAAAGACCCCCAAGCCCCTGTATTTAATGTGAGTTGGGAGACAGAGGTGAGGGTGATATGTGGATGAGAATTCAGGGCAGAGCTGTGTATCTCATGAAGAGTAATCGAAGGGAGGATACACAGACAACTTTTACTGGGTTTTGTCTGTGCGTTTGCTCCCTTTTGCCTCAGCCAAAAAAGCGGAAAAGAGAACGTTTAATGGTGCCATCCTTTGTCAGGAAGCTTTGTAACATCACAGGCCTGTACTTGTCTCACATATTCAGATCAGTCTGCACTATTTTAATCTTGCTGATATTTTAAATATTACAGCGGCAGACAAGATATTGACTTAGTATCATAACAGAGCGATAAAGGCACAATTAATCCAAAGTTTCACAATAGCCACAAATAGGTGAATAAAATGGAATAGTAAATGTATGCTTGTTTCCTAAATCGATAGTTGAGCAGATTAAAGGTGTGGTGGTGAATCACTCCTCCTTTTATTCCAGGCATTCGGAGGAGAACCTCTTGGTTTTAATTTCTTAAATGAAAAAATAAGAGTGTCATTTGTTCTGGCTCTTGCTCGAGTGATCTATCCCCTGTTCATAGAACAACAGCAGGGAACATGAGCTGTTCAAACCTCAATATCAAACGGATTAATTTCAGCTCGGATGCTCAGCTAGGACCATTTGAAAGATGGAATACCTGCTTCTGTCAAGGCAGGCACAGCATGTCACAGTCGTAAACAAAGTGAAGAAAAAGGGGCAGAGGTTTGGCAGAGAGATGGGGAATTTCTGTCCACTGTACATTGTACACATTGTATATTGTGTATACACTGTAGTACCTCATGTCTCCATTAATCCCAGTTTCCAACATTACTTCCTCTTCAGTTTCTTTTCAGTTTATCAGGGCATGTAAGTATTTTCACATGTAATTTTGTCTCCTAGCTTAAATAATGCTTTATGCTTTCAGTTTGTGAGGAAATTGCTAATTAGTCACTTTTATTTTCATCTCTTCCCTCCCCCCTATATTTCTTCATGTTTTTTTCTTTAGGTTTGGGAATTTGTATTGTAGTTTACATTGGTATTTACACCGAGCTACTGGTTTCTTCCTTTGAGAAACATAGTTTTTCTCAAGTGATCTTGATGCCGCTGTTCTTTGGCTGCTTCCTTTTTTTTTTAAAAGCAGAGTCTGAGATGAAAGAATTCAATAGCAGTCTCTTTTGTCCACCTGCAGGAGACAGTGGAGAGTGCACATCTATGTATGTGCCTATGTAGTAAAGCAATTTCCAAAGAAGAATGAGCTTTGCTTGAGTTTTCTTGCATAAATTTTGTATTAAAACAGAATGGGTTTTAGACAAGTGCGGAAAACTGCAGCTAAGGATGTGATGTGTTTGAGCAGGATATTTATAATTCTGGCCTGTAATGACTATTCCTTCTTAAGGCAATCCTCATATGTTGCTGCATTCCTCAATTATTAGCTTTGTGCTCATTTTTTACCAAAAAAATTTGCAACTGCAGTAGAAGCAAGACTGTTTAGGATGGTAATTTCACACAAGCTTGGTTTTTTTCAGTACTCCTAGCTATGTCTTTTGAAATGAACTGTGAAATACATAAATACCATTAGAAATACACAGCTTGCTCTCTTGAATTGCCATTCTTTGACTGCATAGTAACATTAGAGGCTTTTGGAAAAGCAGTATTGATAGAGTGTTCGTGACCTTGTGTTTGTATATGAATCCAAAACATCGAGTAATTTAATTTTCTGTGGCAACTACCAGTGGTATTTGCGTGTGATTGTCCTGCAGGTAACTTAAGGAATCTGAGCAGTTACTTGTGATTAATAAAATCAGCAATGTCAGTGTGTGTTGTTGGGGGAAGGAGCAGGGAAGATGAGCACGTGGTTTGGTGTAATTGTGGGGTACAGGCTGCAGTTTCACGTTGATGTTGCTGCTTTTGTTTCATCGTCTGATTCCGAGGTTCGGCTTTTGAAAAAAGCATTTTCTCAGGTGCGTGAGTGCACTTTGTGTTCTGTGGTTTCTCCCCCGGAAACAGAGTGCTGGTGGCTGTCCAGGAGAAGATTCCCCGTGGTGCAGGGTACCGTGAGGAGTCGGTGGGTGCTGGTGGAGCGTGCTGTGGGTGCAGGAGACAGCTGTTGGCCCTGCCAGATGTGCTGTCCGGGGCAGCTCTGGGGGCTCAGGTGCCTCGTGCCCGCGGGCAGGGACAGATGTTGGAGATGTGTGAACAGAGTTTAAGTTCAGTCAGCCTGCAGCCTTCACCTGCACAAACAGATTTGCAAATCTCACTTAGAAGGGGTCACATTTGATACGCTGTGAATTCACACACTGAGTTCTTGAAACCTTGATGTAATTAAGCTCACATTTATCAAAGGACTGAGGCGCTGTGAAACTATCACAGTTTTGCTTCAGTGTTTGCAAATCTAGTCACTGTACCCAGAGCCATAAACTAGAGTTGGTGCCTCAGATCTGTTGACAAAAATAACGGAAAAGAAATGCCTGGCACAAGCATTTAAGCTATTCAGTATGAAACTCTGCCAAGAGGCCATTTCCATTTTATCAACATTGTACTTCTGAAATTTGAGGTTTGGTGTTTTGTGCTTTTGTTTTGTGTTGTTTTGTTTTCAGTTTCTTTTTTCTTCTTCTTCTTTTCTCCCTCCGCCCTACTCCCCCCAAGGTTTCAAGAGGCTAGCTTAAAAATTTCCTTATTTGAAAACATGACAGGTGTTGGTACCTACTTTTCACATCCGTCTTCTTTTACATCCAGTCATTAAGTTATGGAATCAGCCACAGAATGTGATGTTAGCAGTTGTCTAAATTACCTCCCAATACCTAGGAGGAAAATTCTCTGTTTCTTTCCCTCCTCTGGTTCTGGAGGCTCAGCCCAGACTGGTGCCTGCCTGGGGAGGGAGTTGCTGTGTGCAGTGGTTTAAAGATCACAGTCAAGTGTCATATGCTTGTGAAGGGTGGGACAAGGCAGTCTTTCATTACCAAGTATTGAAGTTGCCTCACGGAGGGTTTTAAACTATGCCAAGATGAACAAACTGTGAGCATGACTTGCAGCACGTTTCAACGACATGGGTGTTAATTGGAGCAGGGACTGGAGCTGTCCCTGTCCCAGGCAGCCACTGCCATTCTGGGTGTGATGGGATCAGCATTTCAGTCTAAACCTGCTGATCGCTCATGTTTTTAAAAACTTGCATGTTCTCCTTAGTCCCAGCTGTGTTAGAAAATACAGCTGGCACTTGCTAGCTTAGAAACCTTATTAAGCATTAGTCTGTATGTCAGTACTTTCTGCTGAATTACTCTGGGACGGATCACTTGCCAAAATCTAGAAGTAAGATTAGTAGTAACTGCAATGGTGTGCAAAACCTGGATGTTTCTCCTGAACAGACACTAATGAACTATTCGAATATACACTGCATCTAAAAGACAGATGAGGAGATAATTTTTTGTAACAAACATGGTTTTGATTCCAATGCTCTTGTGTCACTTTCATATCTGTGCTTTTATCTTCATACCACAACCTTACCGAAATGGTTGGATTCTTCAGACTGTATTCAAATTAGCTAAAGGAATGTAATGTGATAAAGCCCAAAAACCAATATAATCTTGTTTTCAAGCTACTCCCTCCAAGATTCATTTAGTACCAGTGAGAAAATGGATATTGCCCACTTTTCGCAATTTTGAAAACTGGTAAAATCACTTAATAAAGCCCATTTTATCTGTATAAATAAAATTTAATACTGTCCTTGAGGCTAACCAATTAAAGTGAGGAATCTGAATGTATTAACATTAATGAGAAATCTATTGATTTTGACAGTAAGAGATTGTGTTCAGTATCACGGGGTTTAAGCCTTCGTGAAGTGAATGACACTTTTGTGTGTCATTGTTTCGGAAGTATATGTTAATAAATTGATTACGGGAAAATAAATTACTAGAAATTTTTATGATAGTAATTTTTTTCATCATATAACTTTTAGCACTGGAGCTAAGTGCTGGTAGGAATTAGACTGTAAAAGACAAGAAAGTCAGCATATATAGCCTGCATAGCAGTCTCTATGCTTAGAGTTTATACAGGGTTCTGGTTCTCCTTTGAGGGACAGCTGTGGAACGAGGGTCCCCAAATTAAAGTATAAAAGTATGGACTTTAAATCCTGGAGATAAATAGTTTTAAATAATGATATCATATTGTATTCATTTCCATAAGAGGATGATCTGTGCTAATTTTGTATTGATTTTTTTTTTTACTGTAAAAAACATACCCCATAAAAACAAAAGCCCAAAAGCTTTTACATTTGAAAGAAAAAGCCCAAACTGTTTTCAAAGACATAAGAAGCCATTTGGAATCTCATAGTCCAGATCCCTTGAGGAAAAGGTGATAATTTTTTTCATTTTGCATTTATAATAAATTGGAATGAGCCTGTTGAGCAAAGAAAATATCTAGTGCGTGCTGTACAGAAGTAAAGAAAATACAGGGGCATTTGTGGGGAGATGAAGGCATGTTTCTGCTCATTCTTCTCTTGCAGGTTGTTCCCTGGTAGCTACACAGAATTTTCTTGGTTGCTTTTGTCTAAACAGACATCTGGGGTTTTCACTTCATCTCAATCATCTTTAGAGCATCAGTAATCAGCTTTTGAACTTCAATTAAGGTTAATGGACATTGAGGGAAGCACATGAAGT
The DNA here is from genome assembly GCA_013397915.1 of Daphoenositta chrysoptera. Classification (NCBI taxonomy): domain Eukaryota; kingdom Metazoa; phylum Chordata; class Aves; order Passeriformes; genus Daphoenositta; species Daphoenositta chrysoptera. The sequence continues at coordinate 783,202 of VZRO01009623.1, read as the reverse complement.
GGTCTTCTGGGCCCTGTTGAGTGTGTGTGCACAATGGTATGCCTGATGCACTTTTCAAGATTGGCCAAGTATCCTTTGGTAGAGTAGAAAAATTATGCCTTTTGTTAAACTCTTGTGCCTCTATAACAGATCTGCCAAATATGATGAGTTTTTACTCTAAGTGGATCTAAACCTATTTCTAAAATTGGTGTGCTTTATTTGGAGATTTACCTTCAGAATACCTAATGAGTCTTTTGGTCGCTGCCTTTTCTGTCAGCAGCACTTTTTACAATGGGATTATGAAAATGAAATGAGTGCAATAAATGTAACTGGAAAAATTTCAGAAGGTGAACAAAAATTTGCTGCTGTTTTGAGACCTGAAAGTTTCAAATACATTCTCTCCCACTTAAAGAAAATACAAGGGAGGGTTTGAAAATAATGTGCCAGTAATTTAATAAATAGGTTCTCTAGATTGCTGTAGAGCAATCAGCTCTTCCAGAGGAGAAACAGTGATGCCAGCAAAGAAGTAACCATACTCCATGTCAGGCAATACCTTTCTTTTATTACCTGTGTGTATCCATCCAAGCAAGGACTGTGTGTGAAATTCTGGAAAATGGTTCCTCCTGTGAGTCAAAAGCTCAGGTGTCCAGTTATCCCTTCCACCAGGACTGGTTTATTTTTAAGAGCTGTTCTGTGTTTACCTGTCCGCAGTGGCCCCCAGTGATGAACCTCACTCTGTTGCTGTTAAATCCAGAACACTCACAAAGCTCCCCAGGCGCTCCACCCTCCATCTGAAAACAGAGAGACAGGCAGAAGTCTTGTTCTGATTCCCTCTAGTTGATCTAATGGCTAATGGGATGTGAAACACAGACCCTCTTTTCTGCAAGTGAGCGAGATGTTAGCCATCTGTCTGTCCTTTGGAAGCAGATGAACGTGTCTGAGTTCACACAAAGCCTTCCTACGGGCTCTGAGCATCTGACATTTGTAAGTTCTTGTCCAGTGGAGTAGGAATTAGGCTGACGTGACTGAAATCCTTCACGTTTGACTCACTGGTGCTTGTGGACTGGAGGAAAAAGAAAGCTCCTCTTCTATCTTGTTATGATTATTCTGTCATAACGAACCAAATAAAAGAACCGGTTTCGGCAGAAGAGGATGCTCTTGCGTCTGAAATTACTCCTTTTGCTTGGAGAGTATAAACTTCAGTTTGTTCCATGAGTCATATAATCTGCTAATGTATACCGGCGTAATTAGGCATAATAAAAAATAATTGTTTACAAGTAAATATGCTGAGAAGTACAATATTTCTTAAAGTTTCATTGTTCCTAATGCTTTAAAAGACTTCTAGGGAACCATTTGTTGTGGGAGAAGTACGTTTTCTATTTGTCTGTGGTTCTTAAATTATCTTACATTAGCAAGTTTTTGAGGATTTATTGGTGCTTGCAACAGTTTTAAACACATTTTCTTCATAGTTCTATTCCGATACTGAAATTTATTCTTGTTATACTCATTGCTGCTGATATTTCTTCTTTCTGTAGAACAAAAGTTAGTGATAACCTTGCCTAAGGAATTGTTTTTGCTGTCAGCTGTCTGAGTGATATCCCCTTGTCACCTGTTTACTCATCTCTGTTTTCGTTTTTTTTTCCTATTGAAAGGAGCAGATTATTATAGGAAATGGATGAGTAAAAAATGACTTGGAGAAGTTTTGGGGAAGCTGCTATGAAATGCATGAGTTTCGTATAGATTTTCTGCTTCCTGGACTGTCTTTGATGTTGGTATTTATGGCAAAACACTTCTGTCTGCTTGTCCTTGGTTCCTGTGAATACTTTTTTGGCAGATCTTCTGTATGAAAAATGCTTTACCTGTAATCTGAAAGGCTTCTTGCTGTGGGCTGAAAAGCACTTGTCACAACAGCACTAGGCTTATACTGTTTGAGAGAGGGGAAAAACATACAGGGCATGTGTGACTCCTCTGCCTTCCTGGTGTTTTCGGGAGCTTGGGGAGGGCAGGGTGATCTCAGACCACAGGAAGGTTTTTGACCTCCAGATTGGGGTGTTCCTGCCCATCCCCTCCACAGAAGGAGGGTCAGTATGTTAGAAGGTGGGCTCTGTTTTAGGGATGTGCTTCCAGGTGTTGTGGTGTTTGCCAGATGGTTTCTGTCTTCTCTTCACTCACACCGGGTGAGCCCCAGGGACTCCTCTGGGCCCTTCATTCACGCTGGCTTGAGGGCCAGCACAGCTTTTTGGGCTCTGTCCTGCTGGGAATATTGTCATCTCAACAGCAAGGTCTGCTTTGGTGGTGGGAAGATGGGAGTTTTAGATAGAAGAGCAGCTCTTTACCAGTTTGCCCTGCCCTATCCTCTGCATAGCTGAAAAACTACTAGAAGTAATTTTGTATTTCTGCAGATTCACTTTCAGGAGGAAAGTATGGCTACCACTTGGCTCTGGCTAATGAATGTTTTTGAAAATGTGGTGATGAATAAAACCTTAAAAGTAAAGTTTTCCGGTGACTGAAAGTTTTCCTTTATACTCCATTTGTGCTTCTGTGAATTATAAAGCTAAGGGAAAGTGCCTCCTGATGTTAAGATGTTTACTTGGCTCTATGTATTACTTAATGCAGTCTTGAATTATCATATTTTTTTTCTCTGTTATGCCTCATGTCATACGAGGGCAATATTTTCATGGAGTTTTGGTCTAAATCAGAAAAAAACTTAAAAAGCTGTTATTATATTCCAGTTTCTCATTTTACCTTCAGAAATAACTTTATAAGCTTAAGTTTCATTGCAAGTCAATGAATCACACATTCCTCTGTGCTGCGGCCCTTTTGAAACAGAGTTTAAGACATTTTGTGCTTCATTCTTTAAAGAATGCTGTCCAGTATGCTTGAAAGGCTGGGATCTGAGAGGGGGAATAGTCTGAATCTTCACGTCTTCTGAAGCTAAATTTGCCTTTGTATGGAAACACTATGTGTATGCGAGGGAAGGGACAGATTAGACTTTTATTTTTTATTAAGGGCAGTGGATGGGTGCAAGTTGGAGCTTTTAGGGAGGTTTTGTTGTAAATATTTGTGGAATGAAGAAGAGGTATACAATAAAAGGTTCAGCCCAGGTAATTGCTATAGCCCATGCCATTCAAAGGGCCTGACCGTGGGGGAAGCCCCATATACGTCCTCAGGAATACCCAGTTTCTAAGAGGAAATGAGAGACAAAGGAGACGAGTTACATTCATGGCTTGTTCCTTCCCCTTCCTAAGTGTGTCCTCTTGGCTTGTCTGAGACAGCTGTAAATTTAGAAATCGTATCAAAGCCCAGCGTTCTGAGGGAGCCCGCAGGCGTGTGAGGACGCCCGCGTGGAAGTGCAGCGTTGTTTCGGCAGGCGGGGAGGGCTCTGCTGGCAGCTGGGAATCTGCCACTCCTCTTCATTGTTCAGTGCCTTTGCTGCATCAGGCAGAGGAGACATGATTGTCAGTGTTAAAAAGTAATTACTCAGTCATCTCAGCTTCAAATCTTGCCACCCGTGCGCTCCCCAGTCCAAATACCTGCCAACACCGCAGTCACCGAGGCCTCTTGTTTCCTTGCACACCTTGCCATTCTGCAGCTTTCTCCTCGCTGTGACAACACCCCACCATGAACACCAAGGGGTTGATGACTGTGAAGAAAAATGAGATGGTGTTTGCTTTCCCTGTGACTACCTAAAGTTTAATAGCTTATACACTCACCTGCCCGGGACACGTACCCGTGTCAGCGTTCAGAATGCGGATGTCATGTCTCCTCCTGCTCAGGGTGTTTGTCTGTTACTGAAAATTTTTTTAGTGTAATGAAATTATTTCCTAAGCCTTCTCTCTCTTTTTTCTTTTTGTTTATTTTCTCTCTGTCCTGAAGGAAATAACCTGATATTACCCGGATTTTCCGTAGTTTGTACCTGTCAGAACTCTTCACATTTTGTCAGTCAACCATTTTGTGAAATCCCATGCAGGTTTTCTATTTCCCAGTAGGATTTGGTTTCTGGACAAAGCTGAAGAAAACTGTTCCGAGTAAGATGGAGGAACATTCCTTACCTAGGTGTGTCTTCCTGAGTGATGAGTAATGGAATGGCTTGGGCCACATTTCTGTTCCCTAATGCCTCTGATTGTTACAAGTGCTTTACCCTTGCAAGCCAAGTGGTTTATGGGGAGGACTCTCCCCTTGTGCACAGGGCTCCCTGCACCAGAACGGGATTCTCTGACTTGCCTTCCTTTTGGCTCTTTACAAGCTTTTAACAGACTGGTTTGTTCCAGTGGTTTTGACTGTCAAGATTTGTCAGAACCACAATTGTTTTCTGCCAAAAAAACCTATCTGCCATCCATGATAAGAGAACAACTCGCTTGCTCCTAAGAGTTTCATTCTTTGTCATTGGAATATTGTGAACAAAGATAATGCAGGATATGACTAAACATAACTTTGCTTTTCTGATTGAAAACTTACCAGTGCTGTGTACGACAGTCTGCTCCCACCCTCGTGCCCCAAGCCCAACTGAGGAGATTGAAGTGAACCTTGTGGTGTTTGGGTTGGTCTTTTGTAAATAGCAAACTTTTATGGAGCATTTAATCATCTGCTCTTTCAGCATCTGAGAGGTTGATGATGTTGTTCATATTAGAGTTTGAGGGAATTGTAAATATGGTTACATGTAGCTAATTCTGTTTCTCAATTTAATAACATTTTGTGTGAAGTGGAAGTACACTGATTAAGTGTTTTGATATTGTTTGTTGCCTAAGCCACATCTGTGTTTTGTTCTACTGATGGAATTGAAATTATGTTGGAATTGTTTGGAATATTGTTTTGTTGGAATTGAAATTATGAACATAGTTTTGGCAATTCTGCCCATTTCTAGCTAAGTAGCCAACAAAATTTGGCTTTTATTAGCATCGGTTACTTCAAAGGGAATATATCCTTGCTCACGAGGAAGAAACATATACTTAGTTACACTGTGTTTTAAACAAAATACTTGAATGGTGATGTCTAGAAACAGGGCCAGCCAGCTGCCTTGTGAGGTGCCTGCAGAGTTTCTATTTAGAAGATGCTCTATGCAGTAACCATCTCAAATATGTTCCTTAGCAATCTCTTGGATGAGGATAGCAATACACAAAAAAAGAAAGGCAATCTGAAAAAGGACATGTTCTGATCCCATTGTGGAGGAGAACTGAAGTGTTTGGTCCAGTGCTGTGCAAGACAGCCGCGAGAGGTATCTTAGAGGGGAAAGGAAGCTCTTTTTGCTCAAAACTGACTGTGATAATTCATGGGGGTGAACCTCCTGAACAAAGATCTGCTACTGCTTATATATCCTAAGCATATCTAATAGGGTGCCTGTCTTAAACCAGTAAGCCAAACACACTTGTGGTTGCTTAAAAAGCTGCAATTCCAATGTTCTTCCTTATTTATTCCAACTGAGTTGATTGTCCTCACTTACACTGGTGAAAGCCCCACGCTGTGCCTGCCCCCCAGGAGAGCTACTCGTGCACTCTCAGCTTTTGGGGACACTCCTGCTTGTCGGAATTCCCCCAGTAATGCCACTGCCCTTTCCAGGGATGCTGCTAAAACCCTTCCCAGGACTTCAGAGCCCTCATGGGTGTTTTTTGGTTTGACCCCTGTGTATGCCCAGCTTTCCATGTGGTGCTGCCCATAGTGAGGGCAAGGCATGGCTGTGGGGGTGGGTGAGGCTTTTGCAGCCTCGGTGTTGGAGCTGCTGGGCACCAAATGCACTGTCTGGGCTTTGCACCGAAATCATGGCATGGAAACTGCACGGGTAACTCCTGCCTGTGCTTATTGGCTTGTGTCCTCCCCTCTGAAGTGCTCAGTAAAGTCTGCAAAACACAAGTGGTCTGGTACCTTTGCTTTAAGGAACAAATGGCTGGCCGTATGTCTAGTGTGCTATGCTTGTTTGGGTAAAGAGGGATTGCTCCTTCATTCTCACAGGACTGTGTGGAGAAAAAGTCCTGCTGCATCACGGATTAGTGGAAAATAAAAATGAGGTTCTGTTGGGTTTGTTTATTTCTAGCTGTAATTGCCCATATGTTCCAATCTGAAAAATATCAAATATTTACATGGAAATTCAGATAGAATTGCTGTGATTGGTTTGAAACATACTTGAAAAAGAAGGGTAAGCACCACAAGAAACATTCGTGGCTGCATAAAGTATCTTGAAAGAATTTGTCATCTTTTTGCTGAAATTTGAAATACTGGCCTAAATTTGGTTTTTATTCAAAGCAAAGGTAATGTTCTAGCTGTTAAAAAAAAATCATCTGATAGCCAAGTGCTTTGATTTTCTGTTTGTAACACCCCCTTTTTTTTCTTTTCTTTTGACTGGACTGCCTGAAAAGCAGAAAAGAAAAGGGCGCTGGTGCAACTTTTGGTTGGAAGATCTGAGCAGAATAAAAAGTGGTTATAGGAACATCTTTACATGTGGTTGTAAAAGGAAAAACTCTACACTGCAGAACAGGATGGTCTTGAATAGTTTTGGATGTAGTTAGTTTTATTGTGTGTTTATGTTGGTAAATAACAAAATTCAAAGATAGTATTGTGAATGAAAAATTGAATAAGAATTTGAGTGTATCCATGTTTTTAAGATAAGAAAATACAGAAATTACTGTACAATCTGAGGTAAATGGAGCAAGGAGGTCGTAGCACTGACAGAAGGCAATTTTTTCAGAATTGAGTCCCTGGGTGGAGAAGAGTCTATATATTGTGATTTTTATTTTTTTTCCCCAATGTCAAGCCCATGTAAAGACAAAAGCCTAGCTTGAAATAATCTGACAGCCTAAATGACACAAAACAGGGCACTGCAAATGTGAACTGAGTGTTTTTATGGAGCCTTGTAGTCAGCAGTCATCTTGAGGCTTTCTTTCCAAGCTATTTGTGTGTGACATTTGTCTTCATGTATACGTATAATACCACCTGCTCTGTGCCTCTGAAATCTTCAGGAGAAGAGCTTAAAGGAACCTTAAAATGTGTGAAGCACCACTAGGTGTTATGAACATAGATCTTCTCAATGCTGAAATTTCTTCCTCAGCAAAGCACATCCCCGCTTTCTCAGAATTATTTTGGAATTCTTAAGAATCATTTGCATTGTCTTTAATATGAAGATAAGGAGAACTTCAACTATAATAATGGAATTTTCTGTTTTCTTGTGTGTGTTGTGCTGCAGGTTAAAGTGGGGAGGAAAAAACCAAACCTAGAAGCATCATTGGCTGGGTAGATTTTTCAACATGAATCGTGCTTTTAGCAGGAAGAAAGGTAAGCAATTTAGCTTATATTTCATGGAGACATAAGTGCCATGTAAAAATTCTTTATAATATTAACAATTGTACAAGGGAAAACTTAATCATAGCACTGCATTTTCTAGATAGAAATGAGCACCCTTTAGAAGATGTACAGAGCAAAGCATTCTTGACTGGTAGTTACAGAGCTTTCTGCATTCTAAGTTGAATTTCGTATTTTATTGCAGGACGTGTGTACACACGCACATATAAGTATATAAAATACACATTCTGTATTCTTTTTTTGCCTACACACACACCAAAGGATGTGCTGGAGGGTTTTAGAACTTCTAAAAGCCAGTGACTTTTTTAAATATATATATTCATTGGATTCTTGGAGAAGCTGTTTTTTCAAACTGTGTTTAATGTAGTTGAACTATCTCATGCAGCAGGATATTTTTTAGCTGTAAGAAGCTATTCTGGATTTGTAGCAATCTGAAATGGCATGCTTTCCAGAAGGTTATCAAACCACTAAATATTCAGAGTTATATATGGTGCTCCTCTGGCTTGCTTAGTCTCTTTTCATTGTCTGTTTATGATTAAACATAAGTCTTTAGAATGAGTATTGGGGATGCTGTTTTTTTTTACTGACAGCTTTGTTGCTATTTCCCCTATTTATTTGTAAGGTAGAAAATACTCAGTAGATCTCTTTCTTTATTTTTCATGTTTTCTTCTAAAGGTCTTTATGTGTGGCACACACTGAGGTGATGTCCTTGTATGAATAGGTGTAACCTCAGTTGGACTGAGTGTAAATATTTTGTTTATGTAACAAGAACTTCTGCTTTGGTATCAGTATCAAAGCTGGAAATAGAAGGAATCTGTGTACCTTAGGCCAACAAGAGATGACAGCATCCCTGCATCCTTGTGTGTCTAGTGCATTTGTTTGTTAAAGCCAGATGAATCGAGGTAAGAGGAGTCATCCAGAATATCAGCACATGATCACAAAAGGAAGATACACTTACTCACAAAAGCTGCAAAATAGGATGAAAGATCATTTAATACCCCAATAGCAGGAGGAAATAAGCTTAAACCCATAGCCTGTGCTCTTCTTAAGCATTGATTTATTTCCTCTTGTAGGTAACTGTAACATCTTTATCAACAGATCTGTACCTGTCAGGGGCTTGATAGTGCTGCCAAGGTTCTTCCAGATCATTGGAGAAACCATTTCATTGTTCTTTAATTGTGGATTGATTTATTACAACCGAGAAAGAACTTGGGAGTTGTAGATTGTTTTGTCTAGGAGACCATATAACTATTTTCCATTTTTTTTTCCTAATAGCTTCTGATAATGTTTGAAGCTCAGCCTGCCATGTTTCAGAAACAGACCAGCTGTGTTATATTGGATATTTTCTCAGAGTTTTGACTTGGACCCAGAGTGCTAAATGCTCTGTCACTGTTTCTTATTGCCCTTGGCAGTTTCTGCATCTTGCCTTTGTCATCAGGTTGTGCAGTTGTATCCTCAGTTTCCTGGGATCCTTTGAGGGGTCTTGATTAATTTCTCTCTGTTTTTATTTCTTCATAAAAAAATTATTACTAATTTCTTTCTAAGTTCTTACCTAAATTTTTGCATATCATTATATTCAAAGACATTTGCTTTGTTGTTCAGTTAGTTTGGTGTGCTTTCTCTTTACCCTAACAATAAAAAAGAATCATATAAAAGCTGTCAGGCATAATGAAGGGCAATCAGTGTGGATTCCTAATAATGATTCAGAACCTGAGGAGACAGAGGAATTCAGTGCTGTCATCCATTTATTTTACTCATAGTAACACTCATGACATTTCCATTCTATTACCTTAAAAAAAAAAGCAAAACAAGTTTCAGTTACGCAATTGTCAAGAATAAGTGAAAATTACATACTTCTAATGCAAATTGAAGTGCAGAAGAACTTTGCTCTATCAGTGTTCGTGTGTAATAACTGCGTTTAAAAACAGGTTCAGTTGCTGAATTTCCTTTATAGTATTTGATTTCCCCCCTAGATCTCAGAGATACAGTGATTTCCATTTCTTGATGGGTTATTTGTGGGTTTTTTCTGTCCACAAGAGTATGGCTAGTTTGAAGAGTTAACTGTGTGACTGCTGTGGCTTCCCAAGCAGTTCTTGCTAAACCCAATCCAGTTTCCAGCTGGCTGTGCTGGTAGGGTTTGTGTGAATCACAAGTTTGCAGTGCTCTCTTACCTTGAAGCTACAAGAACAGGTCTTAAATACACAGGATTGTGAGGGAATTCAAACAGATGTAGGTGATACTTTGATAATAGCCACAGATTATATCTGAATCAGGCAGATTTGTGGAATAAACGTTCCCTAATGTTTGTTTTGATGATCAGCCTGTACAAGTCCTTTATCAGGATGCACGTAGAGAAGGTAGTTGCTCGTGCCATGGCTCCTGTCCTTTTGAACTGGGCAAACTGGGGACTGGAGTGGCTGGGACTGTGCTGTTCTTGCTGATGAGCTCTGTTTCATGCCATCACCTGATTCAAGCAAAAGCTTTCCTTCTAAATGTTCAGAAAATTATTTAATTTACACACATTGGTAGATGAAGCAAGAAAAGAAGCACTAAAAGCAAGCTTTCTTTATTTTTCTCCCCTTTTTCTTCTGTTGGAGGCTGGATAGCAACCTGTGCTTTCACAAAAGAATTGCAATGAAATATGAGTTGCTAAGACAGAAGGTGAGCTCTTTTTAAAATTAGTCCTGATCCTTTACAGACAAAAGTTTCCCATAGATAAGATGTGTGGCATGAGTGTTTATGGAGAGAATCTGTTATGGGAGCAGCAGCTTCTTCATAAATCAGAGCAGTGCTCCTGAGAGTGCAGACCTACACTAATGACCAGTACTTCATTTTGCAGCACAATTTCCTACTACAGGTATCATATCTGGAGCCAGTACTCGGTCTAAGTTTATTTTTAAGGGTCATGGTTTAGGCATGAAATAATCACTTCAGCTGACAAGGTGTGCTGAGTGCTCTGGCCTTAAAAAAGTCATACAGCCTGTCTGACTGCCCTAGATTTAGTACAAACCAGAACTAACCTGGAGAGTTGGTTTGTATTTGAGTTGGAATTATTTTTACTTGTCTGGTAGTCATCTTAGTTGAAGGCTTAATTGATATGCTTCAATATCAAATTGAAAAAAAATCAGGCTGTTCATCTTTCATCCTAATAACGACAATGAAAAATGTAAGAAAAGGTGAAGTTTAAACAAATTCAACTCATTTCAGAAAGTACTTAGACAGGTAATGATCAATAAATGGGATCTTTCAGAAGTCCAGATTGATATCAGTTCTCCTCTGTTACCCATGAGCTTGTATAACAGGGAAACGAAGTTTAGGAGCTAATATTGACAAAAAGGTTCATTTTAGCTTTAAAGCTGATATCAGCACTCGATGTTTTAAGTTGCATGTCTTAATACAGGAAAAAAAAAAACACATTCAAAGCAACATAGCCTCTGTCTTGACTTCAGTACAGTTTGGTTGGACTAACAAATGGGTGTGTTAAAGAGAATATTCTCAGTTGCAGAAATACTGTATGACTGGACAAACTGCACAAAAATAAACATTCTGTTCTAGATTCATTGATACGAAATTACATTGAAAAGATAGATTATGTTTCTTTTAAGGATCTTTTTCTTCTCCCACATAAACAAATTGATGAACAACTTGTGTTCACGTATGTTCTTGTTGTTTTGTTGTTATGACCAAGCTTGTGGAAACGTTTGTGTATCTATCACACTATTGGAAGCTTGTTTTTGTATGTGATCCAGTCTGGGGGAAGAGGTTTTGAAGAGTCCTTTTACTTTTCATTTTCAGTTTTTCCTTTCAAGTCACATGTGGTAGTATGCTCACTTTGAAATGCTGTGGTGCAAAAAGTCTGTAGTGCAGATGGAAGTCTGTTCAATTTGAAATATGTTTCCATCTTGATAATTTCAGTCACTCTTTTAAGTAGCTTAGGGATATTAATGTAATTCTCCTGCAAGTGATCTCTCTAAATGCTATATTGTTATGTAAATTTTTCTCATTCTTACTATATTTGTATCTAAACTGAATTACATACTTGTTCTTAATTTAGACTTGATTTTGTAATGTGATTTATTTGCATAAACAAAATAGAAAACATTAACTATGGGGGTTTTGTTTTGCTTATTTTTTTAGTGAATGGAGTTGCCTCGCATAAATGAGTTTGGCACATTTTACTGATCCTGCATCCTTCTAATAAAAGATGCTAGTGTAAGAACTGGTGCATATAAGTAAGCAAAAAATAACTAGTACTTCCTGGCTTTTGCCTCACCAGAAATGTGAAAGAAAACTACTGTTCCTTCCAGACAGAGACATATCTAAATACGGAATGACTGTAATCCAAACCCTCTGTGAGCAAGAGATTGAAACTCTTTCAGTGACACAAAATAGTGCTAAAAATGTAGATATATGTCTGCTGAATTACAATGGCTGAAGTGGGTGAGGTTGTGGAGGATGTAGCAGATGAATTTAGTTTTTTCTTTATTGCACCCCAGTGGTCCTCCTTCATCCCATAAAGAATGTCAGCCTCAGTTTTCTTACGACATGAAGTTCAATGTATGCAGGAATCTACATTTTCTGGGGTTTTTTTCCATATGATAGCAGTTAACAAGGTGGATAATTGCTGCCAATTACCAGCTCCTAAGATGTGGATGGTCTTTATAATGCTAAATAGAATATATCGAAGTAATGGCCTGTTTTAAATCGTAAGTTTCAGCAATAACATTCCTGTGCAATGGCTTTTTATGGGTCTTATTTATGAAAGTGTAGACAGATGCATTTAATGGGCAGGGGCTGACATACAAAAAACTGCAAAGGTTATAGGATGCTCTTTTATGGGAATGGACTGGCTATAATGTGATCTTTATTTTTATTATAAACATCTGCTGCATTCCAGAGATGACAAATATTTTGTTTTATATTTTTTCTCTTAATGAGCAGACAATAGGTGAAGGCCCAAAAGAGTGATGGGGGTAAGTGTAGTCCTAAAGTAAATACTTCCTTTTGTCAGAGTCTATTTCACATCGGTGATTTAAACAAATGGCCCATTGTGTGCTGGACTTCCACATTAAGAATAATGATAAAAAACACAAAGAGGAAGTACTCATATAGTTTTAAAGGCATGTAAGTAGGCACAGGGTCCCCCACTGTGGTCTTCAAATATCCTTGTGGTTGCACTTTGTTCTTTCATAAAGGCATTCACCTATACAAAAAACTGGAAAAAAAAAAAAAACAAAAAAACCCCCAAAAAACAACAACCCAACAAACCAAAACTAGGTCTGTATTTCCTCCTCTGCGCCCACCACAAAAAAGCTGCTGCTTGATGTTTGTAGGATTTTCTGAATAAAATTTGTTTCAGGAGTGAAGTGTGGGAGGAAAAGAGGGTGTTTTTTTGGTGTAACGAATATTTCTGTATTCAGCTGGCCTTGCCACAAAAATCAGTTAATAGTTTTATAATACCTCCACAAAGAGGTCATATGTATTCCAGTTACTGTTCCTTGTCTTTCTAAACGTGGGGCCATGTGGAAAACCAATATTCAGTGGCCACGTCCCTTTTTTGGATTGATTTCCGACTCTGTGCTCAGAAGTATTATTTGTACTGTTGCTCTCCTTCGGCTGTGGCAGCAGCCATTCAAGTAGGCCAGCAAGGAGACCTGCAGGGGTTCCACCTTCCTTTGGCAAGGACCCAAAGCTCTTCTCTGGGTGGGACAGGGAAGTGCTCAGTCTGACAGTTTGGGTGTGTTTGCAAACATTTGTATGCAACTGGACACGTATTTATGGTAGTATATTCACATTCTGAAGGCAGAAGGGACAGCTCTAATTGTTTAGGGGAAAAAAAGGTTCCAGTATGTCTTCAGCAGAGGCATACAAATGAGGAGTGTGCTTTGGAAACCTTCTCTGAAGGATTCTTGGGTCTGTGCAGCTAAGCCCGATTTTTCTTTTTTTTCTGGTACCATGAGAATTGGAGGATAATTTCCTGTTGCTTATTTTATCTGCATTACCTTCAAAAAGGTATTGCAGAACAGATCTTATCTCTTGCCTGCTGTAAAGAACATTCTAGGCAGGTTAACGATGATATTTACAACAATAACTGTTTGTCACTTCTCCAAAACCTCGGGAGCTCCTTTCCAGACGACAGGCGTGCTGCTGAACCGTAGGCACAAATACTGGCTTTACAGTGGGAGCACCACGGAAAGAGTCTGAAGCTTTTTGGCTTCTGCCCTATTAAAATTTACACAGCCACAGCCTAAATGCTTGAGTTGCACAGGTACACTGTGAGATAGCTGGATGAGTATCTAGTTAAAGGCAAAATATCCTGTGTGAAATAAATTAGAGGGGTGTACTAGCCAGACCTCGATGGGAATCACAGTGGCTACTTGGTTTCATAAGAATTTGTCTTAAAAAGCTGTTGGAAAATTGCAGAGAACATCCAAAATAGATCACTCAGGAAAATACCATTTTGTGAAACCAAATCTCTTCGGTACATAAAAGGATGTACCTTAAATACATAAGCAAGAGGAAGCTATAGATAGGCATATTTCATTTGCTCTCATAGGTTGCTCAAACTCCTTTCTTCTCTTTCCAGTTTGAATTGTAAAGAAAGTTCCTCTTATACTTTTATATCACATTATTTCAGTGTTCTGGAATCAGAAAATTAAAATTCTGTTTTAATTGTATTGAGATTGTTATTTATGCTCCTTTTCCTCTGTTTTGACCTATCTACATAATGTTCTTACATTACAGTGAGAAATTCTTCAAAAGCTTGCTTTTTAAACATTTTTTTACAAGTTTAATTGATACTCCTCCAAATTTATTTATAGTAATACTGGAATAGTTCACTGAACTCTTTTTCTACAAAAAGAATACAAAAGTCAAAGATGGAGTTGGAGGTTTGATCTCTACATACATCTTAGTGAAAACTTGCAAAAATGTGATCACTTAAATTATGCTATGGCAGTAATCTCTTTTTCAACTTCAACTAGAAGCTTTTATCAAAGACAGTGTAGCTCTTTTTGACATATGAGGTACGGGCTAAGTAGTTCAGATTTATTTTCCTTGGTTTTTTCCGCTTTGGTTTAGAAGCTGAACTTGTTTTAAGTTCTTAACATAAACAAATCAAAAGTGCAAAAGCAAAAATTTACTAATCACTGGTCAGTTGCACTAACACTTTCATCCTATTTTCCTTTATTGTCAAAACCTAAATATTAGCATCCATATCTCAAAAACATATAGTATAAAATGTGTAGGCTCTGCAGGGAATGTTACTGTTGAAGGAAATGCAAATACTAGGGTTATTTTCATTTTGTAACTATGCCAACCCAGCATTCTATGACACCATTTTTACAATTATAGCAGTCAGCTGTTTAAAGCCATTTACAAAGTCCTAAATATTATGAGAGAAGGACACAGGCAAAGCATTCTGCCAAACTCAACTGTTCTAGGGAGATACAGCTCTCTTTGTGGCAAAGAATAAACATGCATCCAATGAATATCTTATTTTTTGGGGGTTGGGGGGAGAAAAAAAATAACAAAAGTAACTATTTTTGAGGTATGTGTATTGATGGGCATTTTTCTTTATATGTTTCTAGGGAAGGCTCGGAATCCTAATTTCAAATGCTTAGTCATAGAAACCTGTTAATAACTTTAATAAATGACTGCTATTAGACAGCCAGAGTTAGTCATTCCTCTAGAAGGTGGCTGGAACAAATGCTGCAGCTGAACCATGCAATAATATGGGTAGATTTGTTTGTTAATAACATTTCAGTATGACATTCTGATGAAAACTCTGGTGCCAAGCATTAAGTCTCAGGCCTCAGCCTGTCAGTTCAGGTGTCACCTGCAGTGGTCAAGAAGGCAGATTTGCCCTTGCTGTCTGACCAGACTAAGGGAGGCTTTGGGAGAACCTGCCTGTTTCTGCTGCGGTGCAGAATAAAGGAAATTATTTAACAAGGTGACAGTTCTTGCATGTCCCATTGAGAAGGTTTTCTTTCTTTACAGAAAAATAGATAATCTAGGAATAATGAAAGAGAGGTGCTTATGTACGTACACTGAAGCAAGTAAGCTGTTTGTTCCTGAGGCAGTAATACCTAGAGGTAACATGGATCTCTTGGGATGCTATCTTCTTCAGGAGACTTATTAGGCTGGTTGTCACATAAAATTTTTTTTTCATACCAAGTTTTGTAAAACAGGAAGAAAAGACATTTCCAAGATTTCTCTGTTAGCAATAAAAACATCCATCAATGTGAAAGGATTTTGATCCAGTAAAGAATAAAGGCTTTAGTTTCTACCTTTTAGAAATTACTGTATTTTCACTGTGGCACTAAAAAAAAAAGTTAAAATCAGAGTCTTTCTCTGTTCATCATACTAAATGAATGGCCACTAGGTCTCGTATACTTTGATAAACACTTTAGAAACATGAATTAATTAATGCTAGTCAATATTAATGAATTAATAATAACAATGGTGTTTAAGGAGTCAGTTAACTAAAGCTGCACCTAGAATATTCTGTTCTACAATCTCTTTGGGCAGTAATATGCAGAGAAATTAATCTCAGAGGGAGAACAATTTCTTGGCCCTGCTGTCGCTTTCCCTTTTGGTGGATAAATGGTCAGCTGTGCCATTATCTAACCCACAGTCATCCTCCCCTGAGTGCAGCACGCTGGTTCTGGGTGCCTGATGGAGTCTGTTCCTTCAGTGTGGGATTTGTCAGCCCGTGCCCCTTCCCCAGCTCTGCCAGGGCTCACACACAGGGCCCCTGCTGTGTGGGACCAACAACTGGAGGGAAATGCAGACTGTGCAGGAACCTCCCCTTGTTAATGGTGTGGGGCTGGCACGGTTCGGGGGGGTTAGAAAGGAGAGAAGGCTCAATTCTGAGCAGCATTAATGCTCTGCCCATGGAAGTGCCCGGCTCCTGCCTCCACCCTTGCAATTCAGTCTGTCAGACCCTTGGCTCTTCCAGTGTTGCTTTGATGTGGTTTTCCCTTATCAGCCTGGTGTGTGCTGGCAGGGAACAAAACCTCAGAAGCTCTCACCCCAGTCAAATTCCCTTAAAAAGGTGGATAGGCTGCTGTGCTGCTGCTGCAGGGGCTCTCTGTGCCCGTGCCACACGCTGATCATGCCATGATCACAGCTGAGGTGCTGTGGAGAGGCTCCACACAGCACTGCCAGTCCTGCTCAATCAGGGCTGTGCTTTACCCTGAGCCCTTGAAATCAGAGTGGTGACCCTTTTTGGCACCTCTTGTTCCATGCGGTGCCAGTGTCTGTGGCAAAACCACCACATACTCTGACTTCTTAGAATTTCTCATACCTCAGTTAAGCATAGGTTTTATTGGACTCTGAATGTTCAAACTCATAATTCTCAAAAAACAACCGAGCGCTTTTTAAAACTTTAATGTAAACTCCAAGGCAACCTAGATTAAGAACTCCAGACAAGATCTAAAATAACTGTGGTTTTCACCCAGTGTAATAGCATGAGTCTTTTCACTTTCTATTACTGTTAACATTAGATGCATGTGGTTGTCATGTTTGGTTTTATCTGGGCTTTCAGTCCTTTCTTTAGGACCTACTGTTTTATTTAGCTTGGAAGTGACTAGAACTCTTGCTGCTGTGTATCTAATAAAATAATAATATGACCTGTGATTTTCATTGTATTGTTTCATATTTTGCATGTTGCTTCAGAATGAATAATTAAGCTTCAAGATGTGAAAACTCTTTAAAAATTAAATTAGGTGAGGGATCATGCAAACCACAAGCCATATCTACATCAGATATTTAACCAATACTTCTTTTATAGGTTTTCTTTTTTTCATGTTTTTCTGGTTTATTGTATGCACAAAGTCTGAAATTTGGTCTTTTTCAACTGCTGTGAAATCAAACTAATTCTAAGCAGCATTTCAAACAGCTGCTGAGGGTGGTGTAAGTTCAAAATCAGACCTTACCATTCAGAAGGAGATGCTGGTAGCAAACTACTCCATAATAGCTTGCATGATTTTTTGCAGGTCTTTGCTATCAGCCTGAATTTTGCCTTGTATTGATTTAGTTTAGCATTAAGAGTTCTTTCCGAAGTGCTACCACTCTGTAATTATTACTTGCCTCTAAGAAATGGACTTCCATTGTCAGTGGAAATCTTCAGTACCTGTGTCGCGGTGTCTGTGGATCTACATGTGAATGTTGGGCTATTTTAACCAACAGCACAAGACTCCTGGGACCAGGTGTGTTTTGGTACCCCGCTAAGTTACTGATTTCATTTTGAGCTGACAGCACTGTCCATATTTCCTGATCTCCCTCCTGATTAGGGGTACCAAGAGTTATGGCAACACTTGCCTAGCAGTGTTATTCCTCACTGGAATCTCTGTTACATTACTGTTGGAGGCTTGTAGGCAACTTGATGACTTCACAGAAGCATTTTAAGTAAAGCTTTGTACATGATAATAAAATTGGAAAGATTACCTGATGCTGAATTAAGACCAGCATTTCACACTTGACTCCCAAACTAAATAACATTTTTTTCTGATTTGAATTTGCCCTGCTGGGTAGAAGGGAGGAAGAAACATTTGCAAGGAATAGTTAGTTTTGATGGTACCTGCCTAGTCACTTGTCTGCTTGTAAAATTGCTTTAGAAGCTACAGCTCTGTCACTTGTTTGTTTGGGTACCAGGCACAAAATGAGTGGAGAACTGTTGTCATTTCCTTAAGAGGTTGGGGGCTCTATTTTTACTAGATTTTGCTTTACAAATGTATAAATACACCAGTATCCCTACTGAAGCTATGAAATGGTGATGTGCTTGCCAGCGAGCCTGGTGACCAGCTGCTTGGCTGGGCTTTGGGTCATCTCCTGGGCTGACTGATGCCATCATGATTTTTTGCCTTTTCTTTTATACCTCTTTTGTATGCCTTTGTGGCCTTTTGTATTCTTAGTGTTTCTTTTTAGGCTACATTCCTAGACTTAATGTTTTGTTGAGTTAGGAGACTGAACATCTGGGAAGCCTCAGACACCAAGGTCCTCTCTGGAAAACATTTTGTAAACTAAAAGATGGGTCTGGCCAGGGGAGGGTTCCTGGGGAGGGGGTTTCACTCAGCCTCACTCATTGGGGAATCTTTGATAGATGTGCTGATTTGTAACACCTGTAATTCTATACCTGATCCATCGTGGGGGTGCATTTTGGGGTGGGCATTTCAATGTGCATGTTGGGAGTGTTCCACCTGGATGGAGTGCACCAGGGATCCTTGAAATAAATACCGAGGGAAAAACCCCTTTTTCGCTTCTAACCGTGTTCGGCTCTGATTTTAAGAACAGGGATCAAGGCATCATGACAGGCTTTATTCTAGCAGTCCTAATCCACAAATGCACAGGGATGGTTATTTTACACTTTCAGATAACATCAGCCTTTGATATTGTGTTAAAGCTGATATCAGGTTTCAGATGTCAAAATATTCTGGGAAATGAGTTCTTGGTTCCAGCAGGCCAATCACGAGCCACAGTTGAAAGGAAGAGCCACTTTAATCATCCTCCTGGGTGCTGCTGAATGGACAAATCATTCTTCCTTAATTAAGAAGTGATAATATCACTCTTCAGTAATGGAGCTGAACATTACTGCCATCTAGAATGAAATTTGCTTAGGGAAAAAAAACTTCTCCCAGCTTTGCAGTTCTGATCCTGTTACGGTGGTGACTGGCGAATATCTTGTTTAACGGTTTCCTTGCTTCTGAATATTCTAAAATATTCAATTATTGCTTTATCGTCAATCAATGTCACAGCTTTTGCTCTTCAACAATTTGAAATGAACAGAATTTTATTGTCCTTATGTGTAGCTAACAAAAAAACTAGTAATTACTCTAACTGCAACTCCCCATAAAGGCAAAGGGAATTGTGAATATCCAAGGGTAGAATTTTGCTTTAAGCTGTTATTCTGTTACTTAACTCAATAAAGTTCCAGATTTGTGACTTTAATTCATACTAATTTAAAACAAGATAATCTCAAGTTAGAAAATACTACTAAATGTTCAATATATGTGTATAAAATACTAATTGGAGTTATAGATTCTCCCAAATGTGTGGTGATGCAAATTGGGATTTTGGAACATTTTTATTTTCTTAAATGCTCTCAAATGAGAAAACTTTGATAAATTGTTTCTAAGATTGTGATAAATATAAGTTTTTCTTAACATTTGGAATTTCACCTTTAATTGTGTAGAACACTCAAAAAGGCCATTAAAATAAGAGAGGAAGATGTATTTGACAAAAAATTATAGAATTATGTCATCATGCAGCAGGAAAAGTAAGAGAATAACACAGTCTTGGAATGTGGACATTAAAGGAGAATATGCACATTTGTTTAGCAAGTCCTTAGGAAAACCTACAGATGGTCTGAGCTTATAAATCAGATCTAAAACTTATGAATCTGATGCGCATCCTTTTTCTTTTGTAAGGATTAGGGCTTTCTTCTGTCAGTTACAGCTTGGATAATTTTTTGTTTGTCCCCTTAATGTCTTGATAATTCATCAGAAAAAGCACATAATTAATCAAAAAACCATCATTAGAGGCACAAGATGCAGTCAGTGCTTTAAACAGCAGGATGCAGAAAATACTGATCTGAGGCAGAAACAGCAAACAACCTTAGAGCAATTAATACATTTGGGGGGAGGAGTTGTAATTCTTATGGAAAATCAAGGTGGTTAAAATAGGAAGTGTGCCCAAGAGAAAGAAGCAGGTTCTTTCATCTAAATATTTGGGAAGGTGTGAGATATTTCCCTCCAGCACCAGTAACTACTTCAGACAGTTTTTTGACTAAGAGGAGGATTGTTGATCTTTTCCACAGAGATATTATTATAGTTAAGTTAACAACTGGATAACCTATTCAGTGCTTCTTTTATTTTGCTTTTCTGTAGACAAAACATGGATGCACACTCCTGAAGCCTTATCAAAGCATTATATTCCCTATAATGCAAAGGTAAGAAAATATGAAATTGTTTTCTCCTCATACCTTTAGAATGCAGCACATTCTATCTTGTTTTTGACTTAGAACTGCAGAGATGTGGATTTACCAGATGAAATAATGAAGACAAACTAAGTAAATCTCTGGTTTGCAGGTGAAAATGTTCTGGTTTTTATGGCCAGTTGATTCTTGTTCTGAATTATGGTTTACTGGAAAGCAAACTAGTGTTCTTCCTCTGCTTGATGCTGGTTTTTTTTAATGGATGGAGATTTTGAGTGCAAAGGAATTTAACATCAGGCTGCATGCTTACAATATTATTAAAATTAATGGCACAAACTTCTTTTGAACAATATGAAAGGCAATGAGTAACAATCCTATCTGCTGGATATGTTGAAATGTCACATACTCAGGAAATGTGGTGGAACAAAAATGGCATTTTTGCACAGTAAAGCCAGAAGCCTTACTTTTATTTTCTTATCCCAATTACAGTGAGATAAGTATATATAAGTAATGCTTTGATTTGTCTATTGACATCTGTTGACAAGAAATGCATCTTACCTAAATACCTTGGAACCTAGGGGTTCCTAAATATTTACCTAAATATCAGCTTAGAAAATAGTTTGCTAAAAGGAGAAGGGAATATGCAGCCATTAGCATAACTCAGAGTAAACTTAGTAATCTGCAATTACTTGCTCAAACTGAGAGTATAATTCAATAAAGTTCTATTGTGGGCTATTCTGCATGAAGTTCTTTTATGATTGGTATTTCTTCGTATAAAAACCTCTCTTAAAATAGTCTTAATAAAAATTCAATGTAAAAATTCTTAATATCAAAAATTTATAGCTTTTAACATATATAAAAAATATTTGTTCCACAGGCCAGTACTCATGTTTCTACATGAGCGCTCCCTGCTTTTGTGTTTGCAATTTTCTTTTGCAAAGAAAAAATTGCCACCCAGTGAGCAAGTGTTTGTAGTGGAAAGTGGAGTCTCATTCTCACAGGTGCCAGGTTTTGAGCGTGTTTTTATTCTGTGTGCTCTCAAACGGAATTCTTGTCCAAAGGATGTATTACCATGTAACTGGATAGCCTTGCCAGACACCTTGGCTTTATATTAGACTTTTTGAGAGGGAGGATTACTTGCTGTGGTGACTGTGCCATCTGTTTTAAGAGCGGGCTGAAGCCGTGAGTTTTTTCAAAGCACTGAACAATGTCTGTTCACTTCTGATATTTGAGAGAAAAACAGAAACCTCCCTCATCTTTCATGTTTCATTGTCTTGCTTAAGAGCATATCTGGCGAGTAGGTGTCAATGCAGCTATGCAGAAAAAGAATTAGAATAAAGAAAATGGTGATAAGATGGTGGTAATTGTAGAAACAACAGCACTAGCAACTTCTGGAGCAGAAGAAAAGGTTGGAGTATTCCTATCTAAAGGAAGTTTGCTCTCAGCCTGCTTAGGAAGACTCTTGGTCCAAAATGTCTTTCCACTTATTTAGGCTGATATGTGCCTAAGTGTCCTCTCCAGTTCTTCTCCTATTTATTGTTTATTCCAGGACATCCTTGACCTTTGTGCTGGTGTGCTCTAAGATCCATCAGAACACTTGCAGGAAACTGCAATTTTAATACCAATTATTCAGTTTTAATATGTGAGGTTTGGTTTGTTTGTTTGGGTTTTTTTTTTTAAGAAATTTAACCCAGTTTTTCCTTAGAATCACAGTAGAAAATTGTTGTTTAGAATTATCAGTTATTTGACTCAAAGCAAGGAAAATGTTCCTCTGCTCTGTAACTGGAACGTAAAGAGTATAGGATTCCCTACCCTGTTTTTTTATTGACACCTGGAATAAATTTCCACAGCTTTTATGAAGTTAGCTGGCATATGCAGGCATAATATTAATAAATCTAGATGATACTTCCACCTCAGTTCTCAAGTATCATTCTCCTTAAGTTTTGCAGTGTGTTGCACTTAAACAGGAAACTATGTATTTATCAGTACTTAATTTGGGGTTTGCAGCATTCTGGTTTTTAAGTGAAATGTCTCATTGATTTCATAACTTGTAACTACATTGTGAGATAATGACTAAAAGCTTCAGAAAACCTTCATAACACAAGTATTGAACAAGACTCATTGATTTTTCCCCAAATATTCACATTGTTACACTTCCAATTCTCTAACATTCAGTTTGTGTATCTTCCATATTTGTTGGGAAGAAAAGACAACACTTGATCTGATTTATTTCAAAAAGTAATCATGTGAGTGAAGAATGACATGTTCAGAAAATCAAATCAGTTTGATGGAAAGTAATACCAGAGATGTTATTTGTCCATGAGCAAGTAACCTGTATTCTACTCCATAGTTTTTTGGATGCAGATTACTGTGGGTGGAAAGGTGGTTTCTGTTCTTTATAAGACACAAAAATAGTTTCTCTGACACTAATCTTCTGAGATGATCAGAACACAGAGAGCTTACTGGGAAAGATGAGGTTTTGTTGATTCCTAAGACAGCTTGTTGGTAAAACTCAGTTAATGAGCTGACTCTTACCTTATATTAAAAAAAAAATCTTAGCAAAGTTAATTGGAAATTAAACAAAACCTGCAATATTGAAAACTGGCCTTTTTTTCTACCAGTTGGAGAGGACTTTTTAACAGACAATTAGTAACATCTTGTTATCTCTTAGAACATACACCCTCAGGATGATTTATAGCCAGAATCCTCTTTGCAAGAAAACACGAGCCAGGTTGTTTCTTCTGCAGGTAAAATCCAGGAGCCACGAGTCTCCTAAGGAAGCCCTTAAATATAAAAGTATCTTGAATCTCTCTCTCTTTTCCAACATACCCACTCCTCGTGATACTTGGCTATTTTGAATTTTTCTGATTTTTGGCATGGTTTGCACAGTGTAAACCAACGAGGATTTGGGATTTGGGGTTTTCTGTTTGGGTCAGGGGACAGGGAAAAACCAAAATTTTCCCTCTTCAGTTTGTTTTGTTTGCTTTTGTTCTGTTACTGTCATTTTTTTGTGTTCATTTAGTGTTTTTTCTTGGTTCCTTTTTTTTTTTTTTTAATCTTACTGATATCTTGGTCTACCAGAAGGCATTGATAATAAGACTGCCCATACTTCAGCATGCTCTGGATATGAAACCTTGGTTTACTGAAGCCAGAATTTTGACATCAGTTCGTGGTCCTATATTGTTCTTGACTGTGTCACTCCAAATGAAAGCATATTGGTCACACTTTTTTTTTTCTGCAGAAAGATAATTTAGAAATTTTATAGTACAGTATCAAATATGGACTCATGTTGATGTAGTGGCATGCCAGTTTTAATATCACCAGGATAAAAAATTCTAAGGCAACCCCAAACTTCTCTTCTGTGGCAACTTTTTCTGTAATGTTCCTTACCTGAGAAGAGATGTTTGTATTATTTTCTGTACTGTAAGGAAAAAAGTTCTCTTTTGCCCTAAAGTTAACTCACTTGATTTGAGGCCAGTTTCCTTTCTGCAAAACAAAAGTGATCAGAGTGTGATTGATAATGGAATAAGACTGCAGCCTTTAAAGAGGACGGGTTGTTGTCACCACCCTGAGTGGTGCTTGCTGCAATCCCAGGCTGCCACTGCCCCGTCCAGCAGTGTTTGCTGTGTCTGTAATCCCCTTTAGCGTCACTTGCTTATTTTTTGGCTTGTATCAAACTTCCACATGCACAGCTCTCCACTTTGCAGATGAGAGGCTGTGCTTTGCCAGCCCGGTGTTTGTGTTGGCTGCTGCTCAGGCAGGGGTCATGGCTGGGACCTTGCAGAAGGGCTGCTCTTTTCCAGGACGAGGGATGGCACGTGAAACCCTCGGGAGGACGTTCCACCAGGAGATGCCACGGCTCCCCAGGCTCTCACAGCCCCTGGCCTGGTGCTTGCTGCACGCTCCCTGGCAAAGTTTTTATATGTATTGTCAGCTGCACAGTTGGTTCTTGATGTGGTAGCTTCAGTTTGAAATTTAAAAGCTAAATGAACAATGCAAAACAGGAATTAGTAACGGTCACACGTTATGATCTTGGAGGTCTTCTCCAACCCAGATTATTCTGTGATTCTGTAATAAAAGACCTCCCGTGGCAGTACCTAAAATTATCAGTCTTCGCTGTAGGACAATAAACAGTTTATTTAGATTTTCAACTATGTGATTTCTTATTCCATGTATTTTTTTATCATTGAGGAATGGCAAATAATACTCTTCTGGACAAGGTTCATAGGTCAAATGATGTAACTACTGTAGCAGGGCCCTAGGTGCAGTTATGTCCTTTGAATATCTGCATTTTGTTATCATTAGTGTACGGTATTAAAGCCACACTTTTGTAGCATAAACTGCACTTCTACTACAATTTTTTTTTGCTATTGCTATATAGAAATTCTCTTTCTCTATCCAGTCAGCATTGAGTAGAATGATCATGAGTGTGTCATTAAAAGTAATGAAAAAATGGCAAATTATACATAGCTTTCCCAAGTCAGCAGAGGTATGAGGCACACTATTAAAAAGTCTATGTAAGATATGTGGTGAAGTTAGATATAGCAAGATATTTCAAACAGAACACAACAATGTTGAAAATTAGAAACTACTGCAGTAGAAGAGGGCATTATGAGAAATAATGAATTTTCCTACTTTATTATAATTAGAATTAATAACTTAATAACAATTAACTTCCATTAGGGTCTTGCATATGATCATTATTAATTTAGTGTTTAAGCACAGGGAAAATTGGTATTGTGAAAATACCCAAATGAGATAGGAAAGCAGAAATTTGTAATTTTACAAGGGAATGCAAATCTGAACTTCTTAGTTATTTCTGATACATTACAGTCATTAAACTTGGGGATCATTATACCAAAGATGAATAAACATGTAAATGAAATATAAAATGTTTAAAGTCTGCAACAGGTACTCTCAACAGACTTTGTTTGATCGTTCTTACTCTCCAGAAGATGATCTCCTTCAAGAAATGAATCAAATTGATGAGCAATTCCTGTGTTTCTTTCTTAAATTCCATTTGTGTATAATAAAAAGTTTAGTATAATGAATAATGTTTCATTTCTTTCCTTTTTCAGGAAAATATGCCCTTACTTCAATAAGGCATATGTGTTTCAGTGAAATATTTTTGGTAGTTTCTAGTTTAAAAAAAAAAAAAAAAGAAAAATTAACAAGATTTAATTTAATTGGGGAAGTGAGATAAAACAGGGGTCGTGTCTGCCAATACTTTATAAACTCCAAGTGAAGGACAAAGTAGCTTGTCATCTGTTGTCCAGGGCTCTCACCTTTTCTAAGGTTCTGCTGGTCATCCATTGGGCATTTTTTAAGCTCCATTTTCCTTGAAATTTCTGAGTGCTGTGGGACGTCACTTCAGTTACAGCTATGAAACATTTGCAACGCAAGTAAGTTGTGGAAGCTGGAGGTTCTTGGCAGGAACACAAATAGTTTACACTGATTAATGGTGTTCAGCATAGGAACTGAGGAGTAATTGGGGTCCCTCTCTCAGTAATGCAGTAAGATGTTAAAAATGTCATAAAGCAGGAGACAGAGTCCCTTGTCTACGTTGAAGCTGATGTGTAATCTGGCACAGCCCTAGAGTATTCCCTATCCTGAGCAAGTTTGAGGTTTCATTGTTTCCAAGCAGTTTTTCTCTCATAAATTGCCATCACATCCGTTTACTTAGCACCCTGGCTGCTTAATTACAGTCTTTCTCATCATCTCTGACATTGAGCAGTCTAATTTTCACTTCTCTCATCAAAGAAAAAATATTTTTAAACAGCTTAAGAGCTTCAGATAAATCTTTTTGGTAGAAAATTTTGGAATCAGTTATTTCACACGTTTATATAATATCTATCAAATATAATCTTGATTGAAAATAAAAAACTGCAAAAGATTTAGCTCATTGTTGGACTTTGAAACACCCTCAATTTTAGGAAGAGGGAATGTCCTATATATCCTTGAATGCTGGAGTTGTCCCTTGGCTGTGCTGCATTTGTGTTAGGATTTGCTTTGGGAATTGAAATGGAAGAATCTAGTATAATAAAAGGTTGGAAGGGACCTCTGGAGATGATCCAGTTGATTCCCATCTGAGAAATGATTTCAAAGCCAGGTGGTACGAAACAGAGCCTTATGCAATTGAGCTTTAAATGCCATTAAAGGCAGCGATTCAGAGCCTCTCAGCAGCCAGTTCCAGGATATATTCCCTACCATCCTGACTTTTTTTTTTTCCTTACTTCTAGTTGTAATTTTCTGCAGCTTGTGACTCCCACCTTACACACACATGCACACATGTACACCAGCCTCATCACCTTCAGGCTGAGCAAGTGCAGCTCCATTTCTCCTGACCATCACCTTCCCTGTCACATTCCTCACCACTTTCAACACCAGCTGAGGTCTGGCTTTTCTAAATTCATCCCTGCATGCCTGGAAAATCTATCTGTATTCCTCCTATGTTGCCTGTCCCATGTCCCCCTTGCACACCCTCCCCTCTGTATCTGTGCCAGCTGTGGCTGGATGCTCAGCCAGCTGTTCAGGGATGCAGGAATGCTTTTGGGAGTTATGAACTCTAGCTGATTGCTGCCTGGCCCGTGGCTCTAAGAGGAAAGGTGGTGTTGGTGTCTTACTAAGAGGCTTCACCTGCCATAGCAGTTGGTCTAGCAACCTTTCACATTGAAGTCAGGCTTAGTTTAAGCTTCCGAGTGTGAATGCAGCTTAAGGGAAACAATAAAACTTCATTTACCCTGCAGGGCCTGAGGAGTTTCCCCATTGGGGAGCCCATAGAGGGAATTGCTGAATGTTGCTGCTTGTGCAGAGCTGGTCCCTTGCTGGCAGAGGGCTGTGCTCAGCATTAGGAACTAGGATTCTGATGTTTCTGGAGCATGGGTATTGCCAGGTTCCTCACTTTGTTTAGATATGGGGAAGAATCTGGCCTAGGTGTAATTTTAAGCCTTCTGTTTTGTTTTACTTCAAGAATGGGTTGTTGTTGCTCTATTTCATCTTATAATCAGTTGCAGAAGGGCTGGAACATGAAACCCCTGGAATTTATGTCACTTCTGGATTATGGGGCACATATTTTATATATGTATGGTAAACTTCTTTCTGGCTCAAAGCTTTTTGCAACCTTTTACTCCAAGATTTAATTTCCTAAGTATATATATTGTTTTGGTTAAGTTTGAAAATCCACAGCAGGGCATTCTGTGGTATTGATTTCTCTGGCATGGAAGACTTGTGTGGATAGTAGGATTAACAGAGCACATTGGTGAACA
Organism: Daphoenositta chrysoptera; assembly: GCA_013397915.1. Classification (NCBI taxonomy): domain Eukaryota; kingdom Metazoa; phylum Chordata; class Aves; order Passeriformes; genus Daphoenositta; species Daphoenositta chrysoptera. The sequence goes on along the minus strand of VZRO01009623.1, from coordinate 755,734 downwards.
GCATGGTACCTGAGACCCAACCTGTGCCAGCTACATTCTTTAGATTATTTTTGTTGTATAAATTATTATTCTTTATGTAGATAATAATTATCAGATTATTCTTCTAAATTGTGATTCTTGGTGTAGAAGAGCTGTTTTTTTGGAATGAAGAACGGCCATGTGTTCAAGTGTTAATCCAACAAGTTCTGAAAGCAGAAGAATATATTTGTTTTTATACAAAAGGCAAGTGGAAGTTTTTCTGTGGTAGTGATAGCAACTCTGAACAGCAATTCATAATATGGCATTTGGAGCACGAGTCCTGTGAGGAGCTGCTGAGGGAGCTCTGGATGCTCCCCAGCTGTTTAGCCTGGAGAAAAGGAGGTTGAGGGAAGACCTGATTGCTCTCTACACCTACATGAAGAGAGGTTGTAGACAGGTGGGATTGGTGTCTTCTCTAAGGTAACAAGTGACAGGACAAGGCGAATTGGCATCCAGTGGTCCCAGGTGAGGTTTAGGTTGAGTATTAGAGAAACTTTCTTCACTGAAAGGGTGGTCAGGCATTGGAACAGGCTGCCCAGGGAAGTGATGGAATCACCAGCCCTGAAAGTGTTCAAAAAACATGTGGATGTGGCACTTGAGGACATGGTTTAGCAGTGAACGTGGCAGTGCTGGGTTGACAGTTGCATGCAATGATCTTAGAGGCCGTTTTCAACCTAAATGATTCCATGATTTAGTATTGAACACGGTGTCTGAAGCGTATTTCTGAAGACACCTTATTAACTACAAGTTTAAAAGTATGTTTTGAACAGTTGCATCACTGGCCTTCCCTGGTAATTCCTCAAAAGAGGTGAGCAATGAGATTGTAAAAGCTGCTACAAAGCTTCTAATGATTTGAGACTTTTGTCTCAGCAATGTCATTTTCCTATTCTTCAGAGATTACTAAGTTAGTATTTGAGTATTAATCTTCACTTTACTGTGGTACTGAGAGTCATGAGTTCCTCGGCCCTGGATAAGAGCAGGCACTCACTGACTCAGGAGCAGTGAGTGTGATCTGCCTGTTCAAGACAACTGGAAAGACTCAGAGGTCTGTCCAGTCAGAATTAACAAAGCAAAAAAGAGTGTGCAAAGACCTTAGGGTCGACAAAGATTTACTCAACCCTCCACATCCCTCTTTGTTCCTTCTCTGTTGCTCATATTTATTCCCTTGCCTCTCCTTAAGCCTGCTGGAAACTGCCAATTAGCCTCATTAGCATGTCCTCCAGGATTCCCTCTGCAGCTCTGTTTCCATGAGAGCTGGCAGCTGGGGGAATGGGAGGTTTCTGTAAGAAGGCCTTTCAGCCTCTGCACTGTCAAGTACCAAGTGAGCTGCATGTCTGACCCTGGAATTAATAGGCTGTAGGGTTCAAACATCTGGATTATTGTACTCGTGGGCTAGGTGGCCCACAGCTGTTTAGAGATTGGTTTGCTTTAAATTAAATCAGGCCTGCAGACTAATTACTCTTTGCTGTCTCCCATATTTATTCTCAGCCTTTCTGTAAACTAGAACCATAGCTGGTTTATAGAAAATAAGAGAATGGCACAAGATTTTTAACAGAAACTTCTACAAGGAAATACAATTTTAAAAACAAAAGCAAGACTACAGGAATCTCTCCAACAGCCAGGCTGTTCACCATTCGAGAAAAGGTTAACATATGCTGATCTCCATGAGGATTCATCCTCAATAAACCATCAGGCAAACCACCAGCTGCAGTCTCTGACTTTATTAACTTTAATAAAACAGTAATAGACACTAGTCGGCTGTGGATCCTGGACTGCAATGAACATTTCTCTCAGAAATGCCTCCTTCAGATTTTTCTGGCTCAGAAAGTGTCAAACCAATCTTGGCCTGTTTTAAAAAGCATTTTGAAATTTGAACATGAGAAAATTAGGTGTAACTTAATAGAGGAACTAATAATTTCTGATTTGGAACATAGCAAAGGAGAAACATTTACATTAAGTAATTTGTTAAGCTTTGTTGAAATGTTTTGTGTTTTTGTTAGGAATTATCATTTGCCACTAAAAGGGAGTGATGGGTTACACTGGCCAAAACCCTCATTTTTTTTTTCTTCTGTATTTGCATAGCTAATATTCTCTTCATTCTGAATCTTCAAGGAAAATCGAAATGGGGCAGTTCCTATTGTTTTACAAGCTGTCCTTCAATTTGTTGCTGTAGTATTGCTGAAAAGAGGAAAAATGTAGAAACAAGAATGTCCATCAAATCTTTGAAATGTGTGGAACCAAGGGTTGCATTTGAAGGAACAGACAACTTGAAGCATGAACTAGAAAGGTCCCTAAGCCCTATCTGGTACTGTTGCTGTAGCTCCCAATACCTCTGAGTAGGGAGAAACCAGGAGGACAGATAGGTAACTCAAAAATTCATGTCAATTAGAGCTAAAAGATTAGGTGGGAGGGAAATCTTGTTTACTCATAAATACAGGTTTATTGTGGAAAAAATCCATTCTAATCAGAAATGTCTAGGTCTTCTTAAGTCAGGATTTAGAGGCCATATCCCAATTTGCGCTTTATGAGGCACTGAGGACCTGAAATTCTCAAAATGAAAAAACATTCCCCAAAATTGCATGTGCATACTTCATGTTCAAGTCTTAAAAGCATTAAAATTAGGTATGGATTTAGGGTTGAGTTTTGGGTTTTGAAGAGAAGCAGGTGGGAAATTTGGACTTATGCACATGTTGTTTTTTCTAATCTTCAAAATCTGCTGAAGCACTCTGAGTGTGTGCTGTGTAACAGAGCATTCTGGTAATTTTGTACTGGTTATAGCTTTTTATTTGTGTTCGTGTTTACTGTTTGATGTCTACGAGGAAGAATAGGGTCGATGTTTTATATTGATTTTCATCAGTAACACTCAGAGGTACTAACTGAAACTGTGCTGTGCATTTCCAAGGGGCTACTGCAATTTATCACAGTTCATTAGATCATAAATTCTTTGAAGCTAAGGGCTATCTTTTTGATGTTTGCACAGCCTCTAGAATAATGAGAGAGAGGCTGTAGGTGCTACCCCAATGCAAATAGTCATAGATCAAAGCTCAGAATAAATAGGCAACAGAAGACCTTGGACTTCTCTCATGAGCTTTCTTCTCAGTTGGGATAATTAAATGATAATGCAGATAAGAAATGGGTGGCTTATTATCCTCAGCTTCCAGATAAGGAACTGAGGTAATACTGAAGGTTTTCCACATATCTGCCCCAAATCTCTGTTCTCAAATCAGACCCCAAATTTTGAACTCTGCTTTCATACCTTGAGCTCAAGATTAAATGTGTTCTCAATACCTGCTCTCTTAGTGAAAAGGATTAGGTTGCTCTTTAGGGAAGACTCCAAATCCTTATATGAAGGATTTTAAAATAGTTCTCTGATTCTATGTTCACCTAATAATATGAGTATCACTGTAAGGATCTAGACTAGAGTAATTTTACCACATCTGTGCCAGATTGAGGTCTTTTATTGAAATACATAATATTTTTTATGAAGTAAGAAGTGAAAGCCAATATTTTTGTTGGATTAATTGCCATTGTAAAATAATTTACAGATTACTTTCCATCTCGGTTATATTCTCTTAAACATTTCATCCAAGATGTCCATCTCATCTGCTGGTGGATCTAAGGTCATGATAATGGTGGTTTCACATCATATCTGATGTTGTCAGGTTGAAACAGTTGCTATGAAATATTTTTGCATTTTGGTAAAATAATCAGTCTAATAAGAAAACTCAGTTTTCTAATTTGTACTGTTCAGCAGGAAGAATATTTCCTGTGTTTAAGTAGTGCTCTGCACATTTGTTAAATGATGACATAAAGAGACATTTCTTTCTGTTCCAAATATTATTTTAAAATAAATTACTCTTATCCTAGCCAGATTTTGAAAACACTGTTATTGATATTCTTCAAGTGCCTGAAGGCCAGGTGTTGAATTATGGTGATCACATCTGTTTTATGCCTGTCTTTCATGACAGATAATGTTGTAAAAAAGAGAATCTCTTCTGAAAAACAGCTTAACGAGAGAATATAGACAGGCTCATAAAACAGAAATCATCACGGAGAAGACACTTCCAGTTCCCTGGAGGAAAAGTGAAAGATCCAGTACAGCTACACCAATGTGAGAGGTGCTTTTCTTGTTGAGGCCCATTGCCTGAGCAGTACTGGCTTCCAGAATCGGTGATGGACTGGAAGAGGAGGGGTTCAGAGCAGGGTTTGGGTTCTGAGCAGCAGGACATTCACAGACAGTGAGATTTCCAACGTGTTTGTGTTTTCCCATAAAAATCTTGAATGTAATTCCCAAAAGTCCTTGAACAGCTTATCTGGTGCCGTGGTCATGAACCCGTAGCAGATGAAAACGCTGTCCAACTGCTGTGGTTGAAGTGCCATTTCCTCTGCCCTTCATTTGCTTTCTCAGTTGCCTCCCAGCTGTGCTGTCTTGTTGCTATTGCCCCTTTTCAGTCCGAGTAATCAAAGCACCCAGAACCAGTGCAGGTTGCCCTGTCCTTTTTCTTTTATTCCAAGGTACCCACTTAAAGATATTTTGTCAGAACGTCAAACACGGTGCAGTTTTACGGCCATGGCTGCTGCTCTGCTTTGTCCCTTGTGTTTGTCCCATCTGCTGCATGGACCTTCTCTCTCTGCAGAATTAACTCCTTCCACAAGTAACTAATTTGATTTTGACTTGGCTATCCCAGTCAAATATTCTCTGAAAATTTCTGAGGGTTTCTGTGAATATAACAACTCAGACATCTATATGTGTCATCTGTATAAAATTACCACCACATTTAAAGAAGTGTAGATGGAGCTTAGGAATCAGTTTCTAAGAGAAAAGAAAAAAAAATTCCTTTTTAGTTGAACACAGACATTTTCTTGTCCACTTTTATCAACATGCTGGTATTAATATCTGTGAATACAGCATTTAATTCAGCATATTCTTGTAGATTATCCATGTGATTGAGGATTACACTTTGCACACTGACTCGACATATTTTCCCACAGAAGTTACTTTGCTAATAAAACATTAGGCTTATTCTTTCTTTACAAATTAAATAATTCTCAGTATAGGAAATTTACAGTTCAGGAAAGAAAAAAAACATCCAAACAACGGAAAAACAACAAAAAAGGTGTTTCACACTTCATGCTCATGTCCTTTAATACTCCTTAGCACCTGTGTCTGTGTTGTGGTGTCTATTATTTTGCCCACAGAATGTATGTATACTATAATACTAGAATTTGAAGAACAGATGGTCTTCCTTGTGTGATGATAGATTAAAAAAACCAAATTGAGACTATGTTCAATATTTGGTTTCCTTGAAAAGCCTACCAAAATGTATATTATATTTCCAAGCTGCTAAAGCACTAGCTGCACACATTCATGGCTCTTTGTTCAGAATAGCTCTTTTCTGGTGTGCTGCTTGTCCTCTGTTTGACAGCACATCGATACTCTGAATCAAGAATTAAATCAGGAGTCATTTATTCTAATTATGGTGCAGTAAGCCTTGCAGTATTAAAAGTCCTGATTCAGAAGCAATGCAGTGTCCTTAAAACAGGCAATTTTTTATTTCACATTAAACTGGAAAAGATCTTTAATAAACTGAAAGCCATGGACAATAGTTATTTGTTCCTATTACTGAGGCTATTTGTGTTGGAATGAGAATTTTGTTCCTAACTGTGACTTCTGTTTTTTGTCCCACAGGGAATTCCTGTTTCTGTGTTTATAATGTCCTTGCATGTTGCCATGGCAAAAGTGTGATAGTACAAGTTCAGTATTATGTTAGTCAAGGACAAGGGAGGTAGAAATTAGATCAAAATAAACTTTAACCACAAAATGGGAAATGTCTGTGGAATTTCATCTCTGCTTTTATAAGATATTTTAGTGTTTCCCAGTACAAAAGAATAACTTCAATACTTTTTAATTGTATTTTTTAAATATATATATATAAACTATATATATGTATATAAATCCATCACAGTTTCTTCCAGAACCTGTAGAATTTATTTGCATTGAGCAGAGGAAGGCTGTAATAATTTTGTGTCCAACTTCAGTTGCTACAAGCCAAATGCTCAGAATTGCACAATCCCACCTGGAACTGGCACATGGAAACTCCTGGCTGGTCCTGTACATGTTGTTATGAAAGAAAGAATCTCAAGGCTGTGCTCAGAGCCCTGCCTAACAATGAACTCATCTGGGAAACATCTCTTGGAAGGAGCAGCCTCTGTGTGTGTCACGGCCTGTTTGCTCCCCTGGCTCTGAGGTGCACTGTCCCTGTTGTCCTGGGGACGGCAGACAAGTGACATAGGCTTTGTTCAGGAAAGAATGGAATTCTTTATTAATTTACTCACTCATTTATAGCTCTTAGTTCGCTTGAATAGCATAGGGCCATTGGTCATTGACCATCCACCTCCCAGCCATGACTGGTGAAACCCTACAACACCCATCTGAAAACATTCTCAGGTACTGCCTCAGGTACAAAAACTCTATCTGTTTATGTGTAGCACCGTGTGTGAAAGCAAGGACTTTCTCACAGACACCATCAGAATGCTGGAGAACATCTCTGCAACCAGCTATCAGCACCCACAGTGCACGCCAGAAGTTCTGAGTGCATCAAAATGCTCCCAGGTTTAGAAAGCTTCACTTTATTGGTGGAGCAGAGTGGTTTTGCCAGTTTTCTGAATTGAGATAGCTTGTGTTACCACATACTTGACAGCATACCTTGGTTCTTCATAAGGGCTTTCTGATGTCTCAGTTCAGTTTTCACTCTTCTTGAGGAGGTTTCATTTGATAGGCCTAATATTTCTAAAGGGAAAAAAAGTCAGCAGGACAGATGAAGCTTAACTGAGTTCAAGCTTCAGCTTGCTATGTTTTGTAAAAAAAAGTGAGATATTTGCAGAATGCTAACACAGAGCTGAGCAGTAGGTGCTGCCTTCAAAGGAACAGTGAGGATATGAAAACCAGGGTGTTGATTCAGCAGGGCCAAATAGTCAGGGTAGAAGAGCAGCTCTGGATGATTTCTGCTAGGTGTTCACATTGCTGTGAGAATGCCAGCGCTTGGCATCTTCATCTTGCTGTTCCTTTGATTGTAGCGTTTTACTGGAGAGGGGTGTGTTTTTTGAGGGGCCAGGGGACGTGGAAATCTGTCCTTTCTGTAGGGGAGTGCTGAAGAAGGTGATCTTTATCCTCAGCCTGGGTAGAGTAGTGGGTGTACACAAGTAGTAGCAATGAAATGTTTTCTCCTGCTGCAGTGTGGTGACGTTCCTGCTGAATGGTCAGTGTTGCTGGCTGGCATCTGCAGAGGATAAGGGGGAAGCAAAGCAAAGGGGCCTCTGTGTCCCAAAGTTTCTAACACACATTTCACATCTGTACAAAGAATGTAGGAGTTGTTGCAATTTTGTCTTTTGTTTAAGGTAAATTAAATCACTGCATTGGCATCTGGTTCATGAAAATAAAAACAAAAAAGCAGCAAATGGTATCAAATTTGTTACATTAAGATATCTGAAAATATCTAGGACTTAATGAAAAATAGTGGTTTAGTACATTTAAGGGTGTAGTTTGACTTTACAACTTTCATGAAGAAATGATGCTGCAGTTAAATCCAATTGCTGTGGTGCAGAGCTAAGTCTGTCTAATTATGGACTTGTAAAGCTGAAAAATCTGTCCACTCTGTTCTTATTTACTTCTGAAGCTGAAACTTTGACGTATAAAACAGTGAATATTAATTCTTTTTAGGTGGCTTTCTTCAGTGAGGGTAAATTAAATATTTTTTTGCTGGAAATAATCCAGTCAGGAATATAAATTTTCTAAACTGAGGCATTCAAGCAGTGGGATGCGTTTTCAGTGAGTATCAGAGGCTTTTCCCGTTTGAATATCCTTTCTAAAGGAAGTCTCAGGTTTGATAATTAGGTCTGTTTGTCCTGCCTTGATACAGAATGGCTCTTGTGCACGCTACACTGAATATTGGTTCAGCAATGAAAATCCTTACAGAACTAAAGATGTGCTGTATTTTAAGACTGACCAGTCAGTTCAGAGCTGCCAGTTCTTAATTCTCAGAGGCCACAAACTAAATGGAATCTAAACTAATATGAGAGTAACTGCAGAGGGTTACAGGAGCCAGCAAGGATGTTATTGAGCATCTGTAGTGGGATGGCTCAGTCATTTTCCATGCAAGTCAGAAGCAACTCAGGCCACATACAGGGTCGAGCCAGATCACATTAGTCAATACTGTGCTCATTTGATGGGTTTTCTCCTGTTAGAGATCCTTAAACTTTCAGGCAGTATCCAGATATGCCACAGCAGGCTCTGCAGAGTTGGTGGGTAGTGGCAGAGAAATGGAAGACAGTGATTTGATGCCATTGTTTGGTATTAAGTGTCAATAGTTTGTGAATTGAAGCAAAAGAGCTGTAATAAGCTGAGGATGGTGCCTTTAGGTTATCCGTAAACGGATCTGACAGTTTCTCCTACCAAAAAAAAATCAGTTCAATGTGTAAAAAGCCAAAACTGGAAACGCACTGTATGTCCAAATTTAAGCACAATAGGTAAATTTTGAAAATGTGTCATTCTTTAATTGACTCCTTCATTTTGTCCAACCTCTGTGCACAGGATGCTTGCATGTGAACGCTAAAGTACACTGTACCACAGTGAGTGGAAAGAATGAGGAAAGAATGATCAAAAGAACCTGTGTGACCCAGTCTCAGCCAGGGAATACATGATGAGAAATTATGTTTTCCAGTGATGAATTTGCTCTCACGGCCATTTTCTCCTGCCCTTGTTTATTACATGCCAAATGTTATCCTTGATTTTATTTATCAGCTATGAGAAGTGCACCTGGGATTAAAAGGAAAACAGGCCTTCAGCATGATATACTACTAGTACTAGCACCACTTTTGTGCATGGGCAAAATGTTCCCTTTTTAAGCCCTTTTCCCGTTCATCGAAGTTCTTAAAGAATTTTCTAAAAGTGACTTTAGCTTGCTGGCCTTTTTTGCTCCAAGCTGGAATATCCCCAAGACATCCCTGTTACCCTGCTGCTGCTGCTGCTCCTCGCTCAGAGCAGTGCAGGGTCAGCTCCAGGTAAGAAAAGTGCAGAGCAGAGGCAGGGGAAAGTCCTTTCCTGCTCAGTGCCCGGGCTGGGAGTCGGGCTGGGGGCGGCTGTGCTGTCCTCAGCCTGTAGCTGCAGGGTGGCTGATGCTGGGGTGGGCAGTGGGAGGTCAGGGTACACCCCCTCCACCACCCCAGCTCCTCTCTAATCTTCAGGTTCGGTCTGACAGCTCTTCAGGGCATGGTTGAGTTTGAGACGTGCTCCTGAAGTGCTGGGGAGATTGATGGACGGAAGAAATGCTGGTTGTTTTCTCCTGGACACCTGGTGTTTTCTGTAGTGACAGTCTTGACAAGGTACATGTGTCACCTTTTCTACTCCTTCTGTATTCCAGCCTGCTCTTATCTCCCTTGTGCTGGTCCTAGCTGTATTAGCATTATTTAATCTTTAGAATTAGATGGTTTAATGCAGAGCATAGCTTTGATAGCTGTGTTGCAATCTGATTTGATTTTTGATTTTATCCTTGTTGATAGCCCCCTTAGCATGTGACCACACTGATCTCTCTGGAGAAGATCTAAGTTTTGATCATTTACCAAGTGTGTCCTAAAGTCTTCTGACAATCTGCTCTACAAACAAGATGGTTTTGGTAATACAAATGTATAATCCTATTGCATTTTTCTTCTTCTGTGCCACTTTCCCTTCTGGCTGCAGTGGGACTTGAGGAGGAATGTGATCTGTTGTAATTATTCCATTCTTTGGCCTTTAGGGTTACCTTTAGGGTAATACTTGATTTCCATTAGATGACCCTTTTTAAAATGTTTTTAATTGTACATTCATCTTCCGTTTTTGCCGTTCTGTTTTGAACACTCCCTCAAAATTGCCTAGCATTTTTTTTTCCTGTGTGAGGGCCACCATTTATGCAGAACATTAGATGTCAGACGAGCAGGGGATATTCAGGGAATGTGCTGATGTCTGTGCCACTGTTCTGCCTCATACTCCCATGTAGTGAGTTGGATTTCTGCTCTCACTGAGGGACAATCCTGCCTGGGAGTTGTTTTTAAGGTGGCACTATGAAAGTGCTCCCCAAAGGGGAAAAATCCAAACATTTAAGTTCTCTGGCAAAAAAAAATGTATTTGTAGAAAACCAAGGAAGCAGCTGCAGGTGAGGAACTGGGCTGTGGGGTTGGGGAAAGAGAAGGAACCCAAAATACAAAGTGTTGTTTGTTTTATGGTCCATGCTGTCCTTCTGCTGTTTGAGTGATGAAGAAGGCTCACACGAGCAAGGCTGAGCAAAAACTGCCTGGGCTTATGGAGTGTTAACAGCTTGGACATTTGTTCAAAACAGGTCCCACTTCTCTTTCATTCTTGTTTTATACACTGTTGTTCTGGTGCTATCACAATGTGGATACATTTGTCTTCCTTTCATCAGTAAATCAGCATCCCTGTAAAATAGAGGAGGTGGAAGGAGCTAATTTGTCAAATGCTGGCAGTGGGTATCCAGTAATTTTGCATTGCTTTTTTTTTCTTTTCTTTATTGTATGAATTTGGTAGGTACCTATTTCATATGTTTGCATTTAAGTCTGCATAAAAGAGAACCTTTAGTGTTCAGGGATTTCAGAGTAAAAAAGAAATGTGGCACTGTGAAAGACTGGTTTGTTTGTTTTTTTTTTTTAAGATTGAAATGTGATGACAAAGGAAAGCAGATGTTGTTTTATTGTTAAAATGTCCTACACTGCTCTCTACTGGAAGAGTGGAAGTCTACATTAAATATTCAGAAGTGTGCCTAAAACTATTTCTTAATCAACAGTCAAGTTTATTAGGCTTTTTTTAGTCTGGTGAAGCTAACTTTTCCTAAGCATGGTTTTTTTTCCACCCCTAAGCTTTCAAGAAAAGCAGCTGGATATGCTTTACATGTAAAGCCAGTAAAATGTTGAGGGTCAAAATCTAAGCTGCTGGGGGAAGAATTACTGGAGAGTTTCTTGCTAATATCAAGGAAAAAAAAGTGAACTCCTAACCTTAACAAATCACCTGGCTTTACTAAGACCTGTTGGGCACATCAGAACAGCAGCAGACTTGTCAGAACTGTAAAGGATTCTGGATGCCTGAAGTTGTCTTACGTTTGAATTGACTTTTAATTGAGCCAGCAAAGTAAAAGATTATTTACCTTTTATTTTAATAGTTTGTCCAGCCAAAGTACAACTCTAAAAACAGTTTTAATAATTTCACAGTGGAATGAGACCAAAAAGATGTCTTGTTCACGTTATTATATAGGTAAATTTCACCTACATTCTGAAAAAGATATTCCCCTCAGAGGATAGTCTGATAGCTTGTTGTGTAAGACAGCTCTCCTGGCCATTACAGGGCTGAATTTTCTCTCAGTTGCTGTCAGTGATAAAACCTCTGTTGATTTAATATGCTGAAACAATGTCTGTTAATTCTCTGCAGCTGCATTATCTTGCAAATCTTTGCATGTGGAGTGAACACATCTGGTTGTCTGCTAAGACAGGTTTTAAACAGTTTGATCTGAGGTGTTTGCCTTGTATATAGCTGGCCAACCGCTCACTTTCTTAATGGCAAACATCACTGTGCATTAAAAGAACACTTAAATGGTCCTGACTGATAAGATCTGTTGGCCTCATAACAGTTATTTCTGATTACAGACAGCTGCAAGTGAAATGAGAATTAGTAATACATTAGAAGAATAACCTTTCATCAGTTTTGTAGGGAATATGTTTGGAAGAATGGCAGACTGCAGTGAAGAGCGTGCGGTAAAGAAAATTGCTTTAGCTTGCTTTATGTCATGCAAAATATTAAATGTCATCTTCCAACTTCTCAAAGTATCCAATGAAAATCCAGTATGATCATGATGAACTTACTCTTAATACTAAACAACACATAAATATTTGAGTCTAGTGGCATGCCTAAATTATGTATTACCTCTGTTTGAATTGGCTTATTACGCATGGAGTACACCAACCTCAAGAATAATCTTTTTGCTAGTTGCAGATAGTAAATAGATGTAGCAATCATATGTAAACATTTTTCAGCTGTATTATGTGTTTGAGCACATAACTTACGTAAAGAACACTTAGGCATTTAATGCATTTATTAGTTTGCATTTAGGATTAATAGCGAATGATCCAAGGGGAAACAGTTATTTTCTGTTTCTCCCTTCTGCAGCGAAGCGTAGGAGTTGTGTTAGCTTGACTCACAGGAACCACTTAGGTTTCGTGTGCTGGTTGTTCTGCATGAATCAGGTTGCAGAAGGGAACCTCAAGTGCTGAAAACCAACACTGACTTGCCAAGTTCCCATCTAAAACCCTGGATCAGGAGTCTGGGCTTGAAAAGAGAAGTTTCATATTTACCCCTTTTGCTTTAAAATTTTTGTTGCAGAAACTCTTCCATGATGAATATTTGTATTATTCATGCCACGGCTGGACCAAATTCCTGATACAACAAATATTTGTTCTCTGTGTTTGTGTGAGATTTGGTGAGAAAAATCTGCTGAAAAGACCATACTGAAATGTCCACCTTTCCATTCCATGAGGGAGGTGGGTTAGTTGTTAGTGGCTTCCCTCAGAAATCCCGGTGGCGGCGTGTCCGCTGTGCCAGGGATTGTACAAACGTCTCCGTGACCTTGGCAGATGAAGCCCCAGCTTTGCAAATACATCTGTTTGCTTAGCTTAACTATCGTGAGTAATACCACAGTAATTGGTGCCTAATATTAAACAGAAAATGATGATAGATGGCGTGGAAGAGGTACAGAGCAGATGAAAAAGCAAGCAATAAAAAGCCTCCAGTTAAAACATTAGCTGTTTGTTAAACCTATATTACATAATCATTCTTTTGTTACAATTAGAAAATAACCTGTCTTGGTTAGAAATTCTGTCTATACTTTTTTCCAAACAGAACAGTCCAATTAATACAAATATTCAGAATATCTCCCTTTAATTGCTGGTTTTCTTTTTATTCCTCTCACCAAGAAATAAGGAAAGGCAGTCAAGCATGAAATATGTAAGCAACTTAAATACAACTGAATAAAAAAAAAGTACAATTGCAATTAAAAGAGATAGAAGTAGATATAAACAGTGCAATCCATGGTATTGTAATTTTTGCTTGGTATTAGCACTTATGCTATAAATCTTCTTTGTATATCTGGATTAAACGTGTTTTACTATATTTTCCTATGCTTAATAGTTTAATATGCATAAGCTTGAATTCCACATCCAGTTCAAAACTGCTGAGAGTAATAGAAATTTTAGTGGCGATGCTAAATGTCAAAACCAACACTCACCTGGAAGAGAGTGAGCGGAATTCGGGTGGGTTATGTTCCGTAAAGGCTGATATAAGGCTTGTGGTGTTTCAGTATTCTCTGAGTCTTGGTTGTTTATTTCTTTTGTAACTTACTGAGCAAACACAACGAGTTTTTCTTCAGGTTTTGTCAGTCTTTTAAACTGCTTTTAGCAGTTTATCTTTCTGTTTAGAAATCTACTTCTCCCTCCCCTCCATGATCATAAATGGTAATTTCTGGTTTGGGGAACATTACTATAAGCTTTAAAATTCGGTGACATTTAACAGATTCCCCAGCTGTGGCAGAAGCTTAATTTGATGCTTACATTTTCTGAGGCAGTTAGGTGAATTAGCATGAGGTACAAGCCCCTGGGAGAGCTGTATTTGTGGAAGGTGCTGTTGGTGAAAAGATTGGTCTGCTGCTGGGATTCACTGTGTACAGCAAAGAAACCTTCACCCTTCTTGGACTGTGAAGCAGAGGAGAGAGCTGGGAGGGGAGTTATGGGGAAATTACTCTGTTTCTCTCTTATCTGTATCAGAGTTGGGTCATCTGGATGGAAGTAAGTACCTAAAAAATGTAGGGCAGCCCTGTGGCCTCCTGGAGCAGGAGCTGCAGCGAGGCAGCGTAACCTGGGGCATCTCTTTGTGTGCGTGACCCAGTTCCACCCGAGCCTGACCCCAAATCTGCGTCGAGAATACCGGGCTGCTTACACTGACACCACTACTGCCAGCTCGAAAAGAGCAGAAATATTGGGAAACAGCCACGGATGAGGCCTCTGCCTCAGCTGGCAGCTTCTCCATGGGCAGCAGTGACCTGTGCTCTGCTCGCTGAGCCTTGTCCACACCTGCAGCTGCTGTTGCTGTGTTCATGCAGGGTTCCTGCTCTGTGTATCACGTACCTTGACCTGCTCACAAGCTGACAGCAATTATCCTTCTGCCTCTCGTGTTCTGCCAGCTGGGGTGGATTTAAGTATGCTTGTGTGAGGATATCTGGTAATGCTGGTGTTTCAACCTTCCTCTTATCTTCCTCTCATCTGACCTTACCCACTGGTTTGGGGTTTTTTGCTCACGTCTATTCACTCACCTTTCCCTCTCTGCCACGTGCAGTATCCATAATGCCCAAGAATCATTCTTCCTTCTCTATATCCGTTTTGTGCAGCTATCAATTTTCCAGGCAAGATCAGCCCCTTGGTCTAAAGTCATCGGAGATGTTGTGTGAAAGACATCAAATCAATAGCAGAGCCTTCTGCTTTGTTATTCCAAACCCTTGGTCTGCTGGCTGGAGAATTGGAATAGTAGAGAATATTGACAGCAGATGTGCTGGTGCTTTGATTTACACACTGTTGTTTGTACGGTGGCACATCATATTTCAGAGTCAGCAGCAAATGTCTAATGAGGCTTCATTTTTGGTGGAGCTGCACAGTTTTTTTACAGGAGTACCTTGAGCACACTGACTACAGGTTTAATAGAACTAAAAGCTTCAGAGTTAACTGTTTTTAAATTGTCTGTATCGTAACAAATTTAAATTCCTTTTGAAACAGCTAGGATTTAAAAATTGTACACTCCTCTGTGTATCATGGCACACAGAAAACTTTGGGAAAAAAGGGAGGTTGGCTTTTTCCTAGCCTTATTTTAGCATATACTTGTACATGGTGTGACTTAACTGTACTTCAGTGTGAAAACTGGGCAATTGAAAATGAATTAGTGTATTACACAGATGGGTTTCAGGCAGGATTATCATACCTTTTGTAACAGTACGGTAGAAGGCAAGTGTGACTGTACAGAACATAAAAGAATTTCAGTGTACAAATAAAGAAATTATAAGGTCCCTTTGCAATATTATGCTTTAGGTATGAAAAGACACGTTTGGTTTTCATTAAAACCCCCCTTGGTAAAAATATGAATTTTAATAAAAACTGCTTGAATATGATGCTTGTTTTGCTTAAGCTGGAGCCTAGTTCCTGTGAATCTATGAAGTTACTATACCGAGCAGCTCTGAGAGGAAAATCAGTTCTTTTAATTTATCTTACATCTTGTATGAACGTTTTAGTGGCATAGTTCAAACGACTGGCTCGTGTTGATCCATGGGAAGTATCTTCCATCCTTATTTTGTATGCATTTTTTCATTATTTCCTTAAAAGGGTTATTACCAAAGTGGTAATTTACCTGTGGAAAAAGGTACTGTGACGTCTAATTTGCAGATTTTTATAGGATGTTTTTTAAAATCAATTTTGATAGTGCTGATACTAGTTTAGAATTTAATTCTTGTTATTTTCTTGATTAGAAATAGCTATGTGAAGATTTTTTATTTATCAACTACTGAAACAATTGCCTTTCTAAAATGCTGTTTGGAAATAATTGGAAAATAAGATTACTCAAGTTGATTAGGCCTTTAAGTGCATAACTTACTGCTCACAAATTGCAATCTTTTCAGTTTCTTGGCAGTACAGAAGTGGAGCAGCCCAAAGGCACCGAAGTTGTAAGAGATGCTGTTAGAAAATTAAAGGTAAGAATTTTTAATGAAATATAAATGGAATGTACTCTTAACCTCTTTTCACAACTAAGACACTTTGTAAGTTTTCTAGGTGAATTCACTGGCTCTAGAAGCAGTTGTTTTTACTAATCTCTTTCATGTGTAGGTTCTCCCTTATGATGTCTGTATGGTCAGGTGTTCTGCTGTGTACAGTATTTAGTTGTCTTACAGATTATGCAGTTATTCACGAATATTTATAAAGCTGATGTACTTCAATGGGTAATACTTGCTCTTCAGGCTTGTTTTGGGCTTCATTAATACAAACTGAGGATACAAGAATTTGTTTTAGCTGCCATCTCCACCTGTGGCTGAGAAAATCAAACTTTTACAATTTCTTCTTGATTACATGTGCTTGGGCACCAAGGGACTTGATAGACAGCTAAAAATATCCAAGTGCAATGACTTTTTGAGGGTTGTTTTCAGTTAATGTGGCTTTGACTTGGCTGCTGAGCGGGAGCTGCTGAGCTCAGAGCTCCTCAGACCCTGTGAGCAGGGTGGGGAGTGCTGATCGTGCTGCTCCACCCCACTGCCTTGTTCCTGAGGAACTGCCCTGCTTCATGCCCAGCTGCTTTGAGCTATTGGCCTGTAGTTTACTTAGATGTAGAAATCTTTCTCCCTACTACTGCATTTTAATTAACATCTTGCAGGCTTTTCCTTATTCGTTTAAACAAGTTCCTTGGAAAGGGGCAGAAAACGTTGGGAGTCAATATTGAAAAAATTGACTGTGTCATTACCATACTAAAAAAATGCAGAAAGGAAGCATGAAACTACTCATGTAGCTCAGCTTTTAAGACTCAGTTTTCCCTTGAAAAAGTCATCTTTAGAAGGTGGATCAGTAGTCATTTTAAGGCATTGAAACACGTTCTTTGCTGTTGTTTTCACTCTACCAAAACAGTACAGCTGCCTTTAAAGGTTTGTTTAGTCAATTCTTAGACTGCTTGGTGCCGAAACGACTTCCTGTGCTGCAGTTAGTCAGTCATTATTGCCTAGTTGTTTTCAAGTGTTTCGGGCTAAGTTTGACCCATTTTTAAGCTCTGCAGCATTCTATCAGGGGAAACAAAACGTGTGGGTTTGTGTGCACCTTGTGCAGTTTGTCTTTATAACATTGCAATGCCCTTAGCAAAGTTAGTTCTGTGCAGAAATCTGTCACAGTGATACCCTGCTATGGAGAAGCTCTGCTTCTGTTTTAATGCTGTTTGACTGGACTCCTAAATAAACCAAATGCTGAGTGTCTCTGTCTCACTGGTGGAACCCCAGGTTGGCCTGGGCTCCCACTGACCACTGGAGGCTTTGGGTGGGTTGAATTCTATGATTTCACACATGGAAATAGTTTCCTCTGAAAGCAGCTCCAGAAAGGATTTCAAATATTGCTCTCAGAAGTGTGGGCAGAGCCAGAAATGTTGTGTACATGTTCATGGTGTCACTGGAGTGTGTAGATAGCTGCTCTAACTTTCTACACGTGTTCCCTAAGTAAAGCACCTTGGAGATAGAAGTCCGAATAGTCACTGCCAGAATTACGCTTTTTTCTTCCAGTTTGGAATTTTGGAGCTTAGATATCAAGTACTGCATGTGATCTTTCATAATCACAAGTTTATTCGAGAACTTCCAAAGTAAATAAAGATGACTTTCGGAAGGACTTGAAAAATCTTGGAATGGAATTCAGAGAGCAATAAAAAGGCTTTTATGTTTGAAACAATCCCCAATTAATTGAATACTCATTTGAAGACAGACTTACGATGTGCATCTGTATTCTTTGAAGAGTAGCCTAGAGGTACTGGATTTTATTATTAAGCACACATCTGTAACTCGTTTTTAGAAAATGATAATTGAAAAATTTTAAGCAATTAAAACGGCTTGAAAAACATTGAAAATTTTTAAGCAATTAAAACAGCTTGAAAAACTAATGTCTTATATGGAAAGAAATACTGAAGAAATATAAAGTGGGTTTGGGGTAGGAGAGCTTTTAGAAGAGATGTAGCTTGGGATGCCATATTTATATTTTTTAATTATCTGGATTTGCTTTTAATTGCAATGGTATTAATCATAATTTGTTTATAATTAAAATTAATAGCTAGCAGGAAAACAACTGACACTTCCTTAGTGTTTAGAGCTATTTTTACAAGTGGCATGCATCGCTCTAATAAGCTTTTGAAGTCATGTGCTTACAGTGATATGCAGGCCATGAAATATTGCCACCAGAAAGCATTTTTCTTAAGCCCTCTTGTCATCAAATGTGTCAGAGTCAAGATTTGATGTACAACTGTTTACTCCTTTAAATCGAAAGCCCTTAACTCAGCACAAAGGCTTGGGTTGCCCAGCACAGAAACTGCAGCTGCCATTCCACAAACTGATTTTTCCCAGCAGATGGAGCTGATGTTCTGCAGAAACATAAAATATCTTGGACAAACTTTTTTTTTGATGCCTCATTGTACTTGTACACCAAACACTACTTTTATATTTTCTTGACAATTTTTCTGGGATAGTTGCAATTAGAAGATGGTTTTTCTCAAGCAACTATGTTTAATTTTTCTAAAGGATTCTCCAGTGGTTTTATTTAGGTGGGATTTCCCCTTGTGTTTTCCAAGTGCTTGGAGTTGTACTGCAGGAGAAAGAAGAAGGTTGGACATTAATGTTTTAAAATGTGTGTATTTGTTTGAAGGATAAGGTGATCTATTATAATAATATATTGCAAACCATGTTTTCTTTCCAGTTTTCTAGTCAAACTTATTTCTAGAATGAAACAAAAACTAAAGCACATGGCATCCAGATGGTGTATCCAAACATGCCTACAGTAGTCAAATGTCTACATGTTGTCAAATCACACTTTATTTTATAACATGAATGGGTTACTTTTCTTGATTAATGAAGGTTATGACTTCTAGATCAGACGTTAGGAATGAATTTGATCCTTTCTATAAAGTGCCAGAGGTGGGAACAGGTAGAAGGAGCAGCATAACCAGAGCAGTGGTAAGAAAGCTGCATGGAGGAATGTCAGGGAGAAACCAGAATAAACACCTGAGTTTTGGGCTGTTCCTCATAGTGTGCCAAGGGATGTTTTTGTGAGGGCCAAACTTAAGGCTCTTCACTTACCCAGATTTCAATTCGTTATCCTTCTTTCTCCCACTTTTCTTCTGTAAGTGGAGGTGACCAGACAAAATGCAAATAGAACTAATCTCTTTGAAAACACTTGAAATGTTTTTCGTCATGTCCTTGATCCTTAAGGATACACAGAGTGAAGAGTGCTCGTTCACACACTTCCACACGTGCAGAGATGCTGCCCTGCTGCTGCCCTTAAAGGACCATCAGTGGATGTTGCTCTGAGCTCCCTTCCGTGTTAAAGCTCAGTTTCATTCCTTGTTGAAAGGCCAGGGGAGGGTGGAGGACAGAGAAGCTTTTCATATTGGCATAAAGAGATTTCCAGCCAAGCCCTACAGCCATGGCTGCTCTCTTTGAAGTACTGCAGAAAGCAGAATGTGTGGTTCAGGACCAGTCGAGGACGTCTGAAGACCAAAGCAAGTCAGATGAGAAGAGCTGAATAAGAAAATACCTGTCTACCCCGCCTCTCAAAAAAACTAAAATTAAACCCTGCACCCCCCCCCAAAAAAAAAAAAAAAATCAGCCAAAACCAACCAACCAACCAAACAGAAAAATCAATCAAAAACCCGCCACCAAAAAACCCCAACAAACTCATAAAACTCCATGCAACCAAGCAAAATAAAATCTGAAAAACATCAAAACAAAACGACAACAAAGCAGCCCACCCCCAAATAAAACACAAAAAATCTTTCAGGAAGTGAGAGATGGAAAAAAGACTGCACTGTATTGTCTTCTATGCTGTAAATAATAGATGGATAGCTTTCCTCTCAGTCCAGTGTGAATTTGGAAAATAAAATACAACTAATATTCCATAGAAATACTCTTCTGGATGGCTATTTCCCTACCCAGATGATTACTGAGAGCTTGAATTTTGCATATCAGTGGTCTTTTCATCCTTTTCTTCCTCCTGGCAGCTATTTTTCAGAGGCCATAATTTCATTGTGCCCTCATCAAATGTCTGTGAGAGTTTGGACCATAACATGACCAATGAGATGACGTGAAGGCACTGCAAAGAAAAAAAAAAAAAAAGGGCCTGTTGGGTTTTTTTCAGGCTTCTTTCCTTATAATGAATGTTGTAATGAAAAAAAAGGAGGAAAAGCTTCTTCTCCAAGCCAGGTTACAAAGCTGTTTCCCAGTTTATCCAAGGACCCTGCCCTAAACCAGGGCTCTTTCAAGGTGTCTGTGTGCAGTGCAATGTCTGATGTCTCACTGGTAGCCTGCATTAAATGGAATTGAACCTCTGTTCCCTGGGATGGAGATGGGCACCCAAATCACAGAAACATCTCCCTTTTGGTGTCTCAAGTATTTTTAATTAAATCTTGAATTGTGAAGGGAGGTGTAAATATTAAAGAGAAGCACTTAGTTTTGATTGCATGGCTTAAATTGACTTGTAGATGTATAGAGATAATTAGTCTTAACAATTAATTCTTTAGCTCCAGTTCCTGGCTCTCTTGAAAACATCTTTTTTTCTTCATGGTATTTTTGCTGGTTGTGGTTTGCTAAGACTTGATACATAAAGATATCAAATTTAATTTTAATAACTCCTAAAGTATCCAATTTTACCTGCTACTGTGATAAATTACAAAATACATGGATGTTTTTTCTTCTTTTTTTTTTTAATTTTTAAAGCTAAATAAAACCACAGAGAATAGGTTTATTTGTATCTGCTCCTTTCCCTAAAAGATGCCATAAAAATACACTGTTAATTCTAAAGCATTTAAACACAAACTAGCCCATCCCACTGAGCTGGAACAAACCTGGGGTTCGTGCCTGAGAACATTATATGTATAAACTAAGAGCTTAAGAATTTGGCCCATCGTGTCCCTTCCCAAGCCATGCTGTGATTCATTATAATTTTATATCATTTTCCATTTTGAGGCCAATGGGAGGCTACAGATTTTTACCCTCTTAAATAATCATGTTACTGTGTGAGATATAAATACTACTTTGTTTCAGATGTATGCTGACAGGAGAAAATAATGTTTGTACATCTCCCAGGTCCAGAGGCCCCTTGGGGTCCTCCTTAGGTAGAAGGAGTGAGTAGAAATAAAGAAAAGAGAAAAGAAAATTTCCTGATACCCGACTCAGTGATGGGACGTGGTGTGCAAACACCACCCAAGTTTGGGAGGTGGCTGAACGTGGCATTCTGGAGAACGTCAGATATAAAGAAATTGCTGATCAGTATCTGTGTGTTATCTGTTATTGCACAGGACAGTGGGCAGGAAATACACTAAGAAAAGAACTGCCACAGATTTTCTGAATTAGTCTTTGTGTGCTGTGCAGTCACTGTACCCAGTAAACCTTTGATTAAAAAGCTCTTTTGTCTGGATATCTGTATTGAAGGGGTTCTTTTGTGATTGGTTTCTTTCACTATTAGCCTGGTTTTGATTTGATGGGGTTTCTTAAAGTGGGTTTTCCAGCCCTCAGCTAACTTTGGTAAATATCCTGTGATTTAATTTTCTCCGTTTTTTCAACATCCTTCTACATTTGAAACGCTCAGAAGATAAAATTTAAGTGTTTTCTCCCAAGCAGCTGATGCAGTCTGGCCATTGTTGTCATCTTAAGGATTTCTTTGAAATATCTTCCCAGTTTGAGTTTCTCGAGAAGGTCCACAGTTAGTGGACGGCCTGCCATGTTATCAAGACTCCATTAATTCCATCCCCACAGGGAAGTCTCCCGGGAATCAAAGTTTGTTGCCACATGTGGGACTTGCAGGGTTGCCTGTAGGAAAACAACAGGCTCTGTTGGGATACCAGTCTGTGGTGTTCTGGTTGATGAGGGTTCTCTCTGTCATTTGCACCTTCATCAGCCCCTGTGGTCTGCAAGCTTTCTCTGTAACAATTTTAGATTTCAGATCATTCGTTATTTTACTCCCCTTTTTATCCCCCTCTTATTTTTTCTGCCTGCAAATTTTATCAGTAATTTTTTTTTTTCTTTCTCCTGGTCATTGTTCAATAATGTCATGCTTAAGAAATAAACCCTGCTGGAATACATTAGAAACATATCTTCCCAATGACAATTTCCTGTTTATAGCTGCATCTGGAGACTAATGTAACTAACTTAACTCATACTGTCTTTCTATTGCTTCACTTCCTTAAATATCATGGCATACAAAATGCAGATGCTTTGTCTACGTGGACAAGCTGCATTTTTTGTAAAATATTGATCATCATTAATTTAATCTCACTTGAATTCTCTGGTTCTTGAACTGGATTTATGTTTTTTGAGAGTGGAGACGTGGTAGGGTCAGTTTGTTTGCCCTTTTTTTAGAATTGGCACAGAACTGCCTTCTGGAACTTCCTCAGTGTTGTAAGTCTTCTTGACTACTTGGAGCAAGCTTTGGCCAGCTGTTCTAAAGCTTGAGCAAGTTATTCACATCACTTACTTTAAAATCCTTTTCTTTAAAACTTTTCTTTACAAACTGCAACTTTTCATGTTGTAGGTGTTGTTTGAGAATCTGAGATGATTGCTATTGGAAAATCAAGCATTCTGTCATCATTCTCAATATATAGCATGAGTTTGACTCAGTAAAATCAACTATTATTTGTTCTTTCCCTTGACCATTGCACAGAAATACTTGTGCATGGCTGGTTTGCAAAGGGGCATTTCCAAAGGTCGGGATTTGCTCAAGTTCCAGGCTGTTTCAAGCTGGGGTGTGCCCCAGGGTTGTCTGTCCATGGGTGTTTTTCTGGGAACCAGTGAGTACGTTGGGAATTGAGATGTCCAAACTGCCCGGGTGATCTGTGGGCTTTCCAGTCGATTCCATTTAACCTGGCAAAGTGCAGAGCTCTGAGAAAAGGGATCACAAACATCTCCAAGTCCCATGCAATGAAGGGACAGCAGGAAATTACAAATCAGAGAGGAAAGCTGGTGGAGTGCAGGTAACAAATAAATGTGTGATCTGAAAATGGTCTAAAGACAGTTTAAGTTTTATATTCATCTGGGAAAAAAATTGTCTGTGCTAATAAAGCAATGATTGGCCTATTTTTTTCCTATTTAAGCACAGACTTAAACAACTTAAATTTGCAATATAAATGTTAGGACAGATTTTGTGGGGTTTAATGCGTGGTTTTTATTAAAGAAAAAATGTTTTTTCTCTGTACTGATTTGGATTGTCCTTTTAGGTCAAGAAACGTTGTTGGCCAAAAGGCTGTAAACCAGCAATTATGATTTTAAAAATTTTATTTTCTATAAAATGTCTTTAAAAATAATTAAAATATGCAAATGGATGGGACACCTTAACAAAAATACAGGGATTAATGTCTATTACAAGTTTATATATGCAAGACATGGGCTTGAAGTTAAATAGGCGGATGGGAAAAGGATGTGTTACAAGAGACATATGCATGATGCTGAAGAGGCAGAACTAGAAATTATATTTTCTTGACTTTCAGCTAGTTGCTTTTCTCTAGTAAGTCATCCTGTTCGAGCCCTTATAAAATATTTGGCCAGTGACTGTAACAGTCTTAGATGTTGAAATGCAAAATGGGTATTTAGATTTAAGAGCTGGTTTTGAGAATGGCACAGAGTGGTTTAATGGGGATAGTTGTTTGGGTTTTTTGGGGTGGGAGGGTGCTCTTTGTTTTACCAAGTGTGTGATACTTATCAGCTATTGGGAGCCATTAATCAGTAATGAAGTGTCTGGGTAAGTCCTGTTACTGTTAATAGTTTAGTTATAAATTGTTTAGTTATTAAATGTCCAATAAGTATGCCTTCAAAATGAGGAGTAAAATTGGGAGGAAGGAAAAAACAGGTTCATTTTGTGCTTTCAGGGTGGTTCTCCAAACTAGTTAATAATTTGCCATGAATGAAGCTGCCTGTAAGCAAAATGAAATAAAAGAGATTGACAGTCATACTGTGTAAAGCAGTTGTGTTATGGGAAGATTTTTCAAGTACTAGTTGGAAAAGGATCAGAGCAAAAATCCAAACCCTGACCTATCATTTAAATGAATAACTAATGGTAATTAGAGTTTTTAAGGATTTGTGGGAGAGGTGTCAGTTGGCTACAGCCGAGCACTTCACTATCACAAGGCAATTCAGGCTTGTGTCTTCCAGGTCTGATAGGACAGCACCCTTGGTGACATGCTGGACTCCTGATGGCACTAAAAGCCACTGTCCCCACTGACTTCTGACACAGGGTATTTGTACTGATGGGGAATTATGCACCCAATTTATTCCTGAATGGGAATGTTGAGGATAATGTGTTCAAACAGAGCTCTGAAGCAGAGACTCCAACTCCTGACCTTTAGTGGATCATCATCCTTATTTATGCATTTGAAAATACCATTCCTGGCTGTCAAAGATTCGAGAGAAAAGGGGCAACATTTTGCTCTGGTAACAGGGCAAAATACAGAGCAATCACATATATTTGCTAAGAAAGGTACCCAAATTTAGGGCACTCCTCAACTGTCATGCAGGAGCAAGTTTGAGATACTGTGCTGATTTTATAGGCAGTGCTCATGAGAGAAAGATAAGCCTAACAGCTAGAAAAGGAGATGGAAAAAGATGGAAAATATATTGAATAGGACACATTACCCAACCCTGTCATATAAAGTGCTGTCTAGCCATCATCTAGTGGGCTGCTGGCAGATAAATTCTGAGAGTAAAATAGATCAAGTACATCTTAGGTGTTGGCAACTGTATTGCTTTCAAGCTGACCCTGTTGAAAACAACTTAAAGGAACATCTGGAAGTGCCCTCTGTGCACGAGTATGGAAGTGAGTGTAGAAATAGTGAGGTATGGAAAACACACCAATGTTCCCTGCTCAACAACCAGGCAGCTGCTAAAATGAAAGTGTTCATGTTTCTGCTGCTCTCATTGAAATCTCATGCAAAAGCTTCAATTAAGTGCATAAAAAGCAGATAAAAGTTACAGGAGACCATGTTAAGTAATTTTAAAACACTTTTTCCTGAATTTTAGGAATATTCTGTAGCGTGCAGTTAGAAATGCTGATCTGTGCCCAACCGAGACTGGGAATGGTTGGTGTTGTTTATGGGAAGAAGGAAACAACTTCAGGTGGAGGGAGTTGAAAGAAAATGAGAATTAATAAAAACAAATCAACTTACTCTTAATGTGATTGCTGTTGTGTTTTTCATGTTTCAGTTTGCAAGACATATCAAGAAATCTGAAGGCCAAAAGACCCCCAAAGTTGAGTTACAAATCTCAATCTATGGTGTAAAAATTCTAGATCCAAAAACAAAGGTAAGAAACTTACCTGGGTTTCTTTCATACTAAACTAGTAAATATTTGTTTCACGGTTTTTATTGTTCTA
This sequence comes from Daphoenositta chrysoptera, assembly GCA_013397915.1. Lineage (NCBI taxonomy): Eukaryota > Metazoa > Chordata > Aves > Passeriformes > Daphoenositta > Daphoenositta chrysoptera. The sequence goes on along the minus strand of VZRO01009623.1, from coordinate 730,501 downwards.
TATTTTTTAAAGTATTATAACAAAAGCCCTTCTGTTGATGGAAAAAATCTTCTAAAAACCATGTTTTGTTATAACACGTGGGTGACATCTTCCCAGGCAGGTACACTGATCTGTGCCCAACCGAGAGTTGCTAATGTGGTATTCAAATTTTTTAATCCTTTCCCACCAGGACTTTTAAACTTTGACGAAGATGAAAACAATGTGCTAAATAAATGTTAACAATGAGGATGATAAAAACCTTTCTGTACAAATGTTGAATATTGAATTTGAAAGAACCTTTAGTTCCTGCTTCTTAATGTTGGAATAATTACTGCATTCAGGCCTTTTCTCAAATGGTAGCAGTAGTTCAAAGCTACAGCTGCTTGCAGCTCATTTTTGCTTCAGACTCTTGACACAACCAGAACTCAACAGTTCTTACATAAGGAGAGGGGACAAGAAATATCCATGTCAACTTTAACTGGAGTTTTTGCATCTTCCTTATGCCGTAGGGCAGACGGGGGTGCTAAACCCCATATCCTGGCAAAAACTGTTTTAAAATAACAGTTTGAAATGCCAAAAGATCTTAGCCTTCCTGCAGAGATTAACAGCAAGCTGTGGGATATATGTTCCTGGGGGAGTAGGAACATTCTAATCTCTTAGCAATGTTGTTATTACAACTCGAGTAGCAATCAGCTGTGAGGAGTCTTGTTATCTCCCCCACTTAGTTTCTTATAGCTGCATGTAAATTTACATCAGGTTTTCCTTCTTTTTGCACAGTTTATAAATGCTTTAGGAAATTCAGTTTCATGTTGTCAGCACTAATTAAAGTCTTTTTTGCAGTGTGTTTTGAAACCAAGCATTTCAGTGTGTTGTAGAGGAATATTGGTTTTCAGTCCCATAGTGACTGTTGATTGCAGTAGGAACAAGAGGCCAGCTCATATATCAGGACCCGATTCTATACTTGGCACTCAAAAAAAGGATTATAGAAATGGGGTTCTGTCCTTAAATGGTATAAAATAGTTATATGGATCTGTAAACCTCACAGTGCCAGGGAGAGCTCACGTCATTATTTCTATGTGTTAAAGAGCTCCAACAGGACAGAGATTTGGGACAGGGGAGAAATGGAGTACTCAGAAGAACAGCTGTAAAGACTGAGAAAATGAACTCAGCTGGGGCAAGGGGAAAAGATTGCCCATAGGGTGCATATTTTGGATATGTGGTTGTGTGCAGAGAGGGCATGGCCTTGTTTATGGGCCTACAGCAAGCTGGGAACCCCAGTGCTGCACAGACTTTCTTTTTTAATAGATAATAGTTCACATCTAAATGGCATATTTTCCTTTAAAGCAAATACTGCTTTCCCATGTAATACGCCAAATAAAATAAAATACCAAGAAGAGACTTGTTGAAGAAAAACAACAAAAAAAATAGTTGAGATGGTTTATTTCAGTCTTGTCAAATTCTCTCAGCTGAAGAGCATTGCCATTGCAACTTTTTCAATAACTGGAACTTGCTTTTTAATAGAAAGTGAAATACAGTAGCAAAAATATACAAATAATAATGCTTTAAAAAGCTGCTTATGTGGAACCTCAAGTAAACAATTATTTGTATGTCAGATTTATTTCTATTTATTTGGTTAGCACAGTCCTTTTATTTCTGTTTTCTGTATTTACTGTGGCAAAGTAGGACTCATTTCAGTAAATCCATTTTAGCAAACCTTCGGAGATGATGAAATTTAAATATGTTGTGCACCTGGAAAAAGAACAGATTATTTTACATAATCAGGCCCTAAACAAATTGCAGAGGGATGCAAGGCAACAGTAAAATCAATTTTCTAGAACAGAAATTACTGTCCAAATAAACACTTCCAGATAAGTGCTGTCCAAATAAAAACTTCCTGTTTACATTCAGTAAAAACAGGAGCATTTTTTCAGAGATGAGTTTGCTTACTTGTGTTATACTTTAAGTCCATTTTTGGGTGCTCTCCTGTACAATAAGAGACTTTCAAAAATGTTACTGCAGCTTGCCTGCTCTTAGGAGGAAATCCAGAGCTTTCCTTTGTGCATCTTTATCCTAAGCGAGTGTAGTAATTTCGTAAAAATTACCTTTCTGTTTGTTTGCAGGAGGTCCAGCACAACTGTCAGCTCCACAGGATATCCTTCTGTGCTGACGACAAAACTGACAAGAGAATATTCACTTTCATATGCAAAGACTCAGAGTCAAATAAGCACCTGTGCTATGTGTTTGACAGTGAAAAGTGTGTAAGTATGCGGGGCGCTCTGCAGGGCATGGGGTCACTGCTGTTCTCTCCTCACTGATCTGAGGCGGAGTTCTGGGGTGATTTCTCTTAGTGCCCAGCTCAATATCCTGGGGGAAGCATCTGCAGTGCTCTCGGAGAACAGGCTCCATCCCACCAGGCTGGAGATGTTTGCACAGCTGTTTGCAGAGATTACTGCAACTCTGGGCTGAGATACCCTTGCAGGCTCTTCTGCTGATGTGTCTGTCTCTGTTTTTTACTGTCGGGGGTTTTGTGTGTCATTTGTTTGGGTTTTTCTTTTGGGGCTTTTTTGTTTTTTGGGGTTTTTTTTTGCTGGTGGTGATTTTTTTATTATTTTATCCCAGCAAGGTTCTCTCTTCTTTGTCCACCCCCTTCCCTGCCCCATCTCTCAAGTTTGACACCACAAAGCACTCCCAGACAACTCATTGCACCAAGCACTGACATTCTCTGGTGTCTAAGACAGAACAGTAATTCCTTACTGTATTTATTTTCACTACAAAAGATCTAAGCAAGTGGTGTATCCATATGTTCACCTTTTATTGGTCCTGCTTTGGCATCACTTATTTCTGAAACCTTGGTGTCCTCCACCAGCTTCCTGTAGGCTTATTTTACCCCCATCGTTTTTGAAATAGATATTCTTCATTGACTGTATAAACACATCATAACATAGGATATGAATAGCGTAGAACTAGTAAATTACTATATTTTGCACATACAAATGCAATTTCTGGTTTGGGTATTGTTTTGGGGGGGTTTTTTCTGAATGTATGTAGTTAGAAATAACTGTGCAGATAAATACTTATCTGCAGTATCCTGAGAGAGATTTTATAGTACTTGCAAAAATAAGCGTTGAAATCCAGATTGAAAATCAGTAAGGATCAAAATATCCATTAGCATGAAAACATTATTTGGTTAAATCTAAAAGACTTTATTTAATGATTGAACAGGCTGTATTTGCTTCAGAAATCCTCAGGAAAAGCCATGGTATATCTGTGTTTATGGAAATTCAAGACATATTTTTTACTGTTCACTCTCCCTCCTTTATCCAAAGTGTTTTTAGGTTCTTTCACAGTGTTTTGCCAAGGTATTTTGCTGAAGTCTGCTTGTCATGCTTCTTTCTAGTGTTGGCTTCATGGTGGATGGGGCAAAGCCTTTGCATGTGATACATGGTGTAAAGTGTTTTGTGATCCTCTGAAATGAAAGGAGCTCCAGCAAATATTCCTAATGTACTAATTTCAGTCTTATGTTTTATGTAAAGGCGGAAGAGATAACTTTAACAATTGGTCAAGCATTTGACTTAGCTTACAGGAAATTCCTGGAATCTGGAGGAAAAGATGTTGAAACAAGGAAACAAATTGCAGGTTTACAGAAAAGAGTAAGTTCTGAACTATGTTGTTCTTTTAAAGAGATAAAAGTGTGTGCTGCTGTATTTGTATTATCTGCTTTTTATGAAAGCATAATTTCCAGCATTATTCTCAGATTGCTAAGGTTAAAAAAAAATGACTAAAAAAATGTGTTAAAAATTATTTTATGTTTTGCTGTCCTACAAGGACACTAAAAAGCAAGGTTGAAATATGGAGGATACTGAAATTTAAATATTTGTTGTAGTCAGATAATGAGTTCAACCTTGATTCTAAATCACGAGGTCTCTGATGAAACTTATGCTCAGTGGATGCTGTTGTTGAAATCCATGACTATCCCAATAGCTGTTGAATAACCACTTGCTTTGTAGATTCAAGAATTAGAAACTGAAAATGCAGAACTGAAAAATAAAGTTCAAGATTTGGAAAACCAGTTAAGAATAACACAAGTACATGCACCTCCAGTAAGTACATAACATAACTCTCGTGTCTGAAGTCACTCTGTATTTATAATCACTTTCTGATCATTGTGAGCATCCCTGCTGTTGCCAGAGATTGCCATTAACATGCAGCGATCCCGTAGCGTGTCTGCTGAAGTGCAGTGTTGAACTAACAGTGACATTGTGACCAGCCAGCAGAAGTGCAAATTGGCAAATTGCAGTCTCTCCAGCTGTGCCTCTTTCACCCCTCTCATACCTATTTGTTGCTGCCCAGGGACAGTCAATGCTCACTCGAGTAGAGACCTGAACGTGCCAGCTGAGGGTGAAAAACTTCCTGTACTGAAAGATCTGGTTCCTAAACGCTGCTTAGGAGCTCCTCACAACTTTGTCACTAGGACATGGTCACCTGTGGCTGACAATGTCACCTGTGGCTGACAATGTCACCTGTGACTGACAATCTGCCTGTCAAGGAGTTATTAGGTCTTGGGAACTAACGCTGGGTGATAGGGAAAGAGGAGCAAGTGTGGGTTCCTCGCTGGAAATTCCGACTGCTCTGCAGTTCCTGTAGATGATGAGCAAATCCTGTTTAAATTGCTGGCTGGCAGTTCCTTACACCTCGGCAGGGTTTCCAAAACTGCAGGTTGCACTGCAGACTGGTCCCAGTGACTCCCCTTCTCTTACAAGTGTGCTCCATCTGTACAGCTTTGGGCAGCTGTGAAAGTAAATCGAACTTCTTCACGTGTGTTTAGCACAATCGTAGAAAAAGAGGAACTTCTTTTCGGCTCTGCATTTTGGACCGCCTTGCTCCTGCCCTGAATGTTCACCATGTCCCCTTAAATGGATGGGTAGAAGTTTGGGCAATGCAAAAGCGTGTTTGCAGTGGTGCTGACAGTTTCTCAGTAGTGTCTGTGCACTGTCTTGATGTTGATTAGATGGTTGTTCCCATGAGGAACTGCCATGTCATTTTATGAAATCTACTTAGAGGAGGGAGCACCATAAATTATAAATACTGTGTAACTACCACAGTGAATATTTTAAATTATGAATATCTTCTCACTTATGAAGCATTCAGTGATAGGTAATCAATTTTAATGCTAGATTTAATATCACGTTAGTCAATTCTTTAATCTTTTATTTTCCTCAATTGGGATGGCATTTCGTTTTTATTTATGAATGTAATAACTAAACGTATATTTGAATGCAAATAAGCAGGCTTGTAAATCCATTACAATCAATGCTTTTCTTTCATTTAAATTAAAGAACTTTGTAATTTCATTAAGCAAAAAAATTAAAGAACATTATCAATAATGGCCCAAAAATATCCCATAGTTTGTGATTTATTGTGTCTTTTAAGACAATGATGTCGCATTCCTTATTAAAGTGTTAAGATCTAAATTTGTTAATTTGCCAGCCACTTGTAAACTCTCTCCCTAGGTGGTGTTTTTTTGTTAACTACTATTGGTACAATGAATAAGCATATTGCTTAAATAGCACTTGTGCTGCAACAAAACTGTAGAATATTGATAATTATTGATATTAATTAATTCATTTCAATAATCACTGTTGGCCATTAATTTGCACTTTATTGCTTTATTTACTCCTTAATCTTTAAAATAAAACCCCCAGTCACTTCCTGTCACAAATGATTAGAATTGCAGTAAGAGCCAGCTAAGAGCCTGTTCAACACCTGCATCCATTCTGACACGGAAGAGATTTCTTTAAATGGATGAGTGAATGAACAGGATGCCCAGAGGCTGGAGCTCTCTGGGCTCTTGGAGATGCTGAGCCTTCCCTGAGCATGGTCCTCAGCAGCCTCAGCTAACTGGATCCTGCTTCAAGCAGGACTTCAGATTAAGCTCCTTTTCCTTTTACAGGATTCTTCCATCAGTTGTGCAGCCAAAAATTAAAACAAAACAAAACCAGCAAACCAACCAGCCAACTCAAAAGCAAGCACATTTTTGGGAAAATGTCTTTCTCAGCTCCAGGCCCACTGCAGTGCCCACCAAGCACTATCAGCTTGGGCACCTTACCAAGAGACAGCTTTCAGGCAGGTCCTCTCTAAACCAGATCTTCTGGAGGTGGTAAATCAGAGCTCTCAGGTGTGCAGGGGTAAGAATAACTCCATGGAAATGCAACTGTTAGGGGAGAATGAATGAAGGAATGCACTGGTGAGGTTGTCAAGTCACCTCAGTGCAGAGAAAAAGAAGCATAAATATTTTTAGGGCAGTTTGAGTCTGTCAAAAGGATTATCAGTCAATGTGCCTGGAACAGCAGTGAATGTGATGACACCTATCTCCTTTTTTACTATGTGAGCAACAAATATGTATGAAGGAACAAAATTAAAAACAATTCACAAGACATTGATTGCCTGTTACAGTTTGCAATTAATTTTTTACACTTTTCATTCAAATCAACTATAATTTCAAGTGTGATTCTGCAGTCTCAATTCCTATTATAAAAAAGAAGTGGTGCAAAATCTTTCCCCCTATTTCGACATAATTTCTGTAATTAAAAAGGTCTCTTTAGTTTTAAGTGAAATAATTAGTGATTTTTTCTGAATTTAAACTAAAAATATCTGTACTGCTGCTGCTGCTCTGTCTTCAAAATTAAAGTAACAGATCTGTATTGTGATTTTGTCAGGGTAAAATTTTCAAATCTGCTGATAGTATTTTCTGAAATAAAATAGCTTAATTGCAGCTGAATATCCAACATGGGGAATAATACCTTGTCTGAGCCCCTTTCTAAGCACTTTTGGGTGGATGGGGGAAAGCTTCCTTCTCTGCAGATAGTCTTGGTATTATGTGTTGTGCACATAAGATGGTTCTTCTCTTGTGATTTAAAACAGATTTATTAAGCTCTAAGTTTTAAGTTTTCTTGCAGTTTTCATATCACACTGTTGAATTATACAGAGATGCCAGTGCCATACAACAGCTTTCTGGAGCTTTTCTTAGACATGATAAACATTTTGATTTATTTATATTTTCTTAATCTTTTACGGCTGGAGCTCCTTATCCGGCAGTCCAGTCATTCTGTGTGCTGAGTTCTAGGGAAGGGATTGTTCAGTGGAAAGTCTAAGCCCTGACCTTTGACTCCTGATGTGATAAAAGGACACGAGCCTTTAACTGGCATCACAGTTTGTGAAGAAATGTTCAGTGTCAGGAGCCAACTACAGATGGTTAACAGTTGCTTCTGTTTATGCTTAAACAGCACCTTGGATTTTCACGCCTTGTGCTTCGCTTTTTGTGTTTGGCTGTTTGCATGCTGCCTGTGCTGTCCCAGCATTTGCAGATGGGCTGGGGTGGTCAGTGCTGGGGTGGTCAGTGCTGTGGTCAGTGCTCTGGTCAGTGCTCTGGTCAGTGCTCTGGTCAGTGCTCTGGTCAGTGCTCTGGTCAGTGCTCTGGTCAGTGCTCTGGTCAGTGCTCTGGTCAGTGCTCTGGTCAGTGCTCTGGTCAGTGCTCTGGTCAGTGCTCTGGTCAGTGCTCTGGTCAGTGCTCTGGTCAGTGCTCTGGTCAGTGCTCTGGTCAGTGCTCTGGTCAGTGCTCTGGTCAGTGCTCTGGTCAGTGCTCTGGTCAGTGCTCTGGTCAGTGCTCTGGTCAGTGCTCTGGTCAGTGCTCTGGTCAGTGCTCTGGTCAGTGCTCTGGTCAGTGCTCTGGTCAGTGCTCTGGTCAGTGCTCTGGTCAGTGCTCTGGTCAGTGCTCTGGTCAGTGCTCTGGTCAGTGCTCTGGTCAGTGCTCTGGTCAGTGCTCTGGTCAGTGCTCTGGTCAGTGCTCTGGTCAGTGCTCTGGTCAGTGCTCTGGTCAGTGCTCTGGTCAGTGCTCTGGTCAGTGCTCTGGTCAGTGCTCTGGTCAGTGCTCTGGTCAGTGCTCTGGTCAGTGCTCTGGTCAGTGCTCTGGTCAGTGCTCTGGTCAGTGCTCTGGTCAGTGCTCTGGTCAGTGCTCTGGTCAGTGCTCTGGTCAGTGCTCTGGTCAGTGCTCTGGTCAGTGCTCTGGTCAGTGCTCTGGTCAGTGCTCTGGTCAGTGCTCTGGTCAGTGCTCTGGTCAGTGCTCTGGTCAGTGCTCTGGTCAGTGCTCTGGTCAGTGCTCTGGTCAGTGCTCTGGTCAGTGCTCTGGTCAGTGCTCTGGTCAGTGCTCTGGTCAGTGCTCTGGTCAGTGCTCTGGTCAGTGCTCTGGTCAGTGCTCTGGTCAGTGCTCTGGTCAGTGCTCTGGTCAGTGCTCTGGTCAGTGCTCTGGTCAGTGCTCTGGTCAGTGCTCTGGTCAGTGCTCTGGTCAGTGCTCTGGTCAGTGCTCTGGTCAGTGCTCTGGTCAGTGCTCTGGTCAGTGCTCTGGTCAGTGCTCTGGTCAGTGCTCTGGTCAGTGCTCTGGTCAGTGCTCTGGTCAGTGCTCTGGTCAGTGCTCTGGTCAGTGCTCTGGTCAGTGCTCTGGTCAGTGCTCTGGTCAGTGCTCTGGTCAGTGCTCTGGTCAGTGCTCTGGTCAGTGCTCTGGTCAGTGCTCTGGTCAGTGCTCTGGTCAGTGCTCTGGTCAGTGCTCTGGTCAGTGCTCTGGTCAGTGCTCTGGTCAGTGCTCTGGTCAGTGCTCTGGTCAGTGCTCTGGTCAGTGCTCTGGTCAGTGCTCTGGTCAGTGCTCTGGTCAGTGCTCTGGTCAGTGCTCTGGTCAGTGCTCTGGTCAGTGCTCTGGTCAGTGCTCTGGTCAGTGCTCTGGTCAGTGCTCTGGTCAGTGCTCTGGTCAGTGCTCTGGTCAGTGCTCTGGTCAGTGCTCTGGTCAGTGCTCTGGTCAGTGCTCTGGTCAGTGCTCTGGTCAGTGCTCTGGTCAGTGCTCTGGTCAGTGCTCTGGTCAGTGCTCTGGTCAGTGCTCTGGTCAGTGCTCTGGTCAGTGCTCTGGTCAGTGCTCTGGTCAGTGCTCTGGTCAGTGCTCTGGTCAGTGCTCTGGTCAGTGCTCTGGTCAGTGCTCTGGTCAGTGCTGTGGTCAGTGCCCGGCCACAGCAGCCCCTGGCAGCCAGCAGGGCACGCAGCTCTGCAGCCACCACCACCACCACGGTCAAACAAGGATCTCCTTTCCCGAGCAGGGAGCTGTGCTGCCAGTGCCCAGCCACAGAGACATTGGCATCACTCTGTGCCGTGTCCTCGTGTCCCTCGGTGCCCGTCCCCGTGGAAGGGACAGGGAGCCGGGGGGTCTAAGCAGGCACAGTGGCAGGCTGACAATGGGGGGGGGTTTTCCTTCCCCAGGAGAGGAGGGTTAGGGGCTTTTAGAATTTATTGCAGCTGCAGAGTGCCCCGGTGCTGTGACAGACAGCACGTGGTGGCACTGGCCTGCTTTCTTTGTTAAGGTACTGGTGCAGGGCAGGATGCCTCTCCCACCTGTCAGAAACTGGGAACCGTGGCATCATTTCCATGCAGTGCCAGTCTATCATTTCTTTATTCCTGCTTCTTCCTTCTGAGGTGCATTGATTTCTGTGTCTTTAACCATTCCAGACACATTAGTCTTCCCATTAGTTTTTCATGAAATGAAGAAGGGAGAAAACACTTTGGGAAATTTGAAGTGCAGCAGGTTTTTTTGTATTATATCACTGACCCTTGACATTGTGGTTTGTCTGTGTGGTTTGGGGCTGTGGTTTTTTGGTTTTTTTTTGAAAAAGCAAGCCAATTCTGCTTTTTCTGACAGCTCAGCCTTCTGATTCCCAGATCATTTTCCCACAAGCAGGACCAGATTGCATTTCCTGTTCTCACTTCAGTATCAAAAGAAAATAGAATGTGAGAGCAACTTCAAACTGTGGATGGATGACTGAATATGTGTATGGTTTTAAACATCTGGTTCACTGCACCTTTAAAAAAACCAAACTAGTCTCAACATGTTTCAGTTCTAAGTAGATACATCCAGGCTGTCATTTAAAATAAACTTTTCTAACTTCCTGTTGTCATTGAAAATAGGCTTGTAGCTAAACGTGAAATAAAGCCTTTTGCTCAGGATCAAATGTAATACTATAAAGACTTAAAATTCAGATCCTCTTTTACTTCCAAAATGTGTTGAAAACATTTTGTCTACAGTTTCTGAAACTATAGACAAAACGAGATGTGCCTGGCTGGACTGCAATACATGGCTTTGCTGGCAGATTTACTTCTCTAAAAGGAATTGGCCCTGTGTTCACATACTGAATTCTCGCATGGTACTGTTGAACACTTTCTTTGCAAGACATAAAACACCTTAATTTGCTGATCCTTCACATCAAAATGTGTACAAATTGGTGACTTATCCAAAAATCCATCTGTGGTCTAAGACAAGAAACTGCAAGCAGCGATTTTAAGCTTGAAGCTTCATTTTAAGTACCGAATCAAAAATATTTTGAGTTGATAATTTCATAAGAGAGAATATTTTTCCAGCTGAAATATCTGTTACTAATTGTTTTAATTAAATTCTTTTTTAAGTAATAATAATGAATTGGAGTATTAGAGTCTTTATTGTGAGTCCTCAGTTGCTCTATTTAAAAAAAACCCAAACCAAAAACATTTGATTATGAAAATTGGAAGTATTAATAATTAAAAAATTTAGGGATTACTTTTCTCTCTCCAGTTTATAAGTAGTGAAAGTTAATGGCTTGTTTGGGAAATAAAAATGCAAATCTAGTCTAAAACTGCTTTTCTGATGATTCTTGCTTGTATTGCAGTTTTTTTGCAGGCCAACTAAGGGTTTATTTGAGGACATATTTTAAAATAATACTGACAGACTGAAATGGGTGCAAAATACATGTGTGAATAATGCAATTACCTACTCTTTGCGTTTTTGCAATGTGTAAACGGGTGAAAAGCATTGACAGCAATCAAGTTCTGCTTTTGAGGGATCCAATTGCATCAGAATTCTCTCCTTGCTTGGTTATTAGTATCACTATGAAAATTTTTCTGTAGCTGTTCTAAATCTAGCCATATGGCCAAATCAACATCAATCTAATTTAGGTGCTTTTTCTGTCAGTTCATAAACTCTATGGGAAAAATAAAATTTCTATCTGAACCTATAAAACAAGCCATTAAGGCAATGAGATCATAGCTGGAAATGAAAGAGAGAAAACTGGATTGTATAATGAAATGCTTTTGCATAAAATATATTGTGAAAGTTGAACTTCAGATTATCAATCTTCACGCTTTTTCTCTCAGGATATTGTAACTAATTAGATTTACGTTTGCTCAGCACATTCAGTAAATAATAAACTGCTTAGTGATCGTTTTTCCTGCATTCGGGTCGATGGTTTTGAGTAGTCCTCCTAGAACTCTGAAAAGTTAGTCCCTCAGATGACTGTGTTTGCCAATGCAGAAATGTTATGCAACAGAAACTATCACTTTTTTCATGTCCTGAGTGGCTCTGTCGAGGACATGCAATCCCAAACCAAGAGTTTCCTTAGTTTGCCTTTCGAGCTGCGCTTCCATGTGCCATGGGAAACGTTGGCATGGGACGTTTCCTTTGTCTCACTCCTTCACATGCACTGCTAAAGTTTCTGTGCCTTGTCTATCTGTTGTTTACTTTTCATCTGTTTTAGCGGCTTGGCAATGCTTTAGTCACTGGTCTTTTTTGCATTTGGTCTTGATTATGTGAGGAGCGTTGGATTCCCATCTCGTTGTGTGCCCGTGGGGACACTGCTCTGGTTTGTACCCCAGGGAGGCTTTGGGTGCTGCTGTGTGTGAGCGCAGCCCTGGCAGAGCGGGTTCACATCGTCTCTCATTTGCTGCTCTTCCACTGCCAGTGCTGCCCACAGCTGCCAGGGTTCCCTGAGGACACCGAAATGTGGGAGAAGCAGGACGGAAAGGCAGCAGGAGGAGGTGTTGGGAGCAGCAGCCCCAGGAGGAGCAGTGTTCTTCCTGCACCACAAAGATTCCCAAAGAAGCAGTGTGGAAGACACTCTTCTACATGGAGGTGCTCCAAAACCCCTCCATTTTTAAGCAGGGCATTAAAGATACTGATAGATACTGATTAGACCTTTCCTCCAAGGTTTTGTGGTGACCTAGAAGCATAGGCCACCTGCACCAGCTACCCTCATTGCAAAGCTTTACCACACTCACGGGAAAACCCCAAGATAGGCATTGGAACTGTATGCAGATTGAAAAAACCATTCTGGAATGTGTTTATGCATATCGCTTGATTTCTGTTTCCACCAAGATTGCCAAGTGGGAAAATGCACGTTTTTTTTTTTCCTATCTTTAGCTTTTTTAGATTTATAATATTCTGTGTTCAGTTGTTTGAGCACTTCTTTGTGAGGGTATAAAATTCTGTTACGTTTATGATGTTAAAGAAAATGAATTTAAAATTGCCTATGGCATATTTCATGTCAATGAAAAAGTACTAAATGAACTGAAGATGTAGCAGTTCATTAATGAAACTGCTAATGCTTTTACAGTATTTTATGAATTAGCAAGTTATGGATTAGTGTGTTCTTAGTAGTCCCAAATCTCAGGAAATGAGCAGATTCTTAAATAAATGCATAATTTTCAATTCAAGGTCACTCACCATGCCCTGGAATATCACTGCAGTTAGCCACTGTGGTGGTTCTGTATATTATGAATTCGAATGTTCTAAGGAACAAAAACATTTTCTAATTTATTCTAATTCACACTATGGTGATTCCTATGTGGGTATGACACAGAGATTGCAATCAGTGTCTAGAGACACCCTGTAAAAATAAACAATTTTGAAGTGATTTCCTGATTAACCAAATCTCAGTCACATTACATTTTCTAGTACCACACAGCCCAGCAGTGCATCTTCAGCACCATTCTCAGTAGCATGAGTCAAAAATAAATCCTTTGCTGACACATGTAACCATAAAAGAGACCAAATCCACTGAACCAGTATGATAATTTCATGAAGTATTATTTCTTGTTGTTTTCTTGTGTTAATGAGATGAGGCCCAGATTGGAACGTATTGTATCAATGCCACTGTTACTACAAGTGTTACACAGTGGGAACCTCAGACAAAACACAATTGCCATATAAGCTGACAATTTAATTATTTTTACTATATTTTCTTCCTTTATAGTTTGGTGTGAGAGTATTAATTTTCAGAAGCTACACCCTTTTTTTTGGTTGTATTCTTTAGAGTAAGGGTTTCTTCCTTTCTCCCTCTGCCCTTTATGCATTTGGTGATACTCCCTGTTTTCCATTGTTGAATACAGTTCCCTGCTGCCCCTGTGGTGTCTGTGGGCTGCTTGGATCCAGAGGGCTGTGAGCAGAAAGTCCATCAGCCTTGCAGGTCTTTCTGGGCCGTGGGATAAGACACAGAGGAGCACTGCTAGCACAGGTCCCAGCACCTGATGGGTTCTATGCTGCTCTGCAAATGAAGAATTCCTAGGGAAAACTCATTTCCTGAGCAGATGCATTCCCAAAAATGTTACAGGAAGCTCAACACCTCATATGGTGTGTGGTGGCCTAAGAGTGTCACTGGTGAGCCCTGTGACTGCTCCATGTTCAGGGCTCAGATGACACCAGGGGTGGATATTCTTATTTTTTATTGAATTTTTCCATTGCCTAGATTTGATGTATGTTCATCATCCTCATAGCTTTGCTGCTTGGTGTCCTATGTGCATTTTGCTGGTTTCTGTGTGATTTTTCATGTGACATCCATGCCTTCTTATGAAAAGTACTTATCCTTTGCTGTTTTGCATTTCGGGGGAGTATTTGGCATTCTTAATCAGACTGTATTTAATCTCTTTGAGAGATTGTTATTATGGGGGCTGTTTTTCCCCGTGGTTATGTATAGCAGCAAGGATTCCATGCTGGTAATGCACAGGAGCACTGCAACTCTTCTACCTGTAGTCTGGTGATACCCTTGAAATCATAATCAAAATTCTGTCCTGTAGGTTTTTTTGATTTCTTTTTTATTGTTTACCATTCCAAACCCTCCATCTCACAATTCCGGTATGGAAATTTTTGAAGTTGGGATGAAAACCATTTTTTTCTTTAATGCTGAATTGCAAGTTTTGAGAAGGGAATTTTGTGGGTTGTTTTGGTATTCTCAATTATGGCACTGTTACTACATTTGGTCACCTGTACCCTTAGCCTGATTAATCTGTAAAGGGAAGAAAGAAGCTGAGACTCATTTTAAAAGGATTTGAAATGTTTTGTTTTCTACATAACACTGAAAAAAAAAAGGGTTTAAAATAATTGATTAAATCCTGATCTACTGAGTTATGCGAACTTCTAATGAAATAATCATGATGTATCGATTGTGTAACACTACAATGGGAGCAAAAGCAGATTTCAGAATTTTTGCTGCACTCTTCTGCCACTGCCTCAGCCTTGTCACAGGGGCTTTAGGCAAGCCACCTCCAGCCCAGGTGCCATTCCTGCCTTCTCCATGTGGCACTCTTGGCTGTGGCCAGGAAGAACCTTCTGCACACGTGCACAATCCCTTCTGTGAACATTCAAAGATTAATCTGTCCTCTAATGATTTCAGTTCAATGATGAGCTGTTCTTTCAACATGGGTGGGATATAAATGTTGGGTTTTTCCTGGAATAGTTAGAGAAGATTCTGACTGTGCATTAACCAGCACAGTAACTCTTCTCCCCAGACTTGTTCCTACCTGCTAATTTACAAGTGCAGATGTGAGAGACTGCTGATCCCTTGTTGGATTTGGACATTTCTTAGCATCTCACACACACACATTACTGCAAAGATGCCTGACTTCATTTTAGTTGGTGTAGTGATCAAGGAGGCAAGTTGTCTTTGTTCCAGTTGGTACTGGGTTACCTCTTAATGTGGCATATTCTAATGTTCTGTTTTGAAGTATTTTCAAGTTCTGTATCTCGTAACTATAGCACTGAACAGTAAGTTGCTGACAAGCTTTTTTGAAATATGAAATGTGGTTTTTTTTCTTCTTTCCCTGATGTTACCACGTTCTGTTCCTCAGAATGTTTTCTCTTTCTGTGATTCCTTTTCAGCTGCTGCACATAAAGTGTGATAATGATGAACATATGTTTCAAAGACCCTCTACTTTTTTCTGGTGTAACAATGAGGATTCACCTCCTTGTTTAGATATCTCTTCCATTACGCTTACTCCTAGGAGTTCTCCTGACTCTAGACTACCACCTGGATTGTTAATACCACCACCTTCAAAAAGTGGTCTTCCAAAGCCTGCCAGTGAATACAGCTGCCCAAGACCTCGTGTAATCTTGCTGTGCAAAAGCTTTCTCAGTTTTGGGGGTTTTTTTTATTTTTGGCTTTCTTTTGTTCTCTGTTGTGTGTTAACTTGTATTAAAAATGTGCATTTTGTACAGTGGCTAAAGGACAGGGCAGATGAATCTTAGGTTCTTTAGGGGCACTCTTAAAATACGGATTTTGTGAAGATTTACTCTTATTTCTACAGAGCTTTTTCTCTCCCATCCCCAAAACATAAAGTCTTATTTTTCCACCATGTTTAAATTAGTTCATTAATTAATGATCTCTGTGTTAGCTCTCAATCTTTTGTTAAATTTTTTTATATGAAGAATAGTGATTCAAAACAATTCTAAAGGTCCAACTTGAAGGGCTTCTTCCCCACCATGAATTAATAGAAAAGCAATCAGCCATTAGATAACTTTTACAATACTTTCTAAAAACTGTGCAAAATGAAGGTTGAAAATTATTCTTAAATATGAAATGGGCATATTGCCTGCTTTTTCATATTAATGTGCTTATACTCTCAACTTTTCTTCCATTTGCAAGTAATATATGGCTTTATTTGGCGACCATCCTGGCTTTCTGCATGTGTTCACTAAATAAAAATGCTTCTTGTGCTCATATGTACTTAAAATACACATTTCTTAATTCACCTATAATTTTAATTAAGCTATATCAGTAGTATCAAGATGGCCAGTCAGTGACTGCAACAAAATTGAATATAATTGGGAAATAAATCTAAAGTTCAGGTTTGCTTTTTTTGCCTAAAAGGCACACTTATAACCAATTGTGAGTGCTGTTTATCTGTCTTCTAGGTAGCCATAAATATTTAACAAATAGTAGGATTCTGCACTAGCACATATGATCGCCAAGGCATTCTAGGATTATGCATGAGTGTTGATGGAAATGTAGGTTGATATAAGCATTCATTTATGCCCCAAACCTGGTCCCACATTCCTGATGCTGATAAAAGCCTGTCCACAATCAGAGAGAAGTTCGGATGAAGGAAGGAATGTGCTTCTTTATGACGTTTATTTTGGGTCCAGCCCATCTATTGCCCTGCTTTGAGTGGGAGCAGATGGCATCCAGCAATCAGGATATAATCAGATTATCCTGGTTCTCTGCAGGGTTAATTCAAGGTCCATGGACACCAACAGGAGCCTACGGTGTCTAAACTCTGCACTGAAATCTTTCCACAACACATCATCTTTGAAGTTCCAATGGTAACTCACGTTGAGGACAGTAAGAGTTCTGGATGTGTTGAAATCTTGAAAACTGATTCTTTTATGAAGTTAATTCACCTACGGTCATGCTTGGGAATAGCAATGACTGAGAGAACTTTTTTTTAAAAATAAAAAAAAAAAGAAAAGCAGCATGTTAAATGATTTTTTTTTTTTCTTGCTATATTTCTGTAGATCTGGGAAGAAATACCTCAGGTTCTTTTAGATATTGAACAGTTATAGGTCTCTCTTGTAACAATTTCAAAATATGAATCCAAATTTAAAATATTAATTCAAAACTCCTAAGAATCATGGAATCACAGAACCTCCAAGAAATAGGAAATGCAGAACTTAAGAGTGTTTTTTCCTCTTTAAGCAGTGGATTAGAGGAAGGCTGTGGATCAATATTGCTACTCAGTAACCACTGCAGAGAAACTCCAGAGATACAGGGGTGGTTCAGGGCTACCTGTAGGCTTGGCTTAGGAATCTGTGATGTGAGCTGTCCCAGCACTGCAGCACTTGCAGCAGAGGCACTGAAGAAAGCAGCATTCCAAAATAAGGGTTTATCCATGGGACTCTCCTGCATAGGCAGTGCTAAAGACTACCCGTTTGCCAGGCCGTTGTATTTGTGCATTCTGAATAAAAGAACCCATGTGACTAATTTAACTTATGCTTCAAAATTTCCGTGTGGATAGTTTGGGCAAACTGAGTGTTGTTTGGAAGCTGCAGGCTTTTGCTGTGCCTGGCTAGCCTTACTAATACACAGTGTGGGGGTTTCTGTATTGTCTCAGCAGTAACAGGAACATGCAAACTAGCTTTGCCTTTGGCTTGTCAGTCTCAGTTTTAATCCATTTCATCCTCTGTCTTTAGTGTTCAGTGTATTTTGACTCGACTGTGCCTCGCTTGTGCCCTGAGGTAGTGGACTGGTGGCAGGAGGAATGAACCATTCAAAAACAAATATGGCTGTAGAACTACAGTAATTGATGGGTTTGGGGTTTCTTGCTTGCCCAGGATTTTTTTGATCCCTTCCAAATTCCTTGGCCTTATGAATGAAATCTCATCAGTTTCACCTTTGAGGACAACAGTGTATATTTTGGATATTAATATTCAGTATACCATAACATCTAGGTTATTACTTATGGAAAATCACATTTAAAGCTTTGCTCACACTAGGTTCTCTAGGCTGCCAAATAAGAGATCATGTAAAGAAGAATGAATAAACAAAAAATTCTGGGATTGTATCTTTTAACTTGGTTCTGTGCTCTCCAGAACAGAACACATTGTTGTTGCCATTTTACCTCAACTGGGTCTGATGAAGGTGTCTGTGCTTGTATGTTTGCAAGAGAGAAATGCTTGTCACAGCTTTGTCAGGTGTAACTGTGATACATTTTCGACTGAAAATGGAAAAATTACAATGCTGCTTTTGTGCTGGGGAGTGTTAGCATGTGTCAGAGTCTGTACTGCAAATGCCATTTGCTTGGTGTCAGGAGCTGGGGTTTGCATGCCCATGGTTGTTTTTAACTTTTCTTGAAAATGTGACTCTTATCTGCATGCTGAAGAATTCGGTATTGTGATCTTTGTCATGTGAAACATTGCCCTAATATTTATTGTCCTTATTGTAGGCAGGCAGTGTGACACCTAAATCACCCTCCACTGACATCTTTGATATGGTTCCCTTTTCTCCCATATCCCCTCAGTCATCAACACCTACTCGCAATGGTACACAGCCTCCTCCAGTACCCAGTAGATCTACAGAGATCAGTAAGTTCTGTAACAACTGACCTACTTTTTGCTTACATTACTTTTTTTAATAAAGCATCTTTAAAGTTTTACGTACGTTTTGCATGCAAAGCCAAATACAGTTTTTGTAAATCACATTCAGTAATGCCATTTCATTTTTATACCATCTTCCCAAAGTCCTTGATGTTGCTGCCAAGTTACATTATAAACAAACTAGCTGTGAAACTATGACATATACACTTGGAAGGAGGTGGGTTGGGGATTTTAACTTGGCTTTTCTTTTGCAGTCTCTTTTCTGTACTTCAAGGAATACTTTTACTTCCTGTTAGCTCTTTCCTTGCTGGTTGTAGCACCTAGAGCCTGCATTTCTGGGGAAGGCAGCAGGTTGGAGTAAGTATGGTGATGGTGATGCACGAGGGAGAGCAGAAGAAACCCCTCGAGAAGGAGACTGTCTCGGAATGCTGTTCTCAATTCTACTTTTCGTATCATGCACAGCTTTGGGATTTTTAGTTACGGTTGATGAACCTCTCCAGATCTGCCAACCACTCCTAAAAGGTCTTTAAAAGGTTATTAACAACAGCAAGTGTCTTTTGCAAAGGCTTGAAAGCATCTAGGGTAAGGTTCTTGACTTCACTGGAAATCTTCTAGGAATCCAGGAAGTCTTTTTAAAAAGCTTTGGGGATCCCTTGAGGGAGAGGAAAGTGGAGCATGCACAAGTGGTGTTAGAGGTTGTAGAAATGCCAGTCTGTGCTTGTATCTTCTGTTCCCATTGCCTGTTTCAGAGTGGATAAGGAGCATTGATGTTACTGCCTGCCACCAAATGGAACACGTTTGAGGAGACTCTGCCTGTTTTGGGGCACACCTCTAGGATGCAGAATTTTGAGCTGTGAATGGCAGCTGTGCACAAAAACAAAAAGGCATTTTATAACTTCAGTCAGTGAATGTCTTCCCTCCCCAAGCCCATACCCGATGCACTGTTTGGTTCCATTGCTCAGAATGTCTGTCACCTTCTAAGGAGAGAGTAGATGTTGAGGCTCTTAATTCAACAAAGAACCCTGTTCTTTTCAAAGACAATATTTTAAAATAATTAATGAATTTCTATGGGATTCTCAAAAGGTATACTAACAGAATTTGAATTATATCAAGTATAGTTAATATTAACTATTTTTATATAATTTAAAAGAATATTAGAATATTCTAATAGAATATTAGAATGGATCTGCTCTATGGAGAGAATTTTATGGGGTTTTAACAAATAATTGAAAGAC
The DNA here is from genome assembly GCA_013397915.1 of Daphoenositta chrysoptera. Lineage (NCBI taxonomy): Eukaryota > Metazoa > Chordata > Aves > Passeriformes > Daphoenositta > Daphoenositta chrysoptera. The sequence goes on along the minus strand of VZRO01009623.1, from coordinate 711,085 downwards.
ATCTGCTTCTCTGAAACTACAAGCAATGCTATAAAATAAATCTGAATGTGCATATCTAAATTCAAGAATGGTAACTTAACTTGGATTGAATTATAGGTCAAGATTTTATTTTTTTACCAATTATCCTACCTCAGTTCCATTGAAATTATGGCTAGAAATCTTGGAGTCAGCACTCCATCCTCAGGGATCTTGGAAATTCCAGCTGTAAAGGCTTTGCAATTGTTTAGGCAGTGGGTTTTGTAATATAAAAGAAAAGTTGCTTTTTAACAGTGATATGTATTGTTTAAAGTAGTTTCTTCTTCTGCACTTCACTGATTTGCATTCAGTTGAGATGATGTAGTTCAGAGATGCCTCTTCAGGGAGAGATTACAAAGCCCATCATGGCCTTTATGCTGTTGATCCCTGCTCTTTCAGTCTGTGCCACGGCACTTTCTGGGTTGAAAATTACTGTGTTCATCAGCTATTAGCGCTTTTTGGCATATTTCAGAGTGCCACCGAAACAGGAGAGAAATATTTGATAATCAAACAAGGGCTTTACTGTCCCAGATGAGAAAGTTCAGCTCCCACAAGAGCCTTGTTCAGGCTGTGCAATGTCCCATTACTATAATGCTAATACATTAATATAATACCATGTGCAATAATGCATTGCTTTGTGGTGTCACTGCTGCCAGCAGCAGCACGCTGGCATTTCTTTCTCCAGTAAAAGTCAGAGGGCTGGCAACCAAGAGGAGCCAAAGTTTGGAGTCTTCGTTTCCTGAGGTCATCTTTTCCTGTTCCTATCTCTCCTTTCTTTGTCACTGCACTCAAGCAGGGTTGTTTTGATGAAATTACATGGTGATTGTGTGGGATTTTATAATTGTGGAACTTCCACCTTTAGCACGTTCAGTAGTAAAGAAGGAGAAAGATGAGGGTGTGCCATTGATTTGTTAGTGTCACCTCTTTTATTCCTTTTGCCTAAGTGGGACTCATCTGCCTGTTACCCAGGGAGGGCCCTTGTGCTGCTCAAGTAAAATGTGCTTTTTAAAAGGCAAAGCTCATTTTACTCATCCACCAGCCAGTTTGACAAACCAGCCAAAAATAACAGTGCCCAGGAAAGGCATGGACACTTGTAGGAAGCCGGTAGCAACAGCAAGCACTTTGCATTCCTCCAAGGCCAAGAGTTCCACAGGTAATTACTGGCACCAGGATTGACAGTTCAGCTTCCCATAAAGAGAAATGCCCAGAGTTAGAATTTTGCTTACTAGTTCTTCCTTTGGTAATTTCCCAAAAAAAAAAAAAAAAAATTGTGGGGTTATAAGTGGCTTTGCCGAGCTATTTCCAAGGCATTTAAGTTTTAAAAATGAATTAATTATTGAGATTTTGAGTTTATATTCAGCAGTGTTCCAACAGGGCTACTCAGTAAATGTCTGCTCACTATTGGCAGTAGCAAATAGATGGGGTTTACCTGTTTAAAGGAGCAAACAGCATAATTTTTGTACAAGAGAAATTGGAGAAATACATGCTGACTCTTTAGGTAATAATTGCAAAATAGTGAAATACAACCAAAAATGCAGTGCTGGAGACCATGCTGCTTTTTCCTAATGGGGTTAAGGGATTGTAAATGTTCTTGTAAGTAATCTGAATGGGCAGAAATAATTTCTTAATTTTATTTCATTAAAGGAGAAATTAACGGATGTGTTTCTTGTTGGCACAGCATGATTCTCATATCTCAGAAAAGAACTGGAGAGGATTATTCTCTATTGAGTTGTTCAATGTTTATTTCACACAAATGCATCATGGAAAAGGTCACAACTGGCAGATGTAGAAATCTGCTCCAAGGTGCTCTTTTTCATGCAGATATTTAAGAGTATTTTGTCAGAATAATGGCTATAATAATTTCAAAAGCAAAAAATATGGAGTAGCCTGCAGCTGAAGGAAAGGCTTTCTGGATTACCCTGTCTCAGTTTATTCCAAATATTTCTTTGGGTGCTTGTCTCAGTGTGATTCATTTTTGTCACCACAGCTGCTCCAGTCCATCTGGGGAAAGCATATATCAGCATGGCTGTTTGCCTGGATGATAGCTAAGGTAGACATTGGGATGTCAAGGGCAGCACAAAAGCCAAATATTTATATTTTTGCTTTAGTAATTGCTAATTTTGAATTTATCATAGAGTGCAGGTTGCTGTTCTCTAGTATTATGTGTTTGTTCTCCTGAATGTCAGATAGGTCCCAGAATTTATTACTTGTTCATGTTATCCTGTGGTTTGAGCTGAGGATCTAAAACATCAACATTTCATGGCTTTTGAATTTGTGGAGCAATTTTGCAGGCTGTGAATTTATTTCCATCCAGAAAGGAATGAGAAAGGGAAAGGAAATTATTTGTACCATTTGAAAGGATCATTTTCAAAGGCTTCCTGGTTGCTGTTTACTGGAGAAAGAAATGCCTGCTTATGCCTAGCTGCCTATGCTAATTTTGGGGAGTTTGCCAGGCAAGATACTCTTGTTATAGCTAATTTTCATGTAAATACCCTTGGCTAAAATAAAAAGTTATCAATTTATCTCATCTCTGCTAAAAAAGAGCCCACCTCCATCATGAGTGAGCCCTGGCAGATAAGCTTATGGGTATCCCATGCAATGGTGCAGCTCTGCAGGGATGAAATCTTCATATTTCTCCATTTTACACATGTTCTTCAGCTTTTGTTCCCGAGGCAAATACTGAGGGTTATTTTGAAAATGTTCCACTTTGTCCCTGCCTGACTCTCAGCAGTGCAGAGTCTCTTACAACACTGAAACTTTAGTGCACAAAAGGAGTTGTTCTGTGGTCTTGTTCAGCTGAAATGGATAGCAAGTTATGATAGAGATAGTTCCCCAAGTCGTAGCTTTCCACAGAAACCCAACTAGGTAATACTTCTTTATTCTGAATTTGATTCTGTGCAGGGTTTATTAGGCTCTGTCGCTTGGAATAAGTCACACTCCGGTTGTTTTTAAATTCTGCCTTGTATACAGTATAAATTCAGAAATCTTCCACATTAAAGGAAGGAGTGACATTAAAGGAGCTAAAAATCCTGCTGTTACCCTGCTAATGAGCTCAAAAGTGCTTTCATTAATAAAAGCCCAATAATAAGGCATGAATGAGATAATATCCATAATAGTGCGCAAAATACTTGCTTTTAAAAATAGTCATAAGTCATAATTCAGTCCAAATCAAATGAAGGAGTTTTGTCCTTCACCTCTTTTTCCTAAATACATTCATAGAATGTTTGCTATGTTGGAACTGTCTGCTTTCAACTGTCTGACCACAGAGAAAACTGTCAGCTCCTTTTAAAGGTGAAGAGAAAGAAAATGGACCTACATAATGAACAAGTAGACTGTTGAGGGTTATAAAGCAGAATCCCTTTTTTCCCCAGTAGAGGTTAGATTGCAAGTCAAAGCTGTTCCACATCTGAAGGTTATTTGCTAGGAGCATCAGAGCATTTCAGGACACTGGTTATACTGGAGCAGGCCCATTTTGGCTGTGAAAGAGGCAAAGGATGAGGGAGAACCTAATTTTTACATTAGATTATCCTAGTTAAAGTCTCTTTTGCACGCAGGTGGTCTGCCTTTGCCAGGAAAGACTGGATTTCTTCTTGGCTCCAGTGGACTCTTGGAATGAGGCTCTCTGATCTGGGCCATCTCCTGCTCCCATGTGACTGTTTGTAGCTGTTTAACCACAGTTCTTGAAATATGTAATCAATCAAGTTCCTGCTCAAGTTTCTCTACTTTATGATGGGAATTTCTGTACTTTTTTGTGGGAGCAAATGATGATAGTTGCCAATTATCTAAAAAGCCTGGTGTGCAGCCTGGTAACACCTTCCCGCTGAGGGCAAAGCCCTGACAGAGTGATACGCACCATAAATGTTGAAGAGCCGAGAGAACACAGGTCTAAAATTCTGCCTCTAAGGAGGCCAAAATAAAGCCATCTGTGCAGCTGTAGGCACATGCTGCACCACTGATAACAGGACTGGAAACACAGGAATAGGGGTTTTGGGTCTAGCAGTTAATTGTCACCCAGACCTCGGGTGTTCAGGTTTAATTTTGTGCTTAACTGTCCAATCACTTCAGGGTTACTATTGCCCCCCTTACTGTCATGCTCTAAAATGAAAATAATTTTGAGGCAGGTAGAATGCTTGTCAGGTTTCTTGCTAGGCATCCATGGAAGTTAGGAGAGAGAGGATATCTGTAAATTCTGCAGTCAGTGGGGCTGGGTTGGGTTAGCAAAATGATTTTTGTAACTGCTTTAATTTAATCCAGTGTTGAGATAGGAAAAAATGTATAGAGATGGAACCTTTGCATGTGGGAAAGAAAAATCTGTTACTAAGATGGAGGAAAAACGACCCAAAACCTGAAAAACAACAACAACAAAAAGAAAATTTGAGCTGCCAGATATGAAGAACTATTTTGGATTAATATGAAAAAAGAACCTAATTGTGTTGGAGGTGTTTCTTCTTGCCCAGACAAAAAAAAAAAAAAAACACTCCCCTCCCACTGACCACTAGAATGCAAACTGCAGGTAAGAAAAAGTGAGAAATTTTTGGTATTGAGAGAGGGAAATTCGCAATCATTCTGTTTATGCAGCCAAATTTAGTGGAATTTTAGCATAAGTGACTATTCATGGTCCCCTTGAAGTTTTGGGGTTTATTTTTTATTTTTTCTTTCTTGACGTGATTTTATCCAAGATTTTAAAACCCTGACAATTTTTAGTTTTAGTTACTGCCAGCTGTAATTGAAGAACTGTATCAAACAAAGTCCTTGCCTAAGTAAGAGTAGTTGTTTGTCTCACAAACACATCCTTAGCCTGAGGAGTGGCAGACAGGGGACATGAGGGTTACTTTGTTGGTAATATGTTGTTGACATAATGTAGAGATGAAATTTGGCAACTCGTGTCCAGTTGTTTCCATTTCTGAAACTGCTCACACACACAGATCCAGAGCACACGTCAGTAGATGATGCCCTCTTCAAGTGGCCACAACTTCCCAGCGGATCTCTGGAAGGCACAGGCATTAAAGGAAGCTGAAGAGAGGCTTGAACAGAAGCTTGGTGGTGTTCTTGGAAAAATATTTGAGTGCTAAAGTTTGGAAAGTGCCCAAGACCTGGCGTTCAAACTGGGATGTTGCAAGTTGTGGTTAATGAGGGGCGTACCTGGTGGTGCTGTTACTCAGCTCAGAAGGAGATGTACGGTGGCTTTTTCACAGTTCTGTATCATAGCCCATACCTGTTCTCCCACTGACTCACTTTTCTGTTGTTCCAGAGAGAGACCTTTTTGGAGCAGAACCTTTTGACCCTTTTAGCTGTGGAGCAGGAGATTTCCCTCCAGACATTCAGTCCAAACTAGATGAGATGCAGGTAACTACTGACTGACGTGGTTTTTGAAGGCTGTGTGCCTATTCATGAAATACATGTTTACTGTATTCTGAAAATGTGTTCCACAATGCACGCACTAATGCATAGGAAAACCCCTATTTCTGACCATTCCTTTTAAATAAGTTTATTTCCTGGTCTTTGAGCTGGAGTTTGGGTTTGCCTCAAGAGCCCTACCAATACAGTCGACCCAGTTGTGAAACAATTCTAGGAGAACGTCCTCAAGTTTTGGAACAAATGAAGCTCTGCAGTCAGACTTTCAAAACTTCTAGTTCCTTGCCAACTTGCTTATCTCTATTCTTTTGTAGGCAGCCTGCCAGCAAAAGAAAAGGCTGAAAATAATGGAAACTTGAATTTCTAGGATCCTGGCTCTGCAGTAGAAAGTGTTCCCAGGGCTTCCAGCCCTCTTGTCTCTTAGGAGCCCATAATGTCCAAGAGCATTTGCTCTCAGGCTCCTTCTGTTCCTCTCTCCTGCCTAGAGAGCAGCAGAGGCTTTTTAAAATGGCTTAAACAAGATTTAAATACCATTTAATTTTCCTGAGTACATTTTCTCTTCCATGTCAGTTTAGGATGGTTCCACTCACAAACTCTACTCACAGTGAAGTAAGAAATTTAGCTTCTTGGTCCCCCATATAATTTCAAAGAGCAGCTAAAAGCCAAAACTGTCTTCTTTGCAATTCCAACAACGTGCTTGTGTTTTGTGAATGCTGTAATGTTGTTACCGAGCTCTTGAACGCAAACCCCAAATCTTACAGCCCCTCATGTCGATATATTACCAACATTTCCATTGTTTTAGGGAAAGATAAATTGTAGCAACTGTGATTACCACTAATAATGGTATGTCAATATGCAAATGTCACATATTAAGGGTTCCTATTACAGATGACATCTTGACAATATTTGGAATTGTTAGCCTATGACACTACAGAGTGCTGTCACCTCATAAAACATCAGGGAATGGAGTAGTAAACATCTTTATCAAAGATGTTTGAAGTCATGAAATTAAAATCTCCTATCATTGTTTGTACTCTCATGATCTAAAAAAAGGAGACAACCAACCAATAACAAAACCTCCAAGCATTAGGGAATTGCTGTGTCCTGTTGCAAAGAAAGGCACTCCCCCCTACCATATCAACTATTCACTAAAAATTAATTAGCGGGCAGTTATGTAGTCACAAACCTTGTCATGTATGATCCAAATGAGAACAAGTGTAAAGCTGAAAGGGTATGAAAAACCCCCATATTCTAACTTGAGCCAAAGCAAAGACTGTGTGCAGTTATTTTACTGTGTGGTTGGTGCAAAGTACAGATTGAAACATGTTTTTCCTAATGTCTCTTTTATCTTCTTGTGCTTTCCTGGGTGCACAGCGTCAACGATGGTTGGTATATCATATTTTAATAATGGTATTTAAAGCATTTACAATTGAAATGTGCATGTGTTTGTCTGGTGTTTCTATTTTTATGTATATGTGTTCATACATAAAAACTTTTAAGGGTTATGTTTTATATATACAACTCTGAGTCAGGGCCATTTTCATTTTTAGGGGCCTACGATCTCTAAGTTAGGGACAGCTGATGGTAGTTTTCTTTAGTCTGTCTTGCCAGGTGCTAATACTAAGCCTTTGTTTTTACTGCTGTTTGTTTTCCATGTGCACTTGTGAAATCTCCAGTTGTCACTACCAGGTTGTCACTAGTGAAATGGTTTAAGCAAAATCTTTGGTAGATAGATTGTGTTAGTACAATCACGTTTGTGGCAAGTCTTTATTTGGACATAATGATTTAAGGCTTTTCAACGAGCAGAACGGCTGTGCTAGACTCAACAGTTGTTAGACACAGCCTGTGAGGCAGGTGAGAGCACAGAACGTGCAAAATGCTCTGTAAATCCAACATTAAGAACCACGGAAGAGAAATGTGGGCATCTCTCCTTCTCTGACATGCAAAGTGAAGGAGTCTGTCGTCCTTGCACTGTGGAAGTACAGCCCGAGTTGCAGTGATTATGTATTCTGCCAACTCTATAAAGGTAAGTTTTGTACAGACACCTGTGAAATAGTTCCCAGGATAAGCTGCCTCCAGGAGGGCCCTGAGTGCAGCTCACCCTGCAGTGAGGGGTGAAGCAGAGCTGTGGCTGAGCAGCCCGGGCCAGCCCCCTTACCCCGTTTGGGGTGAGGAGCACGAGGTGCCTCAGCTCCCAGCCCTGGGCTGGGGGGATTTGGGAACAAGGTGGGAGAGCAGAGCACAGCCCAGAGGAGGCACTGGAGGATAAACGCCTGAGCAGTGGGGGCTTTGCCTTTGCATCCTGTGTTCTGGACTTCAGGAGATCAGATAAAGCTCCCTGGCCTCTAGGGGAACGCTCTTATTTTTAAACTTCAGTGAGGATCCAAATTTCACACTTAAGTTTTCTATTCCATTTCTCAGTCCAATCTCTGTTGATCTTTTTGGAGAGCTTAAAACTCAAACATGTGCCGAGATGTGACTTTTACAGCTCAGGCCTCTCTCTGATGACTGTCCAGCCTCCTGTTTCCCTGCACCCTTATGCTGAAACATATTTTCATATTTATTTTGACTGTATCCAGACATTAATAAAAATAATGTCTATTTTCCCAGAAATCTTCCAGCGAGGAGAAGTTTCCCTGGATCATGAATCATACCAGCAGCAGCTGCTGTAATTTATTAAAATCTCAAAACAGTTAATATCAGAAAGCTTCCAGGAGCTGCAAGCCATTCTCCCTGCATGCCCTGAAGCAGTCAGTAGGCTTGACATCTTTCCATCTGAAATAAGTTATGCTCAGCCCTCTAAATAATCTCAGAGATATGTAAATTTGTCATTGCTTCATTGGGTTTGTGCTGACTTAAGCTCATTGAGTGAAGTCACTGTGAAATGATAAGTGAGTTAACTTCTGAGCCATAAGGTTGACTTTGGCAAATTTATCTCCTGATAAAGTAGTTCTTTGTCTTGTACTGCTTACTGGTTTAAACCAGAATAGATCACATATTTTTATCCTTGACAAGAAAAAAAGGCTGGTTTTGGAAGAGGGATTGTTTTTGAGCTGTTTCTAGTGAAAACAAGCTCTGCTCCTCTCTTTAAGGTATCAATCACATCCCTTAGCACAATACCATTACTTAGGGTAACTGAACTGCTCAGTCCTCGTGTTAAAATGCCTCTAAAGTATAAAAAGCCCCTTGAGGAGGACATGAACACAGAAAAACACAAGGCACAATATAGATGCACACTTCACAGCCCTTCTTGTTCCCTCTCCTGGCCAGTACCACAGGGTGGCCTTTTCCTGCATTCCCTGAAAATCAGCAGATCAGAGAGATTTTTTTGACTGCATGAAAAGTTTCTGTTTCCTGAACCTTTAAAGTACAGGAAGCCACAGCACACATGGGTTTTAATGAACAGGCAGAGTTACACTAAGAGCACACGTTGTTAGCAGCTGAAGGGTCTGAGTTTCACAAGGCAAAATATTTTAAGTCCTGTGCATTAAAATTACTGATGCATTATATACATATATAGAGAGAGAGAAAGAGAGAGCACTTAATGTTTACCAAGAAGCTGACTCTCTATGTCATGAAAAAAAATTGCCTAACACATTAGTCAAGTTTATTAGAAAAAAAAATACCATAATTTGTAGTCTGGGTCATTCCAACTGATTTCATTACTATTACAGCTGTGGGTGCTGAGAGTTAAAGCTGGCAGGGGCTGTTCTGTAATGATGCAGAGCTCTGGAGAGACCTTTGCAGCTCAGGTGGAGATATGAAGTCCTCAAAGCACGTGTGGCACTCAGTGTTCTGCACTGCTGGGAGAACTGCAGCCTGCAACTCCTGCTCTGTTACCTGCATCAGCAACAGCTCTGCTCTGCCTCTAAAGGAGAATCTGCTCCTAAAGCCTTCCCATGGCTTGCTGGACTGCAGATGATTGGATTTTATTTTTTAGTTGTATGTTTGCCAAATTATAGTTTTGGAGATTCCAAAAATTAACTAAGAATTTGGAGTTACAGTGCAGAACCTGAGGGATTAGGAATAGTGATGGCTGTGGGAGATCTGAAGTCTGTGCTTTCCTCATCTTTGCAAATTTGATTGCAATCACTTTGCCAGGGAGTCTGCTGGCTGGAGATATTCTGATTATTTTTTTTCCCTTCTGAGAGTTGCAATTAATTTTTTAGGAATATTGGTCAAGACAACACAGCTCTCCTTCGTTTATACTCCTACACACTTCTTGTCCTTCACTTAGATATCCAAGAGGAAAAAAATCTGGGCTTTACATTCCTTTAATGAAAGGAATGCCCAGCTAGCCATCTGGATTGCTCTGGTGTCCTCTCTGTGCTGCTGTGCCTTTTGGCCTGGTGGTTGTCATGGAGGTTTGAGCCTGCTTGTACCTGCAGAATCTGACATTGGTGGTTGTGGGCTTGGTGTGGCTTAGAAGTGACCAAGGAAATGCCACGTCCCTGTTACAGACAGGAATGCAGCTGGTAACAGCACCTGGCAGCCACATCACTGAGTTCTGTTGGGACAGACAGTAGTTCATCTTGGTAATAAAGTTAAAAAGCTTTTTCAACAATTGTGATCCATCAAAAACAGCAATCTCTTAATGGTTTAGCATTGATCACGTTGCAAATATGTGGAAATGTAATTGTTTTAAATACAAAATGTCACAGCTTGAGAAGGGCTAAACAAGGGTGGGGGGAAGTGGCTGGAGTGAAGCTGCAGAAGGAAAGGTCAAGGAGGCCACGGCTCTTCAAGAAAGTGGAAATAGTTCTAAGTCATAGCAAATACAAGCAAGTTGTTAAGTGACAAAACACCAGTTTGTGTGGAAAAAACTCGACATGCTCAACGTAAGAGCAGTGAGACAAGTGTGCTTCCAAAAGGCATCATTGATTTGCTCTTCACTTGCTGGAAAAAGGGCATTGGAAGTGAAGCTACTTAAGACACCAGCAAACTGTGCTTAAATTTATAGCATAAAAATAAGAGCAGGCAGGACAGGAATGGGATGGATGTTCAGTGAAGCCTCTGGCTGCCTCAGGATGAAGGTCACTGTCCTTGTCAAACCAGCTGCTCTTGTTCTGCTGTTGGAGCTTCATCCTCAGCTTGAAGCACCAACAGCAAACCCTTGTTGTTGTCTCCCTCTACAAGCTCAAAACCAGAAACAGCCTTCAGATGCTGCTTGAAAAGTTTGGCATGCTGGGCACACTGCAGCTGCAGGGTTTAAAATTAAGCTTTAGGGGTAATTCTCTGAATTTTCCTTCTGGGTAACAAGTCCTCCTTTGCAGTTGCATCGATTAATAGTAGCCTTTGGGTAAATGAACACTGTCTGTTTATAACAGGATGTGTTTCACTTGGAATTTCAGCTTGAAATATCTTCTGCATTGAATGTTCATCCTTTTAATCCTTCGGAAAATACAGAGAAAAAAAAAAGGAAAAATCTTAAATATATTAGTGAGCCTTGGCAGCACTGTGCCACACAGGTAGAGCAAACTGGGTAGCACAGTTGGGAAATGTTTACACCACAGGGCTCCTACTGGCTCAGCATCTAATGGATGATCCTAAAGGATCTGCCTTTAGGAAAATGCAGTTTTACTTGGGAATTCTCAGACCGTTTAGTAACTATTGCCAGGAGGTTTTTTCTGTTTCTCCACGTTACTCTCCTGATAGCAGTAGCTGGCAGGGTTATTAGATATTCATACACTTTTCAAATGTTAGCCTGTGATTTGAATTTGTTTGAAATTAAGCTGGTTTGACGTGGGATTTATCTTCTAAACCCAAAAGGTATGGTCTTGAGGTACTGCTGTGCATATGAGGGAAACACTTGAGTTTGTGCCTAATCCCCATACAGATTGTTTTACAAAAAGATTTATTCTGTTTACAAGATGTTTTCTTGATGAAAGATTCTGTTATTGATTTCATAGCACACAATCAGCATTCTCTCACTGCACTGAGCACTGTGACAGCTGCCACTGGGGTTGATGTTCTCATGGTATTTCTAGTCAGAGCCCTGTTGCCAATTGCTTAAACCTTCAAAATACTTTCACCCAACAGGCTGAAATTTTCTTGACTCCAAGGTGACTATTGAGGGTCAAGCCACAATTATGCAGCTTCTTTTAATGCAAAAAGAGAAATTAAGATAAGAGCATTTTTCCTGTATAAAAAGTGCAGTTGTTACTTTAGGACTGGTGCAAACTAAGTACCTTTAGCAATCCAAGCCTGTATGAAAGCATACCAAAAAAAGTACTTATAGAAAGAATTTCTTTTCCACGGAGGAGGTGGTAGCATCCAGCTTATAACCTTTTTTGTGTTTCTACTAATAAAATGAATGTGAGTAAAGCCAGGAACTTTGGTCTGAACTTTTAAAGCAACTCATAGCACTTGCTAAATACCATTGTATTTTATTTTACTGAGTTACATGCCTTTAAAATGCACCGTTTTTTCATTTGCAGTAGAGCAAGTATGATTTTATTTGCCTTTTTCGTGGAGCTCAGATGGCAGTGGGCAATAAAGCCCTGTCAATTTAACTGCACTGGGAGCAATTCAGAACAGCCCTCTGAGGTGGGGTTGTCCTGCCCTTTTTTTTGGGCTGCTCTTAAGGCGCCACAGAACGTAGGAGACCCCTGATATCAGTAACAAAGTCCACGTCTTACCTGAATTTTTCAATAGAAATGTAGCGAACTCTTTGCTCATGTAGCCCTAATCTTTCCTGCTTATCAATCCTCTTGAATTTTACTCAGAAATGGCACGGTGCAAGTGCAAGTTTTTGAGTGTCGACCTATGTACACAAATATTCAATGTTGTTATTCTATAGTGTTTTCTTCACTTTATGTACATATTGTGGCTATGCTGTTGTAGGCAAATGTCTTTTATAAGTTAACCACTAAGACTTATTAAAAAGTGGCTGACCAAATAATGTGTTTATGAATTCAGGCTGAAGTACTGTTGCAGTTTGTCTGCCTAAAGATATGCTTGATTTTAAGTGTTTTTAAAAAGAGAGTGTAATCCTCCAGAACTCACTTGGCTTTTTCCTAATGATGTCTTGTTTCATTGCAGGAGGGGTTCAAAATGGGATTAACTCTTGAAGGCACAGTATTTTGTCTTGACCCACTAGACAGCAGGTGCTGATGCCAAGAAAGTCAATGTGAAATTCCTCCACAGTGGGTTTTTTATTTCTGAACACGTACTCACAGATACTATCCATGTGCCAAAAATTGCTTTTTTCAACATGTAAACTCTTGTGAGGCTTGCTTCTGTAAAAATCCAACTTAGTTCCAGTCTTTCCCTGTACAAATGTAAAAAGTTGTATTTGTTTATGAATTATGAATTAAATTACGCTGTTGTGTTTCTTCCTCTCACATTTTGGCCCGAGTTAACTATGCTTTATGACTATTAGCTTGGAGAAGTTCTTCAAAAAGGTCACACATACCTCCCTCTCTCTCTCCCTCTCTCTCTCTCTCTGCAAATGTGCAGGCATGATTTTTACATAATACTTTACCTGGCAGCATTTTGAAATTATGCTTTTAAGGCATTATTTAATATTCAAGCAGTAAAATTATTAATATCTATTACAAAAAAATTCAATTTGCAGTGGAAAAACCATAAAATACTAACCATTACTCTATGCTTCAAAAGTAAATCTGGATGCAGTGTGATTGATTTCCACTACTGTGTGTGTTACTATGCTGTACATATGTTGTCATTGGTTTATAAAATCCAGATTTTAGGTCCTTCGTTCATGTTTTAGACACTAACAAGTTGTTAGTCTGCTAATGAGCCTAGAAGAACTGCTAAACTGAAGAATGGACAAAGTAACTGCCCTTTATTTTGCTGTTTTATAGCTGAGGTGTAAAGTATGTACCTTGGAATCCATTACATGCTAACCATAACTTAAAAGGAAGATTATGGTCTTGCATTTACTTAGGAACTTAGGAAATTTTGTGTATAAGCAGGCACTGGGCTCAGTTCAGGAATTACTTTCAACACCTGAGTGTTTACAGCCAGGCTCTGTTGAGTATTATTTTTTTACTCTCTGCTTTAGTGTTCCATGTCTTTAATTCTGAGGCTTTCTGCAAAGAATGCACTATAAATTGTAAATCCTTTGTACCCACTGGTTGTTCATGTTACAGAAATACCTGCACACCAAAATTCTCAGCTGCTGGTGAGATGAATGCTGACAAGTCTATGCATACTCTTCATTAATTTCTCATAAGCAATAAAACACCCTCTCAAACCAATCTCAGAAAATTATCATTAGTTCAATTCAAAAACTTTCAAACCTCTAGTATTTTCCCCTCAAAACATACAAATGTGGAAACCCCCCAAAATTTTCAGCTCCGTTTTCAATTTTTTTTTTTCATGAGAGGTTTTTTGGTGACACTTACAGTTTTTTCCTTACCAGTTACAGTTTACACCAAAACCACATTTTTCAAATTTGTTATTACATGTGTATCTTTATGCCTCGTTCAACAAAGTACTTGTGCATGTACCTTTGGGGTGCACAAAAGAATGGGATTGTTCCTTTACTAGGTTTGACACATCCTCAGGTACCTTGCTGAATTGGGGCCTTAATTACATTAATACAGCCTACATTACATTGCTCTTCCTCCCTCTTGTATTTTGGTCATCATTCATATAGAGTATTATAGAGAAATATATATATATAAATATATGAAATCACTAACAAATAGAATAGTATATGTTTCATAAAGAAAAGTCTTTATAATTTTGTTTGTCATATAGTATTTTCGAATTTGTATAATGAGGATGTTTAGTAGCCATAGCAATGGCCTTTTTTAACAAATAGAATTTGTATTTTTATTGTACTTTAAAAAGCTTTACATAATAAGCATCTATTTAGTGGTCATTTATTATCAATGGTAACACTAAGATAATATTTGCACATTTTAAGAAACCTTTTTCGTTACTGATTTTTATGATAGTTGACTGCAAATGGCATGGTTAAATCTTGCATACCTGGTCAATACATACAAAAATACTTAAATCAACACAACAGTGCATTTTTAATTTTTTGTGATCCAATTGGAAACTGTATTTCTATGTAATCTCAAATGTCTGTTTAATTTTGCCTAAAATAAATGTTTTTAAATAAATTGCATCGTAGAATACAGTGTTCATTCACTGAAATGCCCAGTTGGAAGGGAGGGTGGGGAGGTGCTTAAATGTTGAGCTGGACCTGCCACAAAGGGTGGTTTAGTGCTGGAACGGGTCAGAAGTCACCTTTGGAAAGGATCTGATCTCAGACAGGGTAGAATGACTCCAGTCACTTTTATTACTGGGTTTGGACTAATCTGCAATCAGCAGAGAGAAATCCTGTTCTATATGCAGCTGTATAATACTGATAATTAGGGAATAACTCTCAGCACTGCTTCCTGGATTTAACTGACTTTTCTTTTTGCCTTTTCCCCCCTCTCCCCCAATACTTCTCTGCTCAATTTACTTGGCTGCTGACTGACTAATTAAGGAGGGAAGGATACAACTGAAGTTATAACCAAACCCTCTCTGTACCCAGGTGTGTGAGTGGGACAGGCTGCTGCAGATGGTGTCGGTGCTTTTGAGAAAACTGATCCTAAACCATCTGCTCATTTCTTCCCTTGTAAAACCTTCCTCCAAACTAATGCTCAAAACCCATCCAAGCACTTACATTTGTGGGAATGGAGCCTGAAGAGTCCCTGGGAATGGGTAAGGAGGTGAGGAGCAGGTGCCATCATCATCTGTGAGCTGCAACCACGAGCTCTTCCTTCCTCTTGTGCTCTCTCACGGGCAGAGCAATAACACCTCGTGCTGCATCCTCACGCTGCTGCTCGAAAATACCGGCTGGGAGCAGCCAGAGGAGCCCAGGGATTGCTCTTGATCCGGGCAGAGGGAGTGGGATGCTGCTGCTGCTCACAGCAGGGTTGGTTGTGGAAGCTGTCTTGTTTCCGAGAGAGGGTAACGCCACCTCCTAGGTTAGAGACAGGGTGCTAATGAGTCGTGAACAAGACTTTTTTTGACTTGTAAATTTGCCCTCCAACAAAAATAAATACCAGCCCAGCTTTATGCTGCCTGTTTTGTCAACATTTTTCTTTCTTTTGGATGCCTTTTTCTTTCTATTTTTTTCTTCTTTTAACTGTGATCACCCTGCTGACCATATTAACTGTGGCTGTTTCACTTCTGGACATGTAATAGTAGATTTTGGTTCCACTTGACTGCCCAGCAACTGTCCTGGCCTGTCATACCAAGCTGTGTTAACACCTAGAAGCAGGATTCATTGCTTTATGTTCCTTTTTTTCCTATGATATGAACTATTTTTTCTTCCTACCTGCCTCTTATGGTATACCTGAGTAAATGAGCTGCTGAGGTTAGAATTCTGAAGTCAAACAGCTGAAATGTGGTGAGTTTGTGTTTTCTTTTTTTAACCTTTGATAAATCACTGAGCATCATTGGAGGATGTTCTTGGCCTAACTCATCTTTACTTCCGATGGGTCTGCAAGTGGCTCTTGCCCTTCCATGTGACAGATAGGATTTGTGCTAAACATGTAATTGATCAAATTGCCCAAACTGGCAAAGACCAAATCCTTCATGTGGTGGAAGGAATTATATTCCATTCTGGCTTCACAGATGGAAAGGAAGAAAAGAAGGAGAAATTCTCACACTTGCAGAAGCGTGGCTGAGTAACCCCACACCATGGGTGATTGAACATGCCAAGGAATGGGGGTGGCTCTGAGACTTCATTATGATGATTAATTTTCAATTTGTGGAACTAAGCACGGTCACATTCTCACCAAGCAACTCTGCTTCACAAAAAGAGTCCCTTCTGCAAGGGAGGAGAGTGTCACTGCCTGAAAAATCTCTGCTTAAACACCCAGAGCCCCTGTTTGCACTGTATCTCATTTGTCACTAGAGATTGTCACCCTTTGGACACCCTCTGAAGACAGGAGATGTGTTAAGAATTGCAGGCAAGCTCTCAGCTTTCTTATTTTCACACTTTGGGCTTTTGTTGTTGCTTTTTAAAATTACAGGATGCAGAAGTCACACTTAAAATAAACATCAGAATAACTGACTGGAGGTTTTAAAATGCAACCAAAAATGCCTACTGGTAGGTGTTTGGTGAGCTTCAGCTAAAAGGCAGCAAGTGAGCTTTGGTACTTCATTAGTACCCCCTTTCTTATTAAGACAAATTCTTAATGAGAATGAGGCACGAGTAGCAGTGTCAGTCGGTGAAAAGTACTGGTGAGCAGTTCTCATCAGTGAAGTGGAGACCAGGATTTCAAATACCTGGTTTTGTCCAGTTATTTCAGAAGGGTCAGGCAGCGTTTTGTCCAAGGCAACGCCTGACATTGGTAATGCGTGCTGCCTTCCTGGGATGCTTCAGCATTCAGCCTGTGGTGGGCACAGATTAAAGAAACTGCACATTTATTTATTCATCAGACCAAAACACTTTCTGGAAGTACAAGACACAGTGGGATTCGTGGAGTGAATATGGGATTCTTGTGTGTGGTGGGGTAAAGGTTTCCAAATGTATGAATATGCAATTTAACTTTTGTGTTTAAGAAATTTCCCAGGAAACTAATTTTTATATAGTTAGGGGTAACAAACATTGCAGGTTAAATCTCCTAAAGTAGATTCTGGAATGGATTGAACTTATTTTAAGTCTCATGTGGATGACAGCAACCACAGTCAGCAGATTTCAGCCTTTAGACTCTTCTTTTTTTTTTTTCCACTCGCATTTTCCACTGTTTATTTCAGCAAAGCTTATGCCTTGCAATAAAGATTAAGATGGAGCAGAAACAGATTAGGAAGGAAGTATAGAAGAAAATTAAAAGGGAACAAAATATCATCTTGTGCCAACATTAAGCAGTTTAATCAGACTGCATTTTTCTGGGAAATTTAACTGAAGCAAGAACTTCTCTTGTTCTGCCCCATCACCTTTTATACCTATCTCAGAATTGCACAAGGGCTGCCAGGAAGCAGATTTGCCATGTCTGCAGTCCACAAGAACTGCTCTTGGAGCTGTTGGAGTGTGCCAGAAGCACGGAATGTTGCCTCACACAGAGCAGGTAACTCACAGTGAGCCTTGTCCAAGATGCTGCTTCCTGCAAGCTCCAGTTTCCATGAATTTATCCTAATTTCTAGTAGTCTGTACCGTGTTAAAAACCTGGCTAAGTTGCATATCTGACAAAGGCTTCCAGAAGGAAGCTGTACTAAGCCATTACAAAAGTGCTTTAGCTAATTGCCTTTATTCTAACATTGATTAGAAAGCATGATAGTCTTCCATATTTTCTAAATGCCTGTAAATATAATGTTTATATAAATTTATCTCCTCATAAGAGCTTTCCCAAAAGTGGATTCTTAGAATTGACCCTTTAGAATTTTCATCAAATATCAGAATTTCAGTTTTCTTTACAGCTTCATGTTATACACAAGCTTCTCTGACCAAAACAAAACTCAGAAAATCTGTTCAACTTGAGTACTTCTAAAAGCTACCTCTGGTTTTACCATGCATGACATTTAAATTGTGGCAAGTTTTATTTCTTTTATTATTGTATTCTGTAAGCATTTTATTCAGTAAAAACAAGATGCTTTTTGAAGCTTCTGCATCATATTATAATTGGAATATTTTGAGCACGTTTCACTGAAAATAACTGAATGAGTTCTCTAGGGATCTAAACTGGTTTGCTTTGGGAAACTATTGCGCATTTTAAATATTTTGGTTTTCTTGTATTTTGGGGGTTTTTTAAAGGAACTTCATTGTTTCTAAATAAAGCAATCCTTGACACTGTGAAAAGACAGAAAATCCTTAGCCTGTGCACTGCAATAGGATAAGGTTCTAAAGCTAATACGGTTCTTGGGGGAAAAAAAGCCAAAACCTATTTGAGGGGCCTTGATAGAATAAAAATCTGAGGATTTTTTCCCTCTTCATCATTAATATTTAGAGTATGTTAGAACATTGTGATTCATGTACATACTTTGCTGATGTTTTTGTGGTGGAAGAGAGCCACCATAATGGCAGATTAAAGTCACCTACAGTGTAAACAATGGGTTTCCCCCATTTTTGCAACCTTATGTACATTAAAATATTATGAAAAAGCCAGAGTAAATCTAAGTCTTTGAAACACTTCAAACCTGTAAAATAGTGACATGAGCACATATAATTTGTGGTAGATGAACCTGGGATGAAAAATAAGCATGGAAATAAAGGTAAGATTTTCGAGGTAAGTGAGAGTGAGTGAGAAATTGTACAGGAGCATGGAAATGCTCAGTGGGATTGCTTGTGTGACTGGGCTTAGCTGTGCTAAATTAGGCTGTATTTTTGTAGTTTAGCTGAAGGTCTGCCATACTGCTGCTGAAAAGCAAACAAAAATTAACAAAAAAACCAATTAAAATTCTTGATGCTGTTTCCAGATTTTGAGTCAAAGTGTCTCCTGATGAAAAGTTTTAATGTTGGCTTTACAAGTTGCATGTCTGTTTTCACATCTCTAGGGTTTTAGTGTGTCTACACTAAAATCTGTCCCTGAGGGTGTTAAGGGTTTTTAGCACTCACTGTGTGTATTTTGATAGAACCTGTAGATTGCCATAATATTTGATGTAAAGAGATTGAACAAGGCTGTGATCTGTGTCCTCCCAATTGCATGCTGTGGCAATATGGCAAAGTCTGCATGAATGGAATTGGAGTAATCTCATACAAGACTCCAATATTTAATAGCCCTTTTGAAAGTAGATATTTAAAAAGAATAGAATCTTATTTAAAATTCTGAAATATGTGACTGGAGAGCTATGTAAACAAGATAAATTGCCTCTTGGCACTCTAATAAATAAACCACTAAGGCCATTAAAGCCACATGAGTCACAGAGCCATAATGAATTTACTTGAAACTTGGGAAAACAGCGATTTGTTTTCTCAGGACCACTGATTCAGTCTCTCACAGACCTCCCTGGCTAAAAGGCTGAACGCCAAGGGGAAAAAAATCCCACAAAATATTCTTAGCAATATTTGATGCAGGGGTCATCCTGAATCTTGGTGTGTGCTCATAAGCAAACTGTTATGGTCACAGAAGGTACAGGGAAGCAGTGAGAACGGTGATATAAAATGGGAAGGTTAGAGTGAGATTATCAGCAGGAAAAACCTGGAATTGCATGACCACACAGCCCACAGAAAACACTCACGTGATGCTTAACTGCCCTGAAAACACGTTTGGAGCATCTGTGAATGTATAGCTGATGCAGAAAATGCTACTGAGCAATATTTATCAAGGGTCTAAAACTGCTGTGCTGCAGATGGCTTTCATTTTTCAGAAAAATGTGTGGACACACAGTTTACAATATTTCCCGGGGTATTTGCTCGTTGATCTGTTCCCAGTGGAATGGGGGTGCTGCAGACATGCCTGGTGTGCAGTGCTGTGCAAAGCTGGAAGCTTTTCCTCCCGAGCCTGATGCCTCCAGAGGCGCCTCTGGAGTCAGGAGGGGGCACTTTGGGGGGGCTGAGCGGGGAGGTGCTTCAGCCCCCGCAGCTGCTGAACGAGAATACAGATTGCCAGAGCTGACAGAGCTGGTGGAGGTGTCAAGTCAACCTCCACCGGGATTTCAAGCACAAGGCAAATGGGTGCAGACAGACACTGAATGCGTTCCAGACATTGGCCCCTCTCTCTGCTGTCACAAAGCAGAGAACATTTAAAACTTGCTTTTTCTCAGCCTGAGAGGAAACCCACAGGAAAGGGTACCTTCAGATACATTCTGGCAGAATTTAGATTAAATAGGGACACATTCTGACTCCCCAAATTTAATTAAAAAGCAACAAGACAATAAGCAAGAGAGGTTTTAATGAAATGTATAAAAAATGCATTATCCTTATGTTTTATAAAGCAAGCCCTTATTTGCAAGCCCAGAGAGTATTCTAGCTTTGGTTTGTTTGAATACTACTTATTTTTGTTATAACTGCTTAGATTTTATGAATTCATTTTTATTTTTTCACAATTTCAGTCTTCCTAGAGAACACTCTGGAAAGCTGTGAAATATGTAGTGGATGTATATTTCAACATTCTGATATTTCTGCCACTAGAAATAGTGGCAAGACTGTTTTTCTTAAAACCTAACATCCAGCCTTCTTCCTGGGAATCACAAATTGCATGGTGGTGTTTCAAAGGGCAAATAAGCCTCCAAGAAAAGTTGAAAAAAAAATCCTGTGGTTGGCCCCAAGAAGCCTGCTGTTTTCCAGGAATGCTGGATTAGTTTGTGATCTACAGCTCCCTGTTTCCCTACAGCTGTGCTTTTTTCACCCCCACACCTTATGTAAGAGAATCACACGACTTGAGCTCTGACTGGAGCTGATCCAGGGTTACACTCCTGGAAAGCAGCACTTGAGGACACTTTCAGGAGAACACTGCTGTAAGCAGGAGTTTGTTCCTGTGGGCACCCCGGGAAGGAGTTCTGTGCATACTGAGACCTGATCAAAGGCAGGGAATATTCAAGGTGCAGTAATGCCTCAAACTCTTTTTTTAGGGTAAAGTTGGTACAACCTTGTAGTCTATCTATTTCTATCCAACCAGCTATTGGCTGTTATTTTTATTCTGGTGTTACAGTTTTTGTTCCATCAGTACATAAGTATATGCTAGAAAAACCTTGCCAAATTTTGAAAGCAGGTAAACAGTGCCATATCTTTATTTTTTAAAAATATTTTCTTACAAAAATTCTTGTGTGCTGCTCTGGGATTGTCTTCTACAAACTGCCTTTTCAAAGCTGGTTTGTTAGGGGATACTGTTTACCTTTCAGTTGCACTCCTATATTGCATGTTTCCAATAGTTTTCAGTTTTTTTACCACTGTAGATGTGGTGAGATAAAACCAGAAAAATGCTTCCATATCTTTTTCAGTCTCTTAGTGTCATTGGGTGTCAGGCCATTCCTTTATCTGCATATTGAGATTTAGACATAAATAAGATTTTATGTATATTTTTTTTTATATATTATTCCCCAGCAGTGATTGTTATTCATTTGAACTGCCAGAAGCACAGGATTGGGGCATTCAGGGCCCTGTGCTGTGGAGCCAGATTCCAGCAGGCCCCGGTGTGAAGGAGCTTCACTCTGGGCTTTGGAAGCCCAGTGTACACCTTGAGGGCAGCTGGGGAGTGTGACCTCAGGATGAGTCCTTTCAGGTGACCCTCTGGTGCTCCAGCTCTGGGAAAGAGGATGAGGAAGCCCAGAAATGCCAGCCCTGCTTGTGGACTCTGACACCTTTATGTGCTGCAGTGCCTTGCAACTGGTGGGGTGTCTGTACCCCACTCTGAACCTAAATAAGCCTTTGGTGTTTCAGCTCTGGATTCCTCTCTTCCCTTCCAGCTCTCCTCTTCCTCACCCCAGCAGTCCCTGTGCCCACACCAGAATTGTGTTTACACAGTCACAGCCACGTTCATTAATCTGGGCTCTTGAACAGTTTACACAGGACTTGCTTGTCTGCTCTAGAAAAGAAATCCTCTACTGAGTCTCACTTGATAGGCCTTAGTTGGGTTTTTTCCCCTCCAGCTTAAATCGGTTCCTGTGGAGTGCCTGCTGAGAGAGACACCAGGCTTCCAAGCAGCACTGCTGCAGGACTTGTTTGAAGCACGAGCGTTTAAACCTCATGAAAGGCACACTGGATACTTCTGATGAATCAGTCCCAGCTTCCCAGTAAAGTCTGTCTGGAAGGACTTTCTTTGAGTGGCTGCCATCATGGTCCTCAGCAGTTCCTTGATGAGGAGATGCTGGTTGAGGCCAGGCCAAATGTACTCCTGCTTTCCTCAGGGCTGTCTCAGGACCAGGCTGTGGCTGTGGCAGATTGAAAGCACATGGAAAAGTGAATTGCTGCCCCACAGACTTGGCTGCCTCCACTATCCCAACTCTGCCACCCACAAGATTCCCTGTGACCGATATTCCTGTTAATACTTTCATCCTCCTGTGTAGTGCTGAAGGCCCATATGCCATTTCCTAGGAATTCCAGCAAAGTGCCTCCTCCAAATTTATGTATTAAGTCAGGGTAAGACCACCCATCCAAGCAGGCTGTAAAGCTTCCAGCTTCATCTCCTGCACTGATTGATGAATTAATTCCCATATGGGCCACTGCCTCTGTCACAGCAGTCTCAGTTCCTGGTAACTCCAGGACACTCAGGATCCGGCGTGGGTAGTTTTTAGACGGTTTTTGTGCTCCAGGTCTTTGCACAATCTTCTTTCCTCTTCAGCTGCATTAGGTATAAGCAGCTTTTCTTCCGAGTCTTTGCCAGTGTGGCCAAGGGCTTTCCTGATCTCTGCTGTGGGTGAAACACTGGGGCATCCACCCTCTCTGGGTTCCCAGTTCTTGCTGCCTGACTTCACATCCAGTGACTGATGTGTGTAGAGCCCGTGGCAGCGCATGGGGAAAGCATTTCTCCTCCATCTCTCCTCTGTGCATCCAAATCATGGAAATTATTAACTGCAAGGAACCCCTTGCTCAGAGGGATACAGATTTATGGTGGTGAATGGGAGTGTGTTTTTATTTCATGGATTGTTTTGCATTTCATTTAATTGGTGTTGTTTCACAATAGCCTATATTGACAGACTACAATAAATTTCAGTGTGAGAGTGGTTCTCGCTGTGATTGTCCCATAGGTACCCTTAGATACTTGACAGGTAATGCAGACACATAGCTCCCCAGGGCTGGCAAATAGCTCCTCCCTGGAATAATTAGCAAAACATTAGCAAAACAAATCCCATCTTCAGGAAATTTAGTTAGCTCTTGTTTTCCCCCTCTGAAAGAAAGAAAAAATAAGTATACATTTCATAATTATATAATTATCTCTGCCTATGTGAAATAAACCTGCTGTTTGGAAAAGAAAAAGAACATTTTTCCCTTTCTAAGAATATGACAAGACTGGCTTATCAACACAGTAAACTCCAGCTCTTGTCTTTAATCATGCAAATATTTATATATGCATGTGTTTAAATGGAGATGCTTGTATATAGGTCTATACATGTACCTGCAAACAAAAACCCCATAAAATCTTTTGGAATAGCCCACAATAGCACAGCAAGTAACCAGATGAAAGAGATGTAATAGCTGTAGTTTTCCTTGCTGCCACATTAGTGATGCTGTGATCTACCAGCTTATAAACCCTAATGACTTGATTTAAATACATATACACTTATACGCATCTATTATATTGGTTTGATACATAGTTTATGCCAACTTTGCTTTGTGGATATGGAAAGAGTAGGAGAAAATAGAAATATTTTTGCTTACCCTAGCATTTTCAGTGAAGAACTAAGGGCAGTTTCACAGAAAGGGATCAAGGATGCAAAGTTCTTGCTTCAGGTTGAGACATTTTGTGATAGGTGTGTGACGTATGTTGTTATTCCAAAATGGCTAAAGCAGCCTCATGTAGAAACAAAAAACATTACACATCAGGGAGTTACAAGTGAAAGGGCAGTTTGGTCAAAATTAACACCACATTTTGAAAAGGTTTTGTTGGAAGGCAAGTCAGTGCATTTCACCACCTAAGCAAAGCTAGTTCTAATTCTGTGCAGGATGAGTTCTCTCTTCCCTGTGTCTGTGTTCTTAGAGATATGCATCCTAGTACTTGGGTTTTATTAGACAAATTGTTGCATTGGAAAGAGTTACTTGCTAATTTTCCAACTCCAATCATCCTGAGAGCCTTGTGCTTTAAATAACCTATGTTGTGGGAAAGCAGGGGTGTGCCACAGAGAAGTGAAGGCACTCCTCAGTGTGACTGACTTGTAAATTTGCCAGAACCAACTTCTAAAGGTACCGTCTTGTAAGTCCTACACCCCCTTAACTAAGGTTGTTCTTTCCCATTCACACAGGGCTGCCACTGAAAGGACAGAGTAATAGAGCAAACAAAAGGAGGAGAGGGTGGTTTAGAAAAATAGGAAAATAACATGATTAATACGTTATTCTTGCTTCAAATATACCCAGAAAAACATCATCGACAGCCAACATTCAAAGAGTTAAAAATTGCTCAGAAGGCTTTTTTTATAGTCTAAAGACATTAACATAATTTTTATTTTATCCTTTACCAATACATTCGATCTAGCCACAAAAGTATGTAGATCATTTGCAGCCAGTATTTTCAAGGTAAAATAGCCCAAACCATCAAAAGTGATGCAAGAGTTCCTTGGTGTTTTTTCTGTTGAGCTGAATTACTTTGCTCTGAGTTGATGTTTTAGCTGTCTTTAGATATCTATTTAGCAAACTTTAACTTAAGTTAATTTCACTAATACTTCTAGGCTGCAATGGTTTTTGGTCAGATATGGGAGAGCTTTTTTACTTCTCATGATATCTGAACTCAGCTATGAGTACAGCTTTCAGTGCGGTCACTGGTAATCTGACCTCCTTTCACATGACATGACCACAAACTGAACTCTGCAATGAAGATTTTACTTCTTTGTTTCATCTCTGATCTGAAGTGATACCAAGTTTCCGTTGTTTCTGGAAAAGCTCAAATCCAAGCTAAAACTCCAACATGCTCTGTGGTTTTGATCTGTCAGAACATGCAGTTTGCAAATCTCAGGCTGCTCTGCTAGGAAAACCTTGACAAATGTCTGCTTCATTTTACTTACCAAAATCCTAGATTAATTTTAGTCACTGCCCAAGCTTTTGGCACACCAGGGGAGTCAAATCAGGCCTGTCCCATTTCTGTACTCTTTTAGCAGCTTGGCAGAGAGAGAAGCTCATACTGAATTGGTCATTATTCACTCTATGGCCGTGCCACAACGGCAGTAATTTGTTGTTTTTTGGGATGTCCCGTTCTATCTGTACCCAGCAGGAGGCTGAAGAGGGCTGAGACGCCTCCATGTGAAAGCAGAGCACAGAAACCCTTCCAAACCACACAGGTGCCACAGACTCTCTGCCCTCCAACAGCTGCAGACAGAAATAACCACGTCTCAGCCGAGCAAGAAGAGTTTCATCCACCTCCCTGTGCCATCCCCAGGCTGAGACAGGGATGAGACAGGACCTGAGACAGGACCTGCCCATGACAAACACAAAACCTGGTGGCTTTGGGATAGTCCAGAGCAGCAATGCTCAAAGGCACAGGGGAATTTAGGGGAAGGGAAGCGGGATGGGGAAAGATGTCGCCTTCTCTGGCTCCTGACCTTTGCAGGGTGCAGGGAGTGTGTCCCCGGGAGTGGCAGGGACATCCCGTGGCTCAGGAGGGCTGTGCTGAGTGCCTCGGGGGATTTTGGGAAGCAGCAATGTCCCTTCTCATCCAGGTTTGCTAACACAGCAATGATGGCGGTTGTTGGTGGGCTGATTTGGCATTTGGGGCAAGGTTTTTTGTTTTAACAGATAAGGAAGGGATCTGCCCATGGGCGTAGGAGTGAAGCAGTCTGAAGGGAGGGGAATTGGGCAGGAATGTTTCTTTTACAGGAAGGGAGGACAGAAGTTAAGAAAAATGAGAGTTGGAGAAGACAACTAGGAAGAGCTCTGGGAAAACCAGCATTGCCTCTGATCTATAGATCTCACTAGAGCTGTAAATAAGATAATTCAAATCACTTGCTAATAAACAAGGAAATTTAAATCCTTTCAAAGACTGCAGCTAATGAAGTTAGAAAAAAAAAATAAAAGAAAAGAAAAAGGTGTCATAATAAGATCTTATGATTTTATGCTGTTTTAAAATACTTGTGCTTCCTGTCATTGTTTTATTGCAGATTGAACAGGAATTACGAAGAAATACTCCTATCAGAAGAGTCCAGGATATAATTCTGGTTCTTTCAAACACTGAAATATCTGTAGGCCACTTTGCCCTACTACTTTAAAGCGTGGGTGTAAATTCCCTGTAATGTGTGAGCAGAGTGCAGCGTATTTTCACACTGAAACTCTGTTGCAGGCTCAGTTAGAGGCTACACAGATGTGAATGACAGCAGGGAAAGGAGTGCAAGGAGCTGTTTGTTATCAGTTCTGCTTGCTAAATCCTGAACTGACCGAGGATCTTCATTCCAGTTGTTCCTGTTTATTCCTCGGGATGGATTGCCCTTTTACTCCCACTGCTGTACATCTCTGCAGTCAAGCACATCACAGCTTCGGTCTTAAACAATTACAGGGGCCACACACTTACAGATTTACAGACCCCCAATCCCTGCAGGAGCCTGCAGTGTTCCCGAGCAGCCTTTCCAAAGGATTGCCTGGTGAAATGCTAGCCAGCGGGTAGTCGATTTAATTTCTATCACATGCAGATGGCTCTTGTTGTGTGGTTTCCTTTGCTGCAGCAGCATTCTGTGTCAAGGTGACACTGCACCAAACTACCACATGAATTGGCAAAAAATGTAGTGGTGTGCTGATTAGCCTCTTCTATTTGGGTGTTAGTTGATTTTTATTTTATTGATGTCCTTGGGGAAAATCCAATGTGTTTTTTCTCAGACTGCTTTGGATCTAAAACTAATATTGCCACAGATTATTAAATTATCTGGGCACATCTGCTGTTTCCATCTGTTAAGAGAAAGTGCAACTTCATGCTTTTATTCTTTATAAGTGACATTATGTGGTTCACTCTGAAAATGTTCTATCTGTAAGAGTCCTTGTGTTACAGACCTGAGACATTTGAAAATTTACCCTCATCAAAACTGCATTAAAAGATACCCCATTAAGGTGTGACCTCACTTAGATATCCTAACTATGTAGATTGATTTTTTTTTGCTGTTTTCAAAGTGGTTATCTCAGGACTCAGTGTGAATTTAGTATCCAAATTCCACAAAAATTCAGTGGAAAATACCAGATTGCGCAACTAAGTTTAGGTGGGGCAGTGGAGAGACAGAGGTGCAACTCAGAGGTCTGTGGGAAGGACCTGAGCATTTCTGAGTACTTTGAGCCATCTGAACCCTTTCAGTCCTTGCCTGATCCCTGGATTTGATCTGACTGCCTCGAAGACTGCCTTGTGCATCCTCCTGCTGTGCTCAGTCTTCTCCCTGGGTGCTCTGGGCTGGGGATTTATTCCCATCCTCTTCTCCCACGCTGACTGCAGGCACACAGCCCGTGCCAGGCCCTCCGAGGAGATGCTTGGATGAGGTGTCTGGGCCATCTTGTTCCATGTCTGGACAGAGGGAACTGAAGCCTGAACAGAATCCTTCGATTTGTACAAAAGCTTTGAGGGTCGCTCTCGAAGATTCAGGATTTGTAGGCTCCCCGGAACCTGGCGATGTCAACTCTTCTGTATCTGATCATGCTTTGCCACATGGGAAACAAAAATTTTAAAAAAGAGTTCCTGTGTAAAGAATACAGCTGGAAGTAGATAAAACTGGACACTTAGATTTTTGATTGTGAGGGAAAGTTTCCTTAAGGCATCTGCAATAAGGAGTCTTCTAAGACTTACAGGGTGTCACGGTGCCAAGTGCTGGGTTTTCCTGATAGTACCAAAGGAAGTATTAGTTATTTGTTTATTTGCTTTAAGTCCATGCCGAGAAAAGGGTCTTTTCCCATCTGTTTTGGTAAATAGTGGATTTCCTCACTGTTGTGAGGCAGAGATGGAGTATTATGCCACAAATCAAATTACTGAAGTGTAATTGAAAAACCAGCACTGCCACTCATCTATACCTCTCACTAGAACTGTAAACAAGATAATTAAGTTTGCCTTGCTATTAAACAAGAAATCTTTTTAAAAAATAATAATGGAAACAGCTCATGGAGTATAAAAATAAAAAGAAGCAAAATGATAAAATAGTTATGCTTAGAGATACTTTACCAGAGTTTTCTTGATTTGGAGATCTGTAGAAGAAAACTCCCTCACGATACATGATGATTTCCAATTTCTATTCTCAAGTAATCATTATCAGGGGTTCCAAGGAATTCTGTCTTCCCTACATATTGTGAATCTCACAGTGTAAACTATTGTCTTAAAGAACCTGTCATACTGTTTTATATCAATGTATCACTCACTTCCATGGATCTAGCAGTACCTGACAGAGGCATTAAATAGTAATTTTGCTCAGGTTCTTCCATTATTTTCCATAACTGTTGTTTCCAACTGAGCTTGAATCAGAATACTTCACCTGACGGGTCCCACTAATCCACTTTCAGGTTGCTGTCACTGCAATATTGCATGTGAGTGACTCTGTGAGCCAGAGAACACATACTGGGAGAAACCCAAGCAGAAAACATGTGCAGTGATGAGTGACATCCAGAGAGTACCAAAAAATAGATAATGTAAAATAAGTAAGCAAATATAATGATTGCGGTCTTACAGTTGCATCTGCTTTCAACTTAAGTACTGCAAATAAATGCAGTAAGTAAATAAAATCACAAGTGGGATAACAAATAGAGTCATTCCAAGGACAATTACATTTCCATGCTTATAGAAAACTGATCTGTATTTGTTATGCTGTATCAATTTTACAAGGTATCTTATAACTGAAACAGGAACTCTGCATAATTGTGTATTCAAATATGTCAGTAAAAATATGCAAGAATTAAATCCTCTAGGATTATCTAAATTAAGTTTTGTAGTTTCTTATAACATTTCTGTTGAACCTTATTATTCTTTTAATAAAACCACAGAAAGTTCCCATAGGGAGTCAGTTGTAGAAAAATTCCACAGCATTGCAGAGATTACCACAGATAATAACAGCCATCCTATACAATCTTTCATCTTCATCCAGATCTCCATTTAGAGATTGAATACTTGGAGAAGTTTTAGACAGCTATGAAGAAAATTTGCAGTTTCTGGGTCATGTTTTATCTTTTTTTTTTTTTTTGTCTCATGGTTCAATTTAAATGACTTATTTTCCAGTTTTCTCTCGCCTCTTAAAAGTTTTGTTCATGAAAATCATCAAGCTAATTCCTTATGAAAGCAATAATCTTCTTCCAGGAGATTTCTTACTAAACAAATGAACACAGCCCATTCTTCTTTTTTGAATAACAGTTTTCTGTGTGTTGTTCAAGAATTAAGTGATGTCGATCAGGGGAGGGAAAGAAGAAGAAGAGAGTTATAAAAGGCAGACATCTCTAAAAGCCATTTAAAAAGAGGGTGCTGAAATTCTAATAAAACACAGGAACTGGGATCTAGGACAAAATTTTATTGGATACTACTGCAAGACCAGAACAAAACCCTGATAAAATAATTAGAGGTTGGCTGGTCAGTGCAATTCAAAATAAATGTGTAGAAAGCAGATTATCTTCTCACAGGAGACGATAGAGAAACTAAAACAGTCCAGTTGAAGCAATTTGAGAACACAACACAAAACATGTCACATGTCGTGTTTGTCCCAGCACATACAAACCAGAACAGTGGCCACCCTCGGTAGGAAGCGTGTGGGGGTTTGGAAGTGCCAGAAGAGACGTCAGTGCACTGGCAGACGGGTGACAAGAGCACTTTTAGCTCAGGGAGGGTGGCAGGATCCCAAGTCAGCCAAGATTCTGAGATCTGTCTGCACCCTTGTTCAAAGCAAACAGACAGAAAAGAAAATCAGGTTTGTTTGTATAATATCTAGATCAAGGTCGTATATGAAACAGAGGAAATTCAAAAGAAAGCAGATAAAAATAAAAGGATTTGAAGACCGCCTTTGCCAGCCCTCTTTGACTTTGAAAGAGAGCATGTGTCCCCTTTCCCTGCTCTCAGTTAACTTTCTATTGCAAGAAATTTGACTAAGTTCCCTTGGGGAAAAAGCTTCTTCCCATCCCCCCTGAGGCCTTGCCATGCTCCGTGTGCTGCTGCCTTGCCCCAGCCCCTCTCTGTTCAGCCTGTGCTCCGATCCCTCCTTGTGCTGCCCGGGAAGCTGCTCACAACAGCTCCGGAGGGACAGGACCCCGGAACCAGGGCATCTGCAGGGCTCCATGGGCCTGAGCTCCAGAGCGTGATGGAACTGTTATCCCAATAGAAAATGGAAAGTTTCTTCATTTTAAACTGAACAGGGCTTTGCAACCCAACGTGATGTCGCTGAT
Organism: Daphoenositta chrysoptera; assembly: GCA_013397915.1. NCBI lineage: Eukaryota > Metazoa > Chordata > Aves > Passeriformes > Daphoenositta > Daphoenositta chrysoptera. Next base: position 680,838 of record VZRO01009623.1, on the reverse strand, counting down.
GCCAGGAACACTGGAATTAAGAGGATGAAAAGAATCAAAAAGTCATCAGATACAGGGGGGGCTGGAGCACTGGAACAGAAGGACTGGGGGCTCTAAGTGAGCTTTGGGCATCTGGCAAAAAAACTCAGAAAAAGGTTGCTTTTTAGCCCCAGTTGTGAAAATGTCAATTTGAATACAAGGACATGAGATATCTGATAGCTGAAGAAACACTCTGCTTTTTGTGTGGCAAAAATGTACTGATTTGAGGAGTGAGAAACTACATGTCTCAAGTTCATGCAAAAAATATAAGCCTGTCTAGACTCCAAATTGCAGTTTCTGGAACCCCTGTGAAGGACAAGACACAGTAAAATGGATTGAATTTATTGGAGTAGTCATAGTCATTAGACTACAATATTAGTCCTTAGCAATCCCAGATGGATTTTTAGCCAACAACAGTATTGATTCTGAGAAAAATGTGATTAAATTGCCATTTAAGGGTCATTTAAGGATTGGGATATATAATAGATGGCTTACATTGGCCCTAAATAAACAGCAAACGTCAAGGAAATTATTAAGGCTTTTGCTTGTGCCAAAGATTATAAAAAAATCTCTAAGGAGACCATGTCAGTACAGTTCCTTGGAATAAGTACAGATAAGCTTAGGCTGGGGGAGTGGGGGGGAAAGAAAAGAGGTATTTGGCTTAATCTCAGACAGTAAGAATATATTTTCAAGACCTTCTTTAATCAAATCCACTTTTGCTATATGCAGTGTATTTAAATGAGTGTCTGGCAGATGGCAGCAGTTTAGTGAACAACTTCACAGTTTTCTGTGTAGCATGGGGTAAATTCTAAGTATTTTTTCTTCAATCTAGCAGGTTGGTAAGAGAAAGGTGTTCAAATAACTGCTTACCAAAATATAAAAAGGCAACAAGGCAAGGTGAATATTTTGGTTAGCACTGAGTCATGGTGTCAGCACTATTAAAATGTTCTGCACAATCCCCAGGGAGTGCAGCAGCAGGAGACAGGTCCAGCAGAGGAAAACCCGAGAGGCTGAGGTGCAGGAGCTTCTCTCTGATGGATCTGTGCCAGCCTGGTGGGAGGCGGCTGTGCTTTCTCTCGGGGTGTGAGGGTGCCACCAAAGGGCCCCTGGGGCTGGGACACGAAGGTGTTTGCAGTGAAGTCAGGGGCACGGGGAGCTGCGGGTGCTCCCAGCGTGTGGCTCCTCTGTCCGTGTCTGCCAGCGCGGGGTCTGCAGGTCCCGGGGAGATGCATCCCGCAGGGCTTTGTGCTGGGGGTTCAGGATGGACAGTCTGTGTCAGCACATTTCGGTTCTTTGCTGTGGTAACCAGGACACGCCGGTGATATTACCGGGATGTTTGGCAAGAGCCAGGTGGTCTGGGTGGGATGTGGGCCTTTGGGGTGGCGCAGGGAAGGAGCAGGGCAGGGAGTGCGGGGTAAGTGGGTGTTTCAGAGGGCTGCGGTGCTGTGCAGGTGCTGCAGGAGCAGAGCTCGGCGGGATGAACGGGGCAGGGAGTGCAAGGGCAGTGAGGACAGAAAGCACCGTTCTGGCAAACTTCTGGAATGCACACTCTTCTAAGGTCGTATTTTTGTCACCTACAAAGTGTGTTGCTCCTGCATCCAAATTTCTTCTCTTCCTTCACTTCTTGCAGAGCTTTCACACTCCTCTCCCCTTGCCCGGTCTCTCCTTCTCCCAAATGGTCACATCCCCTTCCTCCCTCACCTCCCAAATTTTCTCCACCTCTCCAAGCACTAGTCATTTCCTCAAAGCCCTCAGCCTTGCCCCATGGTAGGGACTTTTAGTTCACGGGTGACTTTTTAATGCTACTAACCTCTTTTAAATAGGGCGGACAACCAGGATATAGCATTTAGACCAATTTTCTTATTTTCTTTCTGGGAATAAAAATTGTATGATCACCCACAGTGCAAAATCAAACAGCTTAATGATTTCTCTGGCTGAATAGCCTTGGATCATTTTTTAATATGACCGGTTGATGCATTGCACATCCCTCTGTCCAAATGGAAAACAACATAGAGGCCAGATTTGCAGCTGATTTAAATTGGCACGGTTTGATTTTATTCAATTGAGTTTTGAACAGGGTCTAGCTATGCATCTAGAACTTAGTATCTCCCCACCCTACTTCCTGCTATCAAAACATTAATTTCAAAAAAATAATATAGATACATAATTCTATATTTTCCAACTAACAGACCAAATTAGATTAAGGTGAGACCGTGTCAGTTTTAATTCTATCATTTTTATTGATATAATAAAAATTTCATTAAAATATAATATTAAATTTTAATAACAGTGCAAATATTATTTCATAATCATATTTAAAGCAGATACAATTAATTAACGCAAATCACATCAGGAAATTCAGTTCTCAGAATTTTTTTACAAGATCTCTGCAACTGGGCAAACAAAGGAATATAATTTTTATCATGTTGAAATAAATTCTACACTCCTACTAATTTGCTTAGTGAAAATCTAGAGAAAGTGTTCTATGGGGGTTGTAGGAGACTGCCCACTGGATCATCTGCATTCAAAATACTGTGCAGTTTCCTCCTCCTTCTCAGGGAGGTGCTGATGCCTCAAAGAAGCATCAGACAAAATTAGATCATTATATTTTGTTAGGAGGAAGTTCTGTTCCTTTCAAGTGTTCAGCAACCCTTACTTTTGTGTAAAAATAGGATCTGCTTCTTGTAACTCAGGTTTTTGCCTTTCCAATTCTTCTTTTCTATGTCACTCTTGAGCTGTCCCTTTGTGACATCAACCTCAGGAATCAGTCACACGTTAAGATGTCAGCAGCTGGGTAAGGAGTGGAACCACTAGGACTGGAAGATGGATTCCAAACTGCAGTGAAGGAAAATGAGAAACCTTGGAACAACCTCCCCCCTTGTTTTTAAAAACCATTACAGGCTATGTTTGGGTCTTCCATGAAATATGAGCCCTAGGATCCATGCATGCAGAAAGAGGAGGGGAATAAAAAACTGGTTTACTGGCTGCAGCTTAATTTTTGTTGGGCTTGGGATTTTTTTTCTATCCCTGCAGAACAGCCCATGGAAAATAAAAACAGTGTTTATGTGTTCAGCTGTAAAAAAATTACCATTATTTGCCATGAGAAGGTCAATGTGTCCTGGAGAGAAATAAGCTAGCAACGATTGTCTGCTGTCCTCCTTTCCCACCACCATGGGAAAGCTGTCATTAACAGTCTGGCTCTGTTCCTTCCCAGGCACAGGACCAGAGTGGATACCCTCACATCCATCTCGAGCAGCACCAACCTCTCAGAGAACATCACACAGGTTGAAGTCCCCCTTTCAACCACGCCAGCTTAGGAGAAAAGTCACAGTAAAGACACGTGGATTTTGTTGTACATGTCAGTACTTTAAGGGTCATTACATAAGCTGGCACCACTGTCTTGGCTTTCTAGTCTCTGGGAACTGTGGTGACCATCTGTAAGATCTGAATTCTGCAGCTGTATTCAATAAGACAGTGTTGGACTAAATCTTGGAAAAAAGTGCCTAATGCCAAACTGTCTATCACTGTCAATTTGGCTGGGCTTTAAACTTACAAATATAAATTTCCCTGAACAGTTGGGAAAGAGTAATAAAGTCAAAATGTCTCATTAAGGAATACATGCTTCAGCCAAATGAATGTATCACTTAGGAGATAAAGGATGAAGCATAATTAAGGACACGTGATAACACGGAGATTGTCTGGGCCACACTGACCTGTCTTTCAACTTTAACTCTTAGAAGAAAGAGGTTGCTTTGCATGAAAAGGACAAGTTCATGCAGGGCTTGTCCAGACCAGCACTGCCAAATAAACCAGATTATGACAGTGGTGTCATGCAGATAGCAACTTTCTGTAAGCTGGCCTTCCATAAATTTGTTAGACATGAGAAGGTTTCTAATTTACTTTATGAGGCAGATAGGGAAACTGCAGTCAAAATCAAATGCAGCAAGTAAGTGCCTTCAAATAATTCATGCTTAAATCAGTTCTTGAGTCCCTGGGAAAAAAAAAAAAAAGCATATAAGGAAACAAATCTTGAAAGTAGTCTTACTCAATATTGATGAAACTTAAGCCTGTCAAATGTTTACAGGAAGGTGGGAATGAGGCTGATCCTAAATCATTCAGTAAACCAATGAGACTTTGTCTATTGACTTTTTGGCCTCACATTTAAATGCAGCAGTTTCTGCCTTCTGATGGTTAAAGCCAGAGCTATCAATTCTAACATAAAAGCATCATCTAGTAGAACTAATCGGGGAAAAGAAAACTGAGTGAAATGTTCTTGTTTACTGTAAAAACTTGTGCTGGCAAATATTTGCTATTGTACCACTTAAGTTGTAAATCTTAGTTAAAATAGGAAGGAAATTAATATTGGTAGATGGAAGCATAAAAGCTAAAGTAATATTGACACTTTTATTTCCTTTCAATTGGTATTTAAATCTTGTATCATATTTTTTTGAAAGTGCTGCTATTGAAACTTAATTAGCAAGATTAGCCTAAAGTGTAATGGTAAAAAAAGTAAACAAATGCAAAGTAATTAATTTTGTCTATTACTTAAGCAGCATATTCATGTTATTAAACAGTTTAAAAATACTTCAATTCTGGAAATTTAAACAAAGCAAGAAGGCTAGCTTTTAAAAGATAGGAATATAATCTGCCTTACGAGGAACCGCTGCTTGCATTAATCCGTGCTTGTGTGTTGTTTAGGTTGCTCCAAAACATTCAGCTTGAGCTGCAGTTCTGATGTTTTATAACTTCATTTTATAGCAAAGGTCAAACAAATATATTTTTAAAACATTTTTATGTACACATATATATATATATGTTCATGCCTCAAGTATGTAACGAGTGGAGATTGTTTCCAACTGAGCCAAAATCAAACCTGGCACTAAGGACAGTAAAATGCGCAGCGCAGGCATTCTGACTCCGACTAACGCAATGAAGAAATCTCTCTCTACTCCGCAGTTTTCTCATGACAATCCTCACATCCCTGGAAGTCTGATTCTAACCAGCAGCCCAGTAATGCCTCCAAGCCTCCACGCTGTGATTTCCTCTGCCCTGCCCGTGGATGCACAGGAGTTTGCCGGGCCCTGGGTGAGCCCCAGCTGCCTCCCTCTCCCTGCCCCTGTTCCCCTGTTCCCCTGTTCCCCTGTTCCCCTGTTCCCCTTCAGGCTGCCCAGCCCAGAGCGCCCTTCCAGGCCGGCACCGGCCCGAGCGCAGCATCTGTTTGGGAGCCTTCCTGGAGGCGCATCCCTGCCGGCTGCTGATGGAAATCATCTGCGGCAACGCCGAGGGAGCGAGTCTTGTGACCTCTTGGGGCTTCATTACTGAGAAGCAAATTGCCTGGGTCCTCTCCCTCGCCAGCTGCTTTTACAAAACAACAGGCGGAACGCGAACCGCAGAGGCGCTTCTCCAACACCCGCGGATGGACCAGCGGCTCCTGCTCCGAACGTGTGTCTCCAGTTTGTGGGGGCCCAGATGATGGCCCGCTTATGTCTGGGATCAGGAAACACTGAAAAAGAGTGAGCAGCTCTGTTTCTGCACGGCAGGAAAGCAGGTGGTACGAAGGGGATATTATTCACCGTTTTCAAACTAGAGCACTCGTATCGGATGTAGTCGATAGACAAAAGTAGCTTTAACGTGGCAAATCTGGTGGAGGAAGCCAGCATGACTGTCTGCACTAGAATTTAACCCCAACAGCATTATAAATAAGCCTGCCTGTTTTCTAAATAAATGAAAACTCTGCTGGCTTAAGATAACATCAGCAGCACTTTACAGGGCCAGCATTGTACCAAAAAAGCTGCAAAACCTGGTGCATGATTTAGATGACCGTGATTAGCACGTTCATTCCATGCAGGAGAAAATGAAGCTCTGCCAGGTACTGGGCTAGGCTTTCTGTGCACAGCCCAGGACTGAGTGTATGGACATTGTTTTTTCCACATTAATGTTAACAAGAAAACTACAATTATCTTACAGAGCTGTGTCTCTGCATTTAGGAGAGACATGTTTTATCTTGTAAAGAAACAACTTGCTGGTGAAGCAGAGACAGATTTTATTCAGATCTCAGTATCAATAGCAAGGATGCATTGCAAGAAGGTTGCATTTTTCTGCAGTTACTGCACAGCTGAGATGTATTTTGTGTGTAGTAATGTAAGAATACATTTCATCTGTTCCTGTTGCAAGACTTTTCTGAAGCTACATCACCACAGATGAGCACAGTACCTGTTTTCCACGACTCTTTCCTAAGGTCCTCCATACTGACACAAAAACACATGTATCAGACTAAGGGAATCTGTGGTTTGCAGCCAGGATGAATATAGCAACTTGGTGACTGTCCAAGAGTATTAAAAATTAAGAGCTTAGAAAAGTCTTTCGTATGGCAATGGTTGAGATACCACAGCATTTCCTGTTTTTATGCAAGGGGACTGTGTGGAAGCTGTTGACAAACATCCTTTTTGTACTGGGAATCCCTGTATTCTGTCTGGGTTTTAAACTAAGTTCTTCCATGCTTCAGCACAAACATGCGGCGTGTGGCCATAAAGCAAGCACGTCAGCCATTTACAGTTTCTGGGCTACACAGCATGACTGCAAACTATGTGATGAGGCTGGGACCTTGTCAGATAGATGAAAGCTGAAAATTAGTGTCATTGGGGAGTGACTCCAGAAGGGATAGGCTAGAGGTCAGGCTGGAGGAAGAAAAAAAATGCGGGAACCCCAAGGCTGGAGGCAGATAGGGAGAAGTGTCTTTTTTTTACAAAATGCTGGAAGACACACTGAAAGAAAAGCTGAGAACACAGAGGCTGGACTGTGGCCCAGGCTGACTCCCAGATCCTCAAGGAGTCTAAAACAGAGAGTGTTTGGAGTTGAGAGAAGTCATTGCTCCTTTCCACGTGGCACTCGTGGAGTCACATCCTCAGTAGCGTGTCCCGTTTGGGGCACCCCAGGACAGGAGGGATGCTGGCAGATGCTGGGGATCCAGCAGAGGTCCACCAAAAAGGTTTTGTTTGGACCATGTCCACCTACAGAGGGGCTGAGGGAGGTGGGTTTGCTCAGCACAGAGAGCAGAAGGCAGAGAGCATCTCATTGCTGCCTTGGGGGTGAATGTTATAGGGAGGACAGAGCCAGACTCTTCTCAGAGATGCAAAGCCAAGGAATGAGACAGAAAAGTCACAAATTGCAGCTAGGGAATCACTAAACACTGCCTGTGCCATACTGCCCAGTGGGTAAGTGGGGAAGGAGCCTTACTACACGTGGTAACCAAGGGGTAAATGTCTCAGCAGGTGGAGTAAGTTTTGCATTGGTCCCAGGGCCAGGGACGAGGAATGAAGAGTAAAGCACTTAAAACTATTTTTTGGTACGTTATCTTATTTTTATACTTCAACACCAGGAATAAAAAGCCCTTATCTCCCACTCACAAAGTTAAACACCACCTGGCTCTGTTTGTGGTTGCGTTTCAAGTGGGAATTGGGCATCTCTGAGGGGATGGTCACCAGCTCTAGTTTGTCAAAAATGAAGAAAAAAAAAATTCCAAATTTGTAATAGATTGTCAGAGTATTTGTACTGCAGTACATCTGCTTGTTGCAGTATTTCTATGCTTGCAGATGGAAAGCCCAAACAGGGCCTTGGCTCTGCTCTGGACACAAATGCAGATGTTGAAGTTGTCTGTAGGCAATTTCTAATGTGGCCAACGAATGCTATCAACAAATGTACACAGTTATTTCACTGGTGTTTAGGCTGTTGTTTATAAAGAAATAGACAGATAATAGTATGAGAATTTACATGTTTATTATTTGTTGGCCTGTGGAAAAGTGTTTAAGGGAAAAATCAACAAGGATGTGTAATAAGCCTGTTCCATTTTATTTCTCAGATTTCATTTGGCTTGTTTATTTATTTATTTATCTATTTGATTTTCCCCTCAGCTGTACTCACTGGAAAATACTCATGAGATGTATATTCTGAATGCTTTGTTTACTCTTAGCTGATCTGGCCATCTCAAACACATGCATACTTGCAAGTGGACAGACTTTGCTTTGAAAGGCAAATGTATCACTCCGAGAGGGTAATTCAAAAATCTTTTTGTGCTTTACTGACAGCCTGGTGTGGTATCTCATTCTTTATTTGTGTTTTGTTTGAAGACTGGCTTCCTTTCCTGTGTTTTGTTTTGCTTATTTGTAAGCCAAAGTAATTCTTCTGCTTAATTGAGTTCCTTTGTTAACAAAACAAGAAGGTTTTTAAATTTACATGTTCCTATTTGTAAAACAGGCTGGTGTTTATTGTTTTCAGCTATAGTGGCCCATGTTGTGAACTGCAGCCACTTACAGCTTTTTCTCCTGCTTAGTCCCTTCTTACTGGCACAACTCACACCAGCACCATTTGGGGGACTGAGGCAAATGGCTTTGGCTTAGGGCACAGTTTGGAACCACTTTCTTAAATTTTGAGTGGTTTCCATAGTAGACTAAAATAAACAAAAGGCCTGTCCACTAGCATGCATGCTGCTCATGTGAGTAAGGGATATTAAAAGGTCTATTTCTCTTTTGTAAATCAGTTTTATGTGAACAAAAGGGAACTGTGGATTTTATCCTTGTGCTAAATATAGTGACTCCATGGTCTTAAGTCTGTAGATTCCATTAAACTTCCTTAAAACCTTCAATTAATTTTATTTAAGCTACATGAGGATTTATATCTACAAGCGCTGTTGGTCAGGAAAATCTTTTCCTCAAAGTTTGATAAAAGCATAAGGAAATGTATTTGTGAGAGGTTGCATATATTCACGATAGCAATTATTTCTGTCAACCACAGCTCAGTAAAATATGGTGTCTATTTTCTGAAAAGCATCATTATCAAGCTAAGCTATGATTTTCTGCTTCAACATCCAACAGTGCTTGGATACGTTAATGGCTTGTATTGAATGCAGATTGTTTAATTCCAGGTCCTTCTGGCTTTCATAGAAAACTGGCAAACGGAGTAAATATAAAACACTTTTCTGGCCACTAAAGCTTTTATGAGTAGATATGCATAAACATGCAAGTTTATTTTGATGGAGTTCCTCCCTAAACATGTCAATCTCATAGAAAAGGGTCAGGCCCTATGGAAAATGGGCAAGAATTGGAACCAACAAACCCTGTAATTGTCCTGGTTGTGTAGGAGGCCAGACCCAGCAATGGGAAAGATAAGATACTTTGTGCCAGCTTGGATTGCTGAGACCAAATGCAACATCTGATAAGCAGAAAATCCTCCTCCCCACCAGAATCCTGCATCTATTGCAACTTCCACTACAATTGATTTAAGGGACACAATTCACCCCAGACCACCTCCTAGAAAAGACTCATATTGAAAGCTCAGGATATATACAGATCAGTTTTACAAAACATCCTGAAATAGTGAAGTCAATCTCTTTTATCGATGCTCATTTTTGTGCTTTACTTAACTCACACCCAAAGTTATTGCAATGAATTTGATAGATATAAAAATACACTCTATTAACTGTATTTTACTAGCAAACTGGATACTTCAGCTTTATTCTTTAGCTTAGAAAAATGAAAAACAAAACCAAAAAATCTCAAAAAAACCAAACCTGCCATCTGAGATGATTATTATTGTTTATAAAACTTAAGTAGTTTAGTGCAGTAAAAGCCAATTAGATACTTCTTTTGTTTTAATCTTGTCCTAGAGCTGAGAGAAGTCTTGGCTACAAACTAAAATCTCTAAATCAAGATCCTTTTTAGCTGATTTCTTTTATGTATAGGGGATTTCAGTAGGGATGAAAAAATCTCCACATTCATCTTCCGTTCATGACAAAATCCACATGTTCATCTCCAGTTTGTTGTTTTGTTAAGAGCACAAAGAAATGTGAATAACAAACTGTAAAGATGTAAAATGGATAATCCAGCCACCAGTGGTAGAGCAGGACACAGGGTTTTGTTTGCCTTTGGTTTTGAAAAATAACATTTCTTTAATCCTGTGCATTACTTGTGTTTAAGTTACACTGCAAGACACTGGTGCGTGCAAATATTCTTATTGGCCTCCCCACACTGCTCCAGTCAGAGAACAGATTAAGAGGCATTAAACACAGCAAGTGGTAACTGGACCATTGAGGGCACTTGTAGGATCTGCTCAAACTCCAAGGTGACAGAACAGGGCATTTTTTTCTCCCCCATTTCAGACTGAACGCTGTCACAGATTGGTGACATGCAGCAGTAAAATCCAAAAATAAGATGGAAAAAGATATTAGGAAAGATGGATCTGTGGACACAACTGTGTCCTGTGATGACTCTGGAATAATCCATGTCTTATGGCTAGTAAAAAGCCTTGAGGAGTGAATAGGATCTTGATGGGAAAATTTTTTTAACAGCGAGAATTACAAGCTGACCTGAGGGAGTTTTCTTTACAGGAATTGGTGAACATGGGATTCTCTGGCTGTATCAGTGAGCACATTGCTGAGTGCTGGGTATGTGACAAATAATGTGTGATAAAGTCATCGAGTTCCCCAGCTAATCTGTGCCAACCCTAATGAACAACAGTATAAGAAAAGAACAATAGCTGGCATGTTTATAGGAAATTTGGCTTATTGATTCTTCTAAGTCTGTTGTGTGTGACAGAGATTTTATATTTTTGAGCTATAAAAGTAAGGCTTAGAAGTGCAACTCCCTTAAAGGCTGGCAGCACGTGCAGATGGCAGCTTTGGCCAGTGTGAGAGATGGAGCCTGGACTTGCAGAGCTGTCAGTGCCCCAGGGCTGGGCATCTGTTCCTGGTGCCCACAGACAGGCGTGGGTTATTCACCTGCTCACTCAATGGGGCACTTGAATTTTCTGGGTTGCAACACTGTGCCTGCCAGTCTGAGTGACACTGAAGTTTCTTGTGTTTGCAGGTTGCCTGTTTAGTGGTCAGATGGCCTGCTCTCACCTATGAAACTTGTGCGTCATTTTCTGCTTGAGCTGGTGTTTTAAAGTGCCCAGTTTAACCTCATGTATCTCCTTGGCCACCTCTGAGGTCTCATGGGGTGGCCAGATCACTGCATTGATCCTGAGTTGGTTCTGTACCCTGCTTTTCCATTACGGCCATGGAATACTGAATTGCTACCAGCAGCACTTAGCAACATCAGACTGTTTCAAATCTGGTGTAAGAGCCTCCTTGGTAAAGCAGTGCTTCACCCGGGGTCTCCAGCAACTTGCACAACAAGGCTGCTAGCTGAAAAGGTGATCCATTATTCATTTGGGTAATATTTTGCTCAGAGACATGCATAGGACAGCTACATTTGACATGATCCTGGAATTTTTCACAGCAGTTGTGTTTCTATCCAGGTGCCTGGCAGCCAGAGAGACGAGCCTGGATCAGCACACGCTGCTGCCTTGTGTATCTGAATAGGTCCTGAAGCTGGGAGTTCCTTGCTTTCCCTAAAACAAGATGATCACACGGAAGGCAGCTTCATCACCCGGAATTTCTTAACTTAAATCAACCAAGGAAGCCTCACACAGGCAGGTGTGAAAGCACCTGGCAAAGAGCTCTGTGCCAGAGTCCTGGGAGCAACGGGGAAGGTATCCACTGGATACACAGCTAGGAGCTATGGAGAAGGCAAAGTGCTTAGGATGGGAATCATCTCTGTCCATCTGCAGAGCACTAAAAAGATTTAATAGATAACAGTTCTTGTACTGATGCCTTATCCCTGTTCTTAAAATCAGAGTTGAACACGTTTAGAAGGGAAAAAGGGGTTTTCCCCTCGGTATTTATTTCAAGGATCCCTGGTGC
>VZRO01009623.1:569203-669070 GCA_013397915.1 Daphoenositta chrysoptera | reverse complement strand
CAAAATGTGTTCCAGAGAGGACCTTGGTGTCTGAGGCCTCCAAGATGTTCAGTCTCCTGACTCAACAAAACATTAAGTCTAGGAATGTAGGCTAAAAGAAACACCAAGAACACAAAAGGCCACAAAGGCATACAAAAGAGGGGTAAAAGGCAAAAAATCATGATGGCATCAGTACCAGGTGCTGACAGTTCAAGATTCTGGATTTGGGACAGGGATGTGCTGCCTACTGGCCCGTGCCTCTCACACAGCCCCCTCTTGTCAGTGCCAGGGCTAAAACACAGGGTGGCTTCTGCTGGTGAACTCCATGTCCCAGGAATATCATCACACTCGCTGGGAGCATCCATCACAACTGCCAACAGACAGTTTCCCAAGCACTCATTGCAATCACTTGCCTGATTAAATTAGCAGAATTGCTTCATTCCACTTCTGGTGTAAATCTGTGATAGTTTTATCAGGATCATGCTGTAAACTTTAATGCTGTAATCAGCACAGAACATATCTGCCTATTTCCAGAGCATTTGGAGGGCCAAAATGTTACATTTTTATGTGCAGTTGGTTAGATCACTCTCTCAGCCTCTTCTCTAAATGGTACTTTATTGCAATTTTAGTTTCTCTAGACATCCTCCAGTTGTTATTGAGTGCTAATTTAATTAAAACACAATTTTTTTCCTACATTTCCCTGCCTTTTTTTGAGTAAGACTCAAATTCATTAGCTAATAGCATCAGGGATAGTGTTTGTGGACAGCTCTATACAAGTGTTAAATCTGCAAACTGCAGACTCATTAAAGAATAAACCATTTCGGTGTAGGAGCTGTAGGTGATGAGATCTCTTTGCCCACTGTGACCTTTCCACGTGTAGGGGAACTCTCACTTTGTCCTTTGTTCTGCCACCGCTGCAGAAAATTGTTTTAAAGTAGATATTTGGGTTCTCCAGTCTATAATTCCCTCCCAAAATGAACAGAGATCTTAGAGATCAGAGATTAATCTCAGAGATCCATAATACACATACAAAAAACTATCCTATTAATTTATTTTAAATCATCTTGTTCAACTGTTTGAAGCAGTTATGGTACCTACAGAGAATTCCAGACACTTGGATTACATCTTGTCTTCTCTTTCTGTTCTGTCATCTGAATTAAAGCTAGTCTTCATTTTTACCTTTTAATGATAATATTATTTCTCTCACAACTTTGGGAGATGAATAATAACTCTTGATAAATGACAACAGTAGTAGTATGAACACAGCCAGGCAGCCAAGACACAATCTATCATGACCAGCCAAGAGGAAGTACATAGTAACAAGATATGATTTTTTGGGGTGGGTTGGTTGGTTGGGGTGGTTTTTTTGGTGGAAGAGCATGCACATGGTTTATGTACTTTCACAGGATATATATATATATATAATACATATATATGTATTTAAATACCTCCCCAGGAGCTTCCAGCACACAAGAAAGTTCTAGTCATGCAGTCAAGGGGTAAAGTGCTTCTCAGTCTGGATTGTTTTTAGCAAACAAAGAACTCCTAAGAGACCCAACCACTTAAGCCTAAACAACCTCAGGGGTGTCAGCTTTGGCTGGCAGAGGTATGAACTCACATTCACATGGGTCCAATGCAGACAATCTGTTTGAGAAATCAGGGTTTGCTGACACAATCTGAGGTGCTGATAAGTGAGATCTCAGAGTATATGCTTCTGAGCACAGTTAATCCCAAGTATATCTAAGTATATATAAGGCAGTGATGAAGAACAAGCTTGGGAGGGTATCCTTAGCTGTATATTTAATGTAATAAAATAAAAAGGTGAAAGATTAAAGAGCAAAAATGGATCAATAAGAGTAAAGCAGTCTTTTAACATGAATTCAAAAAGACGAATATACTTAAAAAACTGAAAATTAATTGCTAAATTAAGAATTTGCAATTTGAACTGCAATATATATAGCATATAAAATATATTTCTGGTCTGGACATGTACTGCTCCCCTCTTGTCTCAGCTTTACTGAAAATGTCTCTCTCTGCACATTAAACAGACTGCCTCCATTAAAGCACAGTAAGGTAAAATTCCCTATCTGCAAGAAATCCTTGCTTGAACCTCAGTTAATGCCAGAAAAACACATAAATATTTCATAAATCATTTCCCATTATGTATTAAGAAAAAAAGTGATCTATGAAGGCATACGTTATAAATAAATTTTACCCAGTAAAATGATCCATGTCTGAAGTGCATTGCCCAGAACTCTTTAAAAGTAAAGCCAAAGGGCACTTGTTCCTTAGGCAAACTAATTACCAACTCTGGTCATGCCTTGAATGATGTGGCACAGATTTTGTCACCCCTGGTATAGAGTTTTTGAATGATGCATTGAAAGATCATAAATTTAAATACATGTGTTTTATTATCAAGTGTATCTTATTTTTTCTTTAGTCTTTCATTTATTTCCCCATTCTAAAAATATCTTATAAAAGATTTGAGTTATACTGCAACTCCAAGCTTCTTTATCTTTAATATATTTTCCACCAATTCTCTGTAGTCAAGGGCTTCAAAGTTCAGGACTTTAATTCTCTTATCTCTTGCCTTATGCATACATAAAAACAAAACCTGTTAACTAGCAGAAAGAGGGTCAGAAGAAATGAAAACAAACTTCATATTTGTGTGCTTGCTTCCTTTCCTCCCTACTGGAAGAGAAATAGGAGAGAATCATTCCACACCTCTCTGTTTGACTAAGGCAAGCATTCCCTGATTAATATAATAAAATAGATTCCCCAGGGGACAAAACATCAGGCTAACAAAATAAAAATACAAAAGAAATGTGGGGAATGCACAACTGGTGCATACTTTTAAAAACTGTACTCTATTATACTGTTGTCTGTGATGCTATCTCATGTGGCCTATGAATGAAAAAACAGTGCAACCTACATGTGTACCATTATTTGTAGATTAATCTAAGTAAATGTCACAAGTGTTTAAAGACAGCATTAAAATAATGTAATGTAGTTTATGGAAGAAATGCTGTAGAGTTTATTATTTTTTTGCATTTATTCAAACAATGTGTGACTGACCAATCACACACTATTTTGAAAGACCTTCAATCATGATACCAATTTTATTGGCCTTTTCCTAATTAATCAGAGCAGCTCACTCAGTAAGACAAAAGGCATTTATTGGAAACCATCAATGAAACAGTCACAGAGCTGCCAGGCATTAAGTGGGCCATCATTTGGGTCTATGCTGTGCATTTGTTTCCCCTGGTCTGAGTACACATTTACTTGTAATTTGGTGAAAGTGGGCTTAATTTTTTTTATGTGGTAGGGACAGCTCCTCCGTTGTTAACATTAGCAAATCAGTGGGGGATGGTCACAGAGTAAAGACAAAATCTTCTGGTGTTGCTGCAGAGGTGACAGCCATGAGGTGGCTGGGTCACAGGAAAAGCCTTGCATCCATCCCTCCATCCATCCACCCATCCATCCATCCATCCATCCACCCATCCATCCATCCACCCATCCATCCATCCACCCATCCATCCCTCCATCCCTCCATCCATCCACCCACCCATCCATCCCCCCATCCATCCCTCCATCCATCCATCCACACAGCAGAAGTATTGACCTGCACTCTGGCACACTTCCCAAACCCCAGCAATATCCCTGTCTTCTCCCCAGCCTTAAAACATGGCTCAGACTCTTTGAAGTGACAAGCGAGCATGAAGCCTCACTGTAGAGAACAGAGTAACTCGAGCTGAAGAGGTGGATTGCCATCAGAAAAATTGTGTTGAATAAGGCAGATTCCAATAGGATCATGAATGTCATTCTCCTTTTTTTCAGTTTTAAAGAGTGAATATGCTTGGCACTTCAAGGAAACCAGAAATCCCTCCAGACACATTCAATTCCCACTCAGATTTATACTATTAAGTAACTAATGTGATCCAACCATCCCTATAAACACAAAAAATGCTGAACACAAGCAAAATAACCCTTTTTTATTGTGAATAGTACTTTGTTTTGGACTTCATGGTATCTTTCGCTGCAACAGTTTACAGAGCATGTGAATTCCAATAACCCATTTTCTAAAAACAGTGAAACACACAGTTAACATAAACATTCTGCTTTCACTTTTGGGCTGTGCTACCCAGGCAATGACAGATGACACTCCAATGGATATACTTACTCCTATCTCTTTTCCATTAAAAAAAAAACCAAACCAAAAAAACCCCAATGTGTTTTGGTATATAAGGTGTGTTCTACATGCAAAACAGGAAAGTGAGGCAAAAGAGTGCAGAGGAGCCCAGTCCTGCAGTAAAAATGATGTCCTGCCTCCCAAGCCTTCCTGTGATAACAGGATTTAGAAGCTTCCACGTCAACCCAAATGAATGCTGAAGAACATTCCTAAGTGCTTCCATCATAACAATTGTCCTGCGACAGGCACCTCTCCTGGCCCTAATCCTCAGCGTGTTTGCACTGAGAGGATTTTCCAGAGGTCTTCAGAGTTAGGATGCATCTTCAGTCAGAGCACTGAGCCGTGTGGGGGTTCCGGAGGAGCAAAGGAAGCGTAGGTGGGCAGAGAACAGCTCTGTCCTCGGGCAGCCCGAGGGCAGGCTCTG
Organism: Daphoenositta chrysoptera; assembly: GCA_013397915.1. NCBI lineage: Eukaryota > Metazoa > Chordata > Aves > Passeriformes > Daphoenositta > Daphoenositta chrysoptera. Next base: position 664,478 of record VZRO01009623.1, on the reverse strand, counting down.
GGCACAGCCCTGCAGGAATTCGGCTGTGCTGCTTCTATCTGAGCTGGGGCACTTCTCCTCCATAGGCTTGGATGTGCTGGTTCACGGCTGTGAGCCTTGTGCTGGCCTTCAGCTGCAACACCTGGCTTGACTTTTTCTGGGCTGTGCAGCTTTTTGCACTTTCATGCTTGCTGACCAGCAGAGTTACTTTTGAGTCGAGGATGCTTTCAGCCCTTTAGCTTGAACTGCCTGCTACCAAGCACGAACACGCAGCAGATACTTCTACTCAGTTTAACTTGTTCTATGTCACATTCTTTCCTCGCTGGAAAGGTTATTTCAACATCTTGCTGATTTGTTGCATTTGCTTTTCCTTGCCCGCTGTCTGCTCTCAGCACAGGAACAGCCAATTCACCGAAACCTTTCCTGTAAGAAGGCTGAGATCACTTTCCCGAGCAGTGTTAGGTGGGAGGCACTGCCTGTGTTTTGTGTCCCAGTACTCATTCTCTGCTGCTATTTAAGGACAACTGCAAGTGATGTACTCATATATAGATGAATTGCCAGCCCTCAAGGCTCTTGCTAATGATTTATACACTCTGCCAGTATAGTTAGAGCACTTCTACTACAAAACCTTATTATTTTTATCCAGCTATTTGTAACTCTGCCTGCTTTATTTTAAAAATTGCTTTTTTTTTTTCAGATAGCAAAGGTCCACCAAGATAACAATATATTTTAATGACTGATTTTGTAGAATAAACCTGAGAAATAATCTCTGCAGGAATTTTATCATCCCAGTTATCCGGTTTTAAGGATGTTGCTTCTTTAAGAATTGAAACCAAATTGCGCAATATTTTGTTTCAACTCCTAATCCATGTTTTCTTCAGTTCCAGTCTCCCCACTCCTAGGCTGAGAATGTAATGAATAGGTCTGATTTACAAGATGGATCATGAGAAAGCAGAAAAGGTCTTCCTGCTGCTGTCTGCTGGTCACAGACAATTCCACTTCAGTCTTCCATTCAAAACAGAACAAGCTGCAGAAAAGAAGTGTTTCCATGAAAAATAGACAGGGAAACATCTGCCATGGAAAACAAGAGATGCCAGTAAATAAAGAAGCTTCAAAAAATAAGCTGTCCATCCTCTTTCACCAGAGAGAAGAACAAAGAATATTTCCATCTCTCTAGAGTTAAGGTAAATGTAAGACTATGCTTTTATAAAAACGTGTCCATTCTAATTTCTGAAGTTTTCCTCATTCTGATGAAGGAAACAATGCCTTTTGTAAGCGTTCAGGAGTTAAAGCTCTCAACCCACCACGATTAAACTCAGAAACGTTTATATCATGTAAGACATTCTCTTCTGGTTTTAGCGATATGTTTTCTCCAGGATCGTATTTTTCACCCCAGCAAAGATGAGCAGATGTGATCAAGAAGAGTCAGAGCAAATCAAATCTGTGTAGTGACATGACATGTTGCAGAGTACAGGTAGCAAAGAACTTTCTGCTCGTTTTTGGTTGCGATTTATGAGACTGCCAGTAGAGGAGATTAATCATATTGTTACACTTGCTGCATGTGGAGGAGCTGTAGAGCAAATAAAAGTTTTACTGAATCAGCAGGCAGCTCTCTAATGCTGTTACTTCTGCTCCTGAGGTTTTTTCCAAGACAAGAGTTATAATTTATGCACAAGGAGAGCAATCGAATTCCCCAGATCTGTAAAAGTAATGTGGTAGGGCACGTAAAGAACGGTCTTAAAATCCCAGATAGAAACTAAAGTGTATTGATTTTTAATAAAGTAGAAATTAGATTCAATGCTGTTTTTCCATTCTTTGTTACTGCGTCTTCCTAAGGAGATGAATTTTAATTCAAATGAAAAGATAATTCAAGTGGGGATTTCAGTTTGGTCTCCAGTAATCCAGTGTTTGGGAAATATGATGCTGTCCCATATTTGAAGCTGAATTGTTTATGTACCAAACACACAAGGTATTATTTCATCCTACAAGGCAATACCAAAGTCACTCACCAAAGTCAGAGTGAATGTTTATATATTGGCAATGACCTGGTTTTTAAAGTGGAAACAATTATAGCAGAAATTGAGGTTTCCTCATAGGATTTTATGATTCAGAAACACAATTCATGCCATATAAACAAAAATGCTTCCAGCCTAAAAGCATGTGTATCAGTTTTATAGAATGATGATCCCAAAATGGCAAATGGAAATAAAGATTTATAGTAGCCATCGATCTTAGATATTATTTTCATGTTACTAATCAGAAGTTGCATAGTATGTAAATGTCATATATAATAAAGGGAATAAAATATGTTTTAGTAGCTGGATTATGCCAGAACAATACAATTTATAGAAATACTTTGTCTCAGCTAGAAAGAATTCAGCAGCGTTCTCAGAAGAATATTTGTTCTATGCAAATCAAGCTGGATGTAGGGGACTCGGACCAAGCCGGCTGCAGAGAACTGCAGCATCTCCCGCCGCAGCAATCCTGTTTCCCGGCACCCGAGGCCTCTCAGCGCCGGTGCCCGGGCACGCCGGATCCCTGGCAGCCAGCCAGGGACTCCATCCGCACGGAATTCCTCGGGGGCTGCACCCACTGGCAAGCTCTGTCTCGCTGGGCTCCCCATCAGCTGCCCCTCCCAGGGTCGCTTGAGGCCACAAGGAGCTGGTTTGGAACAGGCGTCTGCCTCACTGGACCCCGGAGGGGAAAGGCTGGAGAGGCTCTCAGGTGCCTTTCTTGTGCATGAGAAACCAGCTGCTCCTTCCACTGCGACCTCGTGGCGTTGGGGGAAATGTTTAGATTCCTTTCGTCTCCTCTCACCATGTGTGTGGTTATTCCCCCTGGCGACAGGCACCTGCTCTGGGCCACATCTCTGACTGCCTCGGGGAGATGGAAGTGCAGGAATGACCAGTGCCCATCCTGCTCCTTCTTCCTGCTCTTCCTCAGGTGTGACCTTATCTTCTTAAACGTGTGGTGTTCCTCCATATTCAGATGGTCCATCTGTTGGACAGACTGCATCTTGCTGTTTATTTGGGATTCACTGCCTATGCAGTGAATAAGGTCAAATGAGTAGGGTCAAAAGTGAATACTCTGAAAATTCTGGCTTGCAACCCATTCTGAGTGAGCTTAGTAGCACTTAGTAGCAAGTCCATGATTTCTGCTACAGCTTTATCAGCTCGAGGAGATACCAAGTCCTGCTGGAAAAATCTCCAAGGACCTGAACATATGTTAAAAAAACAACAACAACAACAAAAAAAAAACCAGTTCTTATAGCTAATTTTATTACTAGTTTTTATTGAATTTTTAAAAATGTTTTAAAAGTCACTTATTAGACCCTAGTTTGCATTTATCTGTCTTGCCTATCCTGTTTTTACTCAATTATGTGATTGAGGGATAGTCTTCTGGAAATTAGGTGCTGCATAACTTTGAACAAGTTGTCTTCTGTTCCTGTTACTTTGATAGCCTGTGTGGAGTAGGGAGGCAGTGCTGGGGTAAAAGGGCACATGAGTGAGAAGTGTTCTTATAGAGAGACAGAAACTAAAATGATCTTGAGGAGGACAGAGTCCTGCAGGATATCAGCAGGATGAGGTATAATGGGGTTTTCGGGTTTTTAAGATGTTCTTCTCAAGCATGTTCACAAATAGTGTTTATACCAGCAAAGAAATCTGTAATCAATGAAATGGAAGATATAAGGAATATGATAATTCAAAATAAGTTAACACCTTCTTAAGAGAAATTTTGAAAATTGTTGGATTTATAGGTCTCTTTCTTTGGTTCTTAATGGCCTCTAATGCTGTTGGTTCTTTTTAAGTTAGATGAGTTGATTTTTGATGACCCAGTTTGGGTGAGAGACAAGCATGCCAGAAGTGCTTAAAAACATTAACTTCATTGCACCATTCTCCCCAGATCACTAGAACTGGCAGGGCACAATGTGTAGCAAAAAAATATTCCTTTTTCAGCTTATAATTACATTTTGTGTAAACACAGACCTTCAGGTTTCAAGTATCCATCCTGAAAGAAATATAAAGTGAATAATTCAGAAGATTTTATTTTCAGGGGGGAAGCTGATATGATGACAAAACACAGTTGTTTCAGAAGTTTGCTTTGAGTAACCACCACTAAATGGAGTAACTGCCTCTGGAAAAGGGGACAAGCTTCTGAACCTGCTCTTGCAATGTGGGGTGAGCAGGTGGGGTAAGCAATGGGTGCTGCCTCAGCCCTGTAATTCTAAGCCAGGCTCCAGTGAAAGTGCAGCTTCTCCAGCTTCAGTGCAGATGTTTTCCATACAGGAAGCCTCTAATCCAAACATTCCCTTCTCTCCTCTTGCTGGCCTCACGTGGCCTTGTTGTGCTCTTTGCTCATTCTGAAATAATTATATACATTTGAATGGCAGCCAGACCGATTGCAGCCTGTTTTTCAAAAATTAGCCTGTTGTTCTGACAATTGCATTTAGCAGAACATTCAAACCAACCAGGCTGTAGGTAGAAAATAATTTAATTTTTCTTTTTAATGAGCTTAAGTATGATGATCCACTAAGTAAGTCCTGTTCCTTCTTCAGCCATTTCCTGCAGGCCCCACACTCAGGCACAAACCATATATATGCATGTCTTTATTCATACTAGAAAATTTCCAGATTGCACCACGGAAGCTTTGCCAAATCATTTCTCTGAAGTGCTTCTACTTTTGAAAAAAAAATAAAGGTGAATCCTGAAAGATGCTGTGCAGCACTTTGCTTGTGTTATCACTTGTAAAGTCCAATTCAACAAACCAGTTTTCCTGTGATAAAATATTACATACTTCCTTTGAAGTGACAGGGCGTCAAGGTGACATGAATTGCTTAAAAAGGTTCATAGCAGAGCTCAAGAGATTTGTTTTCTAGGACTTGCATATTCCTTGTGTTTGCACAATTAAGAGACAGATTTGTATTTTTTTTCTGGTGCCAAAACACACAGGAAAGTACACATAATTTACTGGAATACAATGGGATAAGGGAACCTTCTGAAGTATTTTATTTAGGTTTCTGTTCTGGTTTATATTTGCTGCTCTTTTTTTAGTGTTTTTTTCTGGCACTTGGAATGGATCTGAACTTGCACTATCCCAAAATTTATAGAGCCTGTGAGCATGTGTGTGGCGTGGGTGGCTTAGCAGTATTTGCTGGATCCACAAAAGGAAACTTTTGCATGTATTAAGATGATAAATTTCACAACTGCTTTGAAGGTGAGCAGGAACAATCTTAGTACTTGATTGATTGAAAAGACATGTTTAATGGCCACTATCAATCACATATTCTTTAATTTGCAGATTTCTAATTTGCCTATAGCGTGGCTTTGTCAGAACATGCTTCATGCAAACGAGGGACTTATTAAAAAACCCAAACACCCCACATTTGTTTGTTCCCTCCTTTCTGTGTTACACAAAGACAGAATAACGCCATTGTATCTTTAGTTGTTCCCATGGAGATTCCAAGACACCAGTAGGAGAAGATCTACATTACATAAAGGCCATAAAACACATCTCTAACACTTGGGCCCCCTTGAAACACCATTACCCCTTCAGGCTGTGTCTGTATGACCAAATCCACGTGTGCCTGGAAACATTTCCGAGTCCCGAGCTGCGAACATCTGTGCTGGTGAAGAGATCTTTACCTGGCATGAATTCATCCATTGACAAAGAGTGCTGTACCCAAACAATTCCTGGGCACTTTGTGGTGTTGTGACAGGTAAACGGCCGTAGTGGCCATTCCCTGCAGGCAGAGCTCCTGGAACCTCTCCCTTTGGAGACTGCAGGCAGCTGTTTAGCACTGGCACAGGCCATCCCCATCCACTTGGACCCACAGCCCCAGGCAAAGGTCATTTACTGGAGCAGGTGTAGCCAGAAGAACTTCTACAAGAACCAGAAGAAACTGATATTTCCCCAGGACTTGTGCTGTCATGGAAAGTTATTTTGGAAACAAGAAAACCCAACACCTAGTCTCTTGTATAAGGAACATCTGCTTCTTTGTGATTTTTATAATGTCAGGTATCATACCAAACTAACAAAGTGATCTCTCTCCAACTTGGTTGCAACTGATCCCTCATTTTGGGGAATAGATTTTCAGCTGAAATATTTCCATCTCAGCCTCTGTCCCAGTTTATTTCAGTTTCCCACAGACCTGCTGAGCTCCACTGTTGTTGCAAATGAGAAATAGGGAAAAACTACAATTATCCTGAAGTTTCAGGGCAAGATGTATTTGAAAAGGAAACTCATCGCTCTGGCTGCACGTTGGACCTCAAAGGGGTAGGTCACAGAGCTCTGGAAAGAATGAAAATCACATAAAGTTTTTAATAGAAATTTGGAGGTTCACAAAGTTATTAGAAATCCTCAGGAAGAAGGAAAATGTTGACTTACAGTTAACTGATTAAGAACATACTCTACCTCTAGTAAAAAAAGAAATAGTTGAAGAAACAGATTGGCCACTTGGAGACTTCTGTCATACACCAAATGACAAAAACCGCCCACAGAAATCAGTGAAAAATCTAGTCTTGATATGACAAGGGTAAGTGGATGTACAAGTTGGTGATTTAAACCATACAATAATATTTTTAAATGTTTGCTATATACAAAATTCTCAACTAAAGTTCAGTCTATTGACATGGAATAATTTGTGCCTCAGAGGTGGACAGAATTAGTGAGAATATTTTGGTAGTAGAAGACAACCCAAAACAACAGCAGTGTAAGAGGAAGAATTTACAGGGCAAAAAATGGGTTACTTACACCAAGCTTCCTCCTAGAAAAGACACAATGAGAAATATTTGTAATCACTAGCAAAAACAATTAAAAAATAATAAAAAAAACAAAGTAGAAGTTCTGCAGTGTTGTTGTCTGGCTTCCAGACCAAGGGGCAGTCAAATGCCTTTTCCTCCCACTCCTTTTGGTGCTAGCAGGAGGCAGAAGCTCTGGGGCCAATAGCAGCGTTAACAGTGTAAAGGTCTTTTTGGATCTTCTAAGCAGAGTTGTATTCAATCCTTATTTTTTTGACTTTGGACTGCTCTCTGCAAATTTGTTATTTCTTATTTTCAGGATATGTCAGGATTGCTTATTTCTGCCTTTCACTGTTTTTTGTCTTTCATATCTTTTATGACTCCTGTGAATTGTCACTCTCCATTTTTTTCCTCCAGGACAATGATTTCCTCCCTTCCTGATTGCTCTTCTGTAACTGCTTCTTCATCTTCCTCCTAATCTGTGCCTGTCATATCTGCTTTTCCTCACAGAACTCTGTCCAGGTTTCCTTTCTCAAAGGTAAAAGAAATTAAAGACGTTGGAAACTATTTGTTCTAATAGTTTGTAAATTATTTTTTCTTCTATCTTCCGCTTTATCTCTTCCCTCAAACACTTGAGCTCTGCCATCTTTTTAATATATAGGTGCTTTTGTATAATCTCTCTTGAAAAATTCATTATATGCCAAATCTCCTTCAGGATCTTCCCTAACAAAATGGTGATTAATGACATGTTGGAATAAGTCAGAAGTGACTCAGAGAGTTTTGGAAAGGTGCAAAGGTTTGAATGTGTTCTTGAGCACATAATACAACCTTGCTTATCTGTTGCCTCTTAGAACTGGAATGCACGTAAGGTGCACCAATGCAATCAAGAGATGATGTCTGCCACAACAATTCCTGTGAAAGGACCACTGCAGGAGGGAAACCACTGCTTGGAGTTTGGTTTAGTAGTCACCCTATAGGTCCTACCCTACAATTTTTTGCTTTCAATTGAAGGGAGAGGCTTGTTAACTGAGCTTTATGATGGCAGTTTTCCAGATGGGATTTATTCATTAAGACCAGTGCACATGTGTATTGCCTAATGCAAGCCAAAATGAGATCTTTTTGAGCAGAAACCACAAACTAAAAAGTTGCCCTGTATGAGGGAATATTAAGTCCAAAGACACCAAGCACCTGGCATCTGGTGTTTATCTAAGCACTGCGTTTGGCTTTGGCTACCAATCTCAGCAATATCTGGGAAGCTGTTGAGAGAGTCCAGTTGTGACACACACATTGGTTTGGATGACTGCTGGCTTTTCATGTGGACAAAATTCTTCTTTTAATTAAACCCTGACGGTCTGATGATGTTAGGTATGTATAGTGAATGCCAGTAACATTTTCCCTTTGATCTCAATGGGAAGTGTTTCTGCTTCCAAGATGAAAGACGTACCAAAAAGGACATCCCCCTTTAAATGGATGTGCTGTCCATAATGACCTGAAGTTCCACCAAGTCTTACTTAACTCTCAGGTTTTGCTGCCTACAACCTTTCTGTTGGATAGTCTTAAATAGTACTGAAATTTGCCCTTGTGCATTATTCAGAAATGACATCAGGTCAAAGGAAACTTCACATTGCTATCACAATCAACAATTTCACTGTGGTTTACTAGAACAGTCTGAACCTGGCAAGAGTAACATTTTCTCTGTGGAATGATTAATATCATGTGAGCCAATGGCTGAAATAGTTACAAATGAAGGAAAAGGAACTACAGCAAAGGAAATATGGCACCAATGACCAATTTACCACAAGAAAAACTGTGATACACCTCAGAAAACAGCTGGGCATCAGATGCAGAAAGCAGCAATCCCACCTCTGAAAAGGTCAGAGGACCATCTATTGACCAAATAGGATACTGACCCTCTCCCTGTGTAGACAGCTCTGTGCTGCCATCCCTGCAGCCTGCAATGCCAGCAGCTCTGGGGTTTCCCACTACAATGCAACTATCCACAAGGCAGTCATCCCCAAAAATGTCCCTGGGGTAATAAAGGGCAAAATGCATCTGGACCTTGCAATGTCTGAAGGGACCCTTAGGACTGTGGGGAGTGGAGCAGCTAAGGATACCTGAACACTGTTGTATTTTCTGCCAGGCCTCTGATTATGCCAGACATGGCCATCCAACATGTATAGCTTTGCTTCCCTGTTGCCACCTTTCAAATTGACTTGGCTTGACTGTTACTATATAAATTATTTTTTTATTCTTGGGCTCAAGTGCTCTTACACTTCTAGGGACCTGTATATTTTCCTGCAGTTAATTCTGCTTTAGTGAATGTAGCTGACTAGCAGATTTTGTACCTAAAATCTTCCTGTAAAAGTTTCAAAAGGGCACTGGATATGCTAAAATATATGCTTTTAACAGAAATAATTATATTTTGCGGTTCTTCTGTTTAATGAGTCACCTGACCTTTTTTAACTTGACCTTTTTTAACTTCGTATAAAGAACTACGAAGTTGCATTTGTAGTTAAAAAAAAAATTACAGCCACGTGTCTCTCAGCTGGTCTGATCAGCACTACTCAAACCACCAAGAGTAGGAGAAAAAAATCCCAGTGAGAAATGACCTGAAATCAGAAAGTCACCATGGCAAGCTAAGTTGCCAAGTAGTCCCTTCTTTGACCCTGGCCAGCTGGTATTGTTCATTCTTTGTAAAGCTCCAAAGCAGAACTGGAGGTTCCCAGTGCTGGCTCAGCCCACAGAGCAATGAGCGTTGTCAGCTCCGTGATGCTGAGGTGTCAGCAGCCTGCCCAACACGGGTGTTTCTGTCAGAGGTGGGAACAAGTGAGATAAAGGCAAGTTTTCTTTCATTGCCTCTGCTTGGTTTGTTCATGATTTTGAGTCTGAAAGGCAGATTCTTCAAAACCAATCGTTCTTTTGATTTGAGTCAATTTATTGAGATGCTTTAATGAGGTGCCAAGAGTAAAGATGTTTAATACATATTGTTCAATGAATTTGGGTGAGATTTTGCTGAGGTTTTGGATTCAGAGGGCAGGAGATTATAAACTAAGGTTATTACATAGGTTTAGAAACAGACAACTGTAGGGCTGGTTGTAGCTTATGTCCTGTAGAGGACTAGTGAAAAAAAGCTTCATCTTAGGGCTAGTGGTCAAATCAGGGTCAGTGGTTGAACTGAGAGGAGCCTCAAAACCAGATTTTTTTTTTTTTCCAGAATGAGATTATAGCTTTTATTTAGGACCCAATGAGTTTATTCTGTCTGTAGTGGTAGCAGTTGCTGGCCTGTGATTAGGGGTAAGGCTAAGATTAGCATTAGGGTTAACTTAAATGCAGACAAGAGTCAAGGAGCAGCTCCATGTGAAGCTGCTTGCCTAGTTTTGTGTCAAAATGTTGGACACTAACTAATTCCATTGCTCAGAGAGGATGATCAGTTAGGTTCAAATTTGTATTTTAACTGGCTGTGTTTAAGGAGCTTGAACTGCACAAAACTGAAATATGTTTCCCTCTCACAGAAAAAGAACAAGTGCCAACAGAAACACCCTAATTAGGTTCTTTTAGTTGCCAAGAATTTCAGATTAGAGGAAAGTCAGTATATTGCTGGATTGAAATTAGCGTTCAGACAAGTCACATGCTGCAGAACTATAACTCCATGAAAGGGAAAAGCTTTCCACGTGGATGAATGAGGCCTCTTGCCTGAATCAAGTCTCTCTAGTTTATCTGCAATGCTATGTTAAAGGCCCAGGACAGCAATAACCCAACCAGTATTGCCAAAGACTTGGGAAACCACTGGATGTGGATGTGAACCAGTGCCAAACTCGGGTCTCGTGATGGAGTAACTGATTTATGGATAAATACAGGGCAACGACTAGGGGTCAGAATTTCACTTACTGGGGGAACTAAGAATTAACTTCTGAATTAGCAACATTGTGTTGTAGCTAATGAGTTTCCAGGCGCTGATGTGTGTGGGTCCACAGTGTCAGCAAGGGCTGGTGCTATGGGGTTAGACGTGGGTGATAGAAAAAGTTGTTCCTAATGCAGGCTTAGTCACAGCTCCTTGGCTTTCCTTTCTGGTAATTTCTGCCTGATCAGAGACCTTAAGCTCAGGGCTAGCTGCAGTGCTGGCACGTAGCCTGGAAGGGCTTTTGAATCAATGTTGCACACTAGGCAGCAACCCTGGGGATTGCACGCAGGAAGGAGTTTCTGTGAGTCACACTGCTCTGCTATCTCGTGTCTATCTCATCTGGAGTAAAGGGGAGGATGGGGGCCAAGGTTCGGCAATGGCCTCACATTGTCTGAGTGAAAATGCAGATTTAGAGCTAGTGCTGAGAGGGCCAAGTGTATTTGTGTCAGACAGGATTTGCAAAAGTTGCTGTTTTATGCACACACCCAACTTTTATAATTTCTTTAATGAGTCTAGAAGAAAGTGTGTTTTCACTAGAAATATTGTTGGTTGGTGTATGTGATATTCCCTTCCCAAAGCCGTGATACTAGTCAAACGTAACCAGTCTTCACATTTATGTGAATTATGTGAAAAATTTCTGTGGTATTGGATAATTGTTTACAGCTTTCAGTATTAGTTTTTACATAGTTAAATTGTGTTGTAAGAGTAGATTCTCTCTATTAAAGTCAGAGCATGAGGGGCAAGTTTACACTGTATAGTGTTAACCTGAGACAAAAGTTCTCCTCTGTGTGGGTATTGTGTTTCTCCATGGGGATGCATTAGAATTACTGTGCCAGATGGGTGATGGAGTACAACCCTCTTGCTCTCTTTAAGAGGAATTGTGGGCTCAGGAAGCAATTTTGAGAAAGAAGTTTGGATATATGTCCTCTTCCTATTCTTGGGATAGAGAGAAACAACATAATTTAGCAGCAGCAGAAGAGTTCTCACCATAATCCCTTCTCACAACAAACAGAGCTATCTTGTTTCTTGAGTGAAATTCACACCAGTAAACATACAAGAGGTTCCCACAAGAACATGCCCAAGGCAGTTCTCTACAGTCTAAAAACCATCCTAAAAACTATCTGAAAAATGCCCAAAGTACAGGAATAATCAGATTTTTGTACTTGTCCTTCAGCTTAAGAGTTCACTTCTGATGTGAAGTTTATAACCCCAAGGATGTCCAGAGTACTCCTAAGTATCTGTAACCTCAGAATTACTATTCACTATAATTTCATTCTGTTTCATCTAGGGTTGAAATCTTTTATCATTTTGATGACACTATGACAAAAGTGAAAAATTGCTGGGAATGAAATGCAGAAGCAAGTGACAAGATTTTTAGACATATGTAAAAATAATGATCATGTTCTCAATTGTGGAACTATTCAATTGTATAAGATTTTGTTCATAAAGTATCAGTTTGGCTGAAAATTAATGTAATGTTGCAAAAGGTCATATAGATGTTCATTACAAAATAGGTCCCATTACAGGCCAGTCCCTCAAAATCAAACTGTTCACAATTTTCTGTATCTCATTTTGGTTACAAAAGGTTCAGATGATGTTAAAACACTCTTGTCTTCTATAGGACATGACTTTTCTTGCCTTATTCCCAACTGTGTAATCTCCCTACATTCAGAGCTCCCTTACTTTCTGAGCAATTTTGTGGCATTTGGCATGCCTTTTCTATTTTAATTGTGTTTTAAGATGATGGCATAGCTAACAGTAAATGCTTCAGTTTTTCCATAGCTGCACACAAAGCTGGTATTTTCAGTAAAGTTTAGGGGAATTAGACAGTCAAATCCCAATAAATTTCAGTGGATGCTGTAGACAGAACTGGTTCTGCTGCTATGAAAATCCCAAGAGACTTATAATTTTGTTTGCTTTTACTAAGTAAATATATCAATATTTTTAAGTGAAATGTTTAGAAATTAACTGAAACACCTGTTCTGGATAGATCTAAATATCACAAAAACCTAGCAGTATACGGTGTCCATACTCTCTTTTCCATCACTCCTCCCTTTGTAAACTGAGGACCTGAGGAGCCAGCAACTGAAGTCAATGGAAAGTGAAGCTGCTGAGCAACTCTGTAAACAAACTCTCCCAGCTCAGTGAGGTATTCCCAGAAAGGCATCCAAAAATGTGCTTTCTGTTTGTGTAGTGTCTGAGTGCTCCACGGCTGATACCAACTCTAAGTTTAACTGCAGTGCACTCTGGAATGAAGGGAGGTGTGTTTGCCCCGGGGTTCTTTCAGCCTGCCAGACCTCAGGTATGCAGCAGAAATAACTCTAATGTGAGCGTGGGGAGTCTCCCACTCCAAAATTAAAGGCACTAATAGCTATGGGTGCTCACTGATTCCAAACCAAAACTAAGACAGAACACAATTCCTTTTTCCCGGAAGTTTTCACTGCTTTTTCTTTAATAAAGTTTAATATATGCTGTAGTATATATTCATGTTGATTTGTGTGTTCTGTTCATTTTCAGAAGTGCTATAGTATTTCTCTAGTCTCAGCACAGAGCATTTTCATAGGTTAAAATTAGAAAGTTATGCAAATTAGGTAATAAGCCACATTTTACTTCATAACTGGGGTTTCTTTTTTATTTTTAAAAATGTATGTAACACATTCTACACATTTTATCTATCCTCACCAAGCAGATAACGTTCCTCTTAGTACACAGGGATTTTTAAAGGGTGGTTTCACTCAGGCAATAGATTCAAATGCTTAGTTACTTTAATGGAATAAAACTGGTTTCAAAATATTTCAAAATCTTAGCTCTGGAGGAATCAGTTTGCCTATTCTGATTGTCATACAATGACAAATCCATTTCCTCAGTAGTTATCAGATGATGCATCTTTGAATGGCCATGACCAAGTATCTGTGGGTGGGAAACCCTAATTTTTTATATTTTCTCACCCATTCTTGACTGATCTACTTGGAGTGGTCCAAAGACTGAGGAGACACAACTCAACACCCATGGAAAGCAGTCGATCTGGTGTGGGGCTGGCACTTCTAAGACACAAATCTGCATGGAAACAAAATCTGAAGAACAGGGGGAAAAATATGCTGATAATGAAATGGATTGTGCGTGTCCTTCTTCACTTCACAACCCCTCGTTGTGGGAGGTGCCAAACTATTCTGGGAGGACAATTTTGGGACAGAGATGATATACAGTATGTGTGGGAGAACTACAAGGTGCCAACTTCTCCCACCCTATCTTGGCTTCTGTGACAAATTGGTCAGCTGCAGATCCAAGTCATGAAGAAAAAGTACATTTACTTAGGCCCAAGTCCATGACTTAAAATGCTAATTTTTTTTTTTTTCTGTGTATTCAGGGAAACCTGATGATTTCATTTTGATTTAATGGCCCTACTGCTCTGACCTCTCCACACCTGTTATGACTCAGCTAACTTAGAATACCAAAACCATTAAAATTATACAAGCACTTTATGTGCTATATGACTGAGTTGCTAAATATGTGCTGTGAAACTTTGATACAGTTTGGATGGCAAAACAGTTTCTGATAAATAAAATACAAAGGAATCTGATCTATCCCTATAAAAATTCTAGGTCTAACCTTCATGCTTATGTGGTTGTATAAGCTTATGCTGTACTTTGATTTGCCTCTTGCAACTAATTCTTCTGAAAAATAGGTCTATATTGAACAAGAAAGCCAAGGTATGATTAGGTTTGCACATTGTACAGCTTGTCCATTTGAAAAGATATTTTCTGCTATTGAATTTTCCTATCTGTCACATTTTTGCATCTCCCTATTTCTTCCAGGTAGCTGGTTCTCATAAATTATGCAATGAGTGCATCACTCAAAATAAGGACAAGTGATATCCTCCAAAGAATTAATTTGAAGCTTCAACTAGGTCATTCCTGTTTGAGGCCACATAGACCATTATTTTTAACATGCCCCAGCAAAAATAGCCATGCTAAAGAATGTCTAGGGAAATGAAGGAGTTCTTGAGAATCTGACTAACACATTTTGTACTGGAAAAGTTACAGAAACCATTGAGGAGGAAGCTATACTAGAAAAAAAAAAGACACAAATCTAACAGCTGAGATGAAGGATTCAGTTCTCAGAAACCAATGGGGTGTAATTCTTCAATTCTCTTCTGCATATTTCAGTATAAAACCAACCTCTCTCTGGGAAGGTAGAAGAGGAAGAGAAGAGGAATGAAAGGAAGTATTCTATCTACAGCTGTCAGAAAGAAATGTACTAATTCATTTTACATTAGCCTTCCAAAGTTGGAGGTAAAAAGAAAAGGGTAGTTTTACAGTTCAGTGAATATTTCTCCAATTTGTTATTTTAAAGGTCCAAAATGCTTTATAAGAAGTGCCATCTATATCGTAATCTGGGTACACCAAAATGAATTGGACCCTTGCTGTTCACAAATACAGGCTCAGAAGTCCAAAAAAACCCCCAGTGCTCATTGCAGTGTGCTAAAAATCAGAGGAAAACAACATATGCATAACTCAAAGCTAAACCCAATCCAAAATGTTTAGGTACCGTTTGATACAAATGTTTTGTGCTGCCCTTTAGGTTTTCACTTTTGTGGAAGGATGTCCTGTTCTGCCATTAACCTTTGCTGCTTTAATGGCTTCTCTTCTCCACCTTTGCTTAGTAGCAGATGCAGCACAGAGTCTCTACCAGCAGGAGCCTTGGCCTGGGGAGCCACGAGCTCCACTCAGTGAGTACTTCCAGCACGGCTTTTACTCTGCTCCTCCATGCTGACCCGACAGCCTAGCAAACGTTTCATTATGTCGGCTCTGTGGGACATGTGGGATACAGAACAGAGAGCATGAAAGGGTAGGAACACTTCACTATTATTTTCTTATTTTGCAGTTACAGAATGTTTGGCAAATGATGGTACACAAAGTTGCAAGGCAGATGCTATAAATTGGGTCAGTATGATATATATGTCTGCCAAAGAGCTGTTTAAGTACATTTTCACTGTTTCCAGCAAAAATAACAGGAGAGAAGTAAAGACATCATGAAGTAATTATGTCATTTGGAAAGAAAATATAGCAGGGATTTTTAAAACATACGTGCAAAGGGAAGAACAAATTGAACACACACCATACTTGAAAACATAATGGAAAAGGAGTAGTCGATAACACAAAAACAAAGCCATTATCTTACCCTCAGTTCAATCTGAAATCCAAATTATTTCATATGTAGGGTCGCTACATATGAAAGGTAGAAACTGCTGTCTTTAGTTTGGACACCATTTTAAATTTCTGCTCAAGGAGCAAGGGGGTTTGTAATGCCAAACATTTTACAAACTAGGGATTAGTTAAAACAGTAGAGCATTGAAGGGAAAGACAGCTAATCAATTCAGCTATAACCATTTGCCTCATATACAGCAGTGCAGGCCTCAGTCTTGTCTAATCCCTGATGTAGGGGGCTACACAAGTGTCCCCATTGCATGATAAAGTCTCAGGGAGGTGCTTTTTAGTGTTACTTCCCAAACAGTGATCTCTCCATACAAGGAAAGCTGTACACTATTAACACATGTATCAGAAAAATCAGAAATGAAGCTGAATATATGAAATAACATTTTTTGAAGATGAAACCATGCATACGAGAGTAAGGGACAAAGTCAATGTCAAAGGACAGAAGGAAAAAGCTGAGAAAGGAGACTCCATTGTAAATCTCAGGGGAAATTCCCTGTTCTGAGTGCCGGGAGACAGCAACATGGGGAAATACAGCAAGAACCAAGGCCACTTGATAATGGGCTGGACTGAAAGACTATGGTTGTGACTAAGTCAGTCCTCAGTGACTAATTAAGTCCTTTCCATCTCCAATGTCTCCAATAAAACCTATTCCCTAAAATAAAAAATAAATATCTGTAGACAAGCCAAAACAGAAAAGGATGTTTCCTCTAGAAAAGACCCAAAGGCATTAAGGGCAATGCAAATCAAATTATTTTGGTTTGCAAGGAATTCATATTTGTATGGGCTATGGGGGCAATCAAAATCCCATAAAGGAAACTAGTAAATGCCTATTTACCCTAAAATTAAGAGGTGATAGTTAGCTGTGAGGTGTGGAAACACGTCTGAGGCATGTGTTTAAATACTCATATATCTTTATGAATGTAATGCTTTGTTATCAGGATTCATGCTGCAAGTCATCCAGGAGGCTTTGCAACTTCTATTTTTTTATTTTTTTTAACAAACTGGTTGATGATTTTAAGGATTTGCTAGCAGGTTTGTGTTACAGTTCCTAAGTGCATTTTCTAACATGCTAAATTTGCCATGCTCATCTCTATGGGCCCCTCTAGCTCATTACTTCATAGTGAGGATAATGTTGGAGCTGACTGGAGTGTTCAGTATTAAATTATATGTGGCTAGATAGCCCTGTCTCTTCCACAAAGGGAACATATTTCCTATTTGACTGTATTCACATTCCTATTTGCTTTATGCAAATACTTCTGAGAGCTTTATGGCCCACTGTCTACAACATGCCACTTTTCATGCTATTCCTTTTTTGGTCTGGAAAAGTTTTTTAAGGTTTTCTTTTTTTTTTCTTTTTTGGTTTTAATACTATACTCTGTAATGCTGCATTACTTACAGCAATCTTCCACATTTAACCATTTTATGGGACTGTCTAATGGCTTGAGCTATGCTTAGAACCTGCAAAGTCACAGGTTATCAGTGTCAAATGATCTAGTTTTGTGCACTCCCAGGGCCATGTTCTGTTCAGGATCTTTCCAACTCTTTTAAGCTATGTAGTTCTTTGAATGCCAGAACTTCTTATAACATGGGCTTTGTTTTGAACACCCCCATGGTATTGCATAGGGCAAATCTGAGCAAAAGTAGAAAGAAAACTTCAGAATACTCAGAAAATGAAAAACCTGACAGGTTTCAAAGATTAGCAGAGCTCTCTGAAGTTGAGAAGAAGAAAGCAGGAGTTTGGAAGTAAAAGATAGTACTTTTGCCATAAGCTTGGCCCCCAGCTCTGCTTTTGTGCATACACAGAGCGTGATGAGAAATGATTTTCCTCAGGACTTGCATCCTTGTTATTTGTTATATCCCAGCAGCATGATGTGATGTGCCAAGATCTTAGCTGGATTTGGCCCAATATTCCAAAATTAAGCAAGCAATGGATGCGATTCAAGTTAAAATTTTTCATTGAGTTCAGAAGAGAATTAACTTATCCCGTAGCTCTTCCCTCAGTCCATGTTGCTCGGCTTTCAGCAATTACTGAAATGAAATGCAGTGTGGCACTGCAGACCCGGGCCCTGCTCCCACACAGCAATCCTCCTCTGTTCTTATTCACATTTCTGACCTCCAAGAGGGCTTCTCTTGTTGAACTCTCCCCTGTTTCAGACCAAGAACACCCTTTTGGCTCAGTGGGCCTAATAAAGCACTAAAAATGTTCTTGCACATTTTTTGTTTTACATCTGTGGTAGGTTTGCATAGATGATAAAATAAAGAGAATCTTCTAGTAGCTCTGCTGAAAAAAAGAGCAAGTGCTTGTCAGAGCAAATGTGCATCCTGACCAGCTCTGAAGTTACATGGAAGCAAGTTCTAAACTATTCAAGGCACATGATGAATAACTGGCATTTACTTTCTCCTTCCTAGTCTGTGTGGGTAAGAAAAACTGGCAAGAATTACATGGCTACAGTTGAGCAAATTCTTTGAATTTCATCTGGTTTAAATAACTAAAAGTTTTTCTCTCATCTTGAAACTATCTTATGAACCTATTTATAAACTTTCCTCCCAATATGGGGATTTGAAATGATGCTTCCTATTACCCAGTAGGGAGACTTAGTGTCAGGCCTTGATTTTTGGGAGCGGTTTGGGAGATTCTTTCTTCTTTCTTTTGATGCTGTACTTGCATTTATAAATAAAGATTTCATAAGACAAAGGACAAGAATTCAACAGGACTCAATTCTTAAACGTACAGTGTAGCTCACCCCTGTATTCAGTCATTTTCAGTCCATCTTAATAACTTCTTCACTACAGGAGACAGGACAGACAGGGAAAAATGAGGAGTTCATTCCAGAACAGCATGCACCAGCTCAGTTAGACTGTGCTGCCATGTCTTGAATACTTGACTCATTGTATCGGAGACTGTAAGTTATAAATAACCACAAAAGTAATTTTTCCATAAGCAGAATTATTTGCTTACTCATGTCTGCCAGCTGTCCAAAAGCAATGGAAAGGAAGGCAGCTTTAATAATTACATGAACCAAGCACAGTTAGATTAACCTTTCAGACAATCTATATCTGGCATTCATTTAATGCAGAACAACAAAAATAACAATAAAAGTAGCAAAAGTGGTGTACTTTGTTCTGAATCTAGAAGAGAAGAATGGGTTTGCTACACCTTTTTTAAAATGGGCTTACAGGCCTTTGCTGTGCTGAGCTGCAGAAATGTGGGCCACAAACCTCTGTTTCAGGATGTAACCTCAGTATAATCAGAAGCTCCAGGATTCCCAGCTAGAAAACCTGTTAAAACCTTTATTCCTAATAAAACTTCTAAATAGGGTTATAGTTGTGCCGGGCTTTATTAGTGCATATGTACCCTTCTATTGTATATAGGATCAGTGATAAAATAAACTTGCTGTGTCCTTCCTTTAAAGCAAGAATATTAAATTAAGCCTGGAATAGAAAATAAATGCAAAATTTTGTTTGGTTTTGGAGTCTATGCAGTTGCCCCAAGTCAGGCTAAAACGAAGAAATGATTGATGCTAACACTCCTTTTGATTGTTTAATTTCTATTTGCTCTCTACCATTTATAACATATCTAACTCTTGTGATTGTTTGGAAGATGTGGTTTCAAGCTGCACTTATTGTTTGGATTTACATCATGGATCTGACCCAATGCTATGAGGATTTGCAGATCCTGTTTTGAGTAGATACCTGCTGAGACAGCAGCACTTCATCTTCCTGTTTACTGCAGTGGTCTTTGAACCAGGCTTTGGCCATCATTTATAAGTCTGCTTCCTGTCCCTCCACAATTTCTTCCCATGACAGTAAATAGACTCCAGGAAGGAGAAAGGCTGGCAGTTTTAGCCCTAGGTTCAGTCAACAGAAACTTTTTATACTCTTTTTATATAATAAAAAAATTGTCTTATGTTCAGCTCTGCCCTATTTCTTTATGTCTTCCTCATCATCACACAAAATTGCTGCTGTACAGGTACTTTTTTAGTGGAAACCCAAGGTAATAAATTCTTTATTGTGGCGTTCCTCCACACATCTACTTTGGTCCCAGTATCTGCAGAACTTGTTTTAGCTTTCTGTGTCGATCTCAAATGCTGAATGTTTCCTGGAAGACACACATTTTTTCTCATTCTCATTCTCATTTCTCATTCCCTTCCTCATTTGATATCAATAACTATTGGAGAAGGAATTCCAAATTCCTCAGAAATTAAGACACAAGTGAGGAATAACTTTCACAGAAGCTACGGGTTGAAGGTTTGGAGCATCTCAACTATGCTGAACTGCATGAGTGGGGAACATGTAAAGTTGACTACAGGGATTGAAATATATCTCTGAATTCATGAAAATAAAGGAAAAGCAGTTTCAACACAGTGAAAATATTGAAAAAACTGTGTGAGAAGAAGCCCTGTGCTGTACCACATAATGCTTTTTTTCTGTGAAACTGTGAGTACAGTATTCCTGAAACTGAGTACACATTTTGGAAGGGAGAGCCTTTTTCACCACTGGATGCAGAAGTGTTTAATTGTTTGGAAATCTATCCATTTAATTCCAAAACCCAGTAATAGCAGCATCAAGTTTTCCACAAGGAAAACCTTATTTCCCTTTCCAACAGGGCATAGTCCCTTGAAAAATTGACATTGCCTGACTTGACAGCAGAAATGACTCCAGCTGGAGGCAGTGTGGTTCCTGCTGCTGGGGAGCTCCTTCCCAGGTGAGCACTGCTGCTGCTGGAAGGAGGGGAGACTTCCAAGCCTTTGAGTGCTCTGGTCATGCTCTTGTTTTGTTTATGACCCCCTAAATTTCAGCTCTGTTGTTGTTTCTGCCTGGTGCAAGGGTTGCTCACAGCTCACCGATTAACAGGATCCTCTTGTTTGCTTGTGAATTTCTCTCATTGTTTCATGGTCCCGAGGAAGAGGAAGTAGGGCAGTACAGGGTAGCCTGGGTAGCCACAGCACTCTGTGGTGCAGAACAGCACTGGTTCCTGCTCTCCTCTCAAGGCCGTGGCCAAAATGTTTCAATCTGCATTGCCTTCCATCAAAGGCACAGGAGCCACCTTCCCTGAAAATGGGTGGCAATGTTTCTGCTTGTTTGTGGGGAGTGAAATGGGGAAGAGACCTGGAAATGGGTAGAAGCAGCATTATGTCCCTGTGCCTAGAATCTCTTGGCTTCCAAGAGTGGTGCACAGAAAGCACGTGCTAGGAACAGCAGAAATTCAGATATGTGAAGTGAGTATTCTGCTGGTATTGGAGATGAAGTAGGAGCTCAGGGAGGAAGGGGGAGTGCTGGCATGCTTGGAGGCTTGCTCCATTTCTGAATCGGTGTCTGCAGAAATCACCCTGCTAGCCAGCAGTGTGGTGTCTCTTCCAGCAGTGCTTTTAAGGGTCATGCAAAACCCATCACAGCCCAGTGCCATTGCAGAGCACGACTTGGCAACCTGCAGCATCAATGGGAGCTCCCAGCCTGTTACCAGGGTCCAATATCCAAAAATACACTGAAGGCCTAAATATTCCTACACACACTGCATACCATTCAATACTTATAGTTCCAGCCTCCAAGTGCAGCCTTTGGAAGGAAGCTGCTGGGTTCATTTTCTCAAGACAGGAAAAACATATTTCCAAACAGGTTTTAGCCCAGCTTGTTCAGTCTGCCACGAATAGATTCCCAGAAAAGCTGCATCACGACATCTCCTGATGGACTCAAATCAAAAGCCATGCACTCATAATGTTCCCTGCCTTGGAAGGAAACAGTATAGGAAGTGTACAGCTGCTAACAACAGAGCAGAATTTTGCTTTTACTTTCTTTAGTAATACCCACAATGGTGGCAAGGAGGGAAAAAACAGATCAGTCCTAACAAACTTTTGATATTTGGCTCAGACTATCAACAAGAAGGGAGGAAAACTACTTTCCAAAGTTTATACACTGAAATGCTTCTGTCACTCAACCCTCCTTAGTGGGATATGCAGAGGAACCCCTCACAAGTGTATTAATTGCAGCTGGTGAAGAGCTAGTAAACTACCTTTCCTTGAAACTAATAGCAAACTAGAACAGGGAAAGGTTTTTCATAAGCATTAGATTAAAATGGAACAAGATCATTACTATTTTATAAGATTAATTGGGGGACTTTGCCCCACATGCCTCAGATACAAGTGGAAACACCTGGCTTCAGGGGCATGGTGGGGTTGGGGGATGTTCAGGTACCTTGAGATATGGACATTTGTTCTGTGTTCTGACACTGCTGTATGATGGAAAGAGTGTGGATGACTCCTTTTCTAATGAGGTTTAAGGCCTTGGAGAAACATTCTGGAATCTTGATTTTCGAGGAAGTATTTTATTCTGTTTTCAGTTGAAGTACACCAGAACAGGAGTTTTGAGAAACAGTGAAAAGGTGGTGATGTATTACTGTGGCAAAACATGCTGAAGTCCAGTCTCCAGTACTTCTTGCACAGGAATTCATAAAGGGTAGGTCACCGTTAGTCACTACACAAAGAAGTGCTTTGATATTTTTGTTTTGCTTTCTGAAAAGGTGCACATGCTTTTATTGTTTCCTAAATAACATAAAATACATCCAGTTAAAAAACAAAAGTGTATGTATGAATGATGTATGCTTTCTTGTAATCTCTTCAATTTAACTACAGCAGTTTAAGAAGCTAGGGAATGATCTTGGGCACTGCATCAGGAAAACACAGGAACTGAAGCTGTGGAAGAGAAGAAAAGGCCAAGCCAGTCACTCCACACCTTTTTTGTAGAGCCAAGAACAATAATCGGTCTATTTTAAAAAGAAAGATGTACTTGTAAAGATGTTCTGATAGGAAAGATCATTAATATTTTAGTGAAGTTACAAAATGTCACATCTGCTTGGTTATCTATCTTCAGGGGTCTCTGCACAATGTTCCATCGAGTGCTCTGGGTACACCCATTACTTCACACTCTACTCTAGACACATCACTGACATTTTCAAGCCTCTCGATCATTGATCTACTCTACAGTATTTTGTCTTAACACAGAAAAGAAAATAGAAAAATATTCAGGAAGTTGTTCAAGTAATCTGTGATTTCTACTATGTCCTTTCTTGATGATTACTATGTATGTAATGACTGTTGGAGCAGAAATGAAGAAAAAGTATGCACTTTGCAGTAATTAATTTAGTAGTTATATATAGTTGTGCTGCATGTAGGATGTCATTCATACAGGATATTATTCAGTCCCTGCACTCAAGACTATAATCTCTTCAAATGTGTCAACCTATAACAAGAGGCTGTAGGTTGACAGGAAACGAATTCAGGGACAAAACTGCAGAGGAAATAGCACTGGCAAGTCAATAAATATCAATCACCTTCCCAAGTCAGTGCTAAAGTGTTAGCCACTAGTACAGTATTAAGGGAAACACTGCAGTCAGAGTGGCTGAGTAACACCCCAAGCCTGTTCCAGTGTCTTCCCAACACGCAGAAGGCTGAGGATGTATAAGGTATTCTCAGAGCCTGCTTCCTGCTGGAGGAAAATTGCCTTGGCATAGGATCTCTGCAAGGCAGCTGCAGGCTGCTCCCTGGGGAAGCCCTTCTCGGCTCCACCAACAGAGAGTGGGGCCAGGGATAAAGGCTGGAGAAACGTGCTGAGAGCTCAGCCTTTGCATTGCTGCAGATGTTTGGAGTGGCACTAGAATCCTCTTGCACTGGCTGAAACGTGGCCCAGGTTTTGAACTGTCTAAATTACACCACAGTTGTGAGTCAGAGTTAATCAGGTGGACAAGATAACATTTAAATATTGCTCCTTTTTCCCGCTCCCCAACATCCTGACTCAATGAGCTCCGTGTGGAACCTGTGTGCTGGGCACTCCTCACAAGAGAAAACTGGGAAGAGATCCGAGTTGCAGATGACTAAAATTGGTCAACGTGGATGATTCCAATGCTGCTTGTGTCTGTCACAGACGTATAGGTGGGGTTCTTCAAAGGAAATGTGCAGGTGGTTGCTGTCTTTGGTCTAAGGGGACAAAGTCTGTTATTCCCACAGAATACTGGTACCTGTTCTCTTTCTTCCCCTGAACTGTTTCTGATGCAACAGTAGTTGTGTGCTCAGGTCAATACCATGTCTGCTTCTTTTCTTGTCTTTTTTTTTTAATCACAGAATGGATTGTAGTTTTTGTATATACCAGAAATACACAGATCTAGACTTCAAGAAAATCTCAATCACATTTTCAGCAGCCTAAATCACACTGCAGTTTGTTCAGCACATTGTCCAGGTAAGTCTAGATGTCAAATTAGGCATAAAATCATTCATGTTAATATTCAATTTACTAGCAGCTAATTTTCATTACTTCAAGCTGCATTTTTAAGATTAGGCTAGTACAAAGCCCTCAATCCCAAGGAATGAAAATTAGTGATATTTATCAGATTTTTAAATTGATGTTTTAGACCCAAGAAGTTTATGAAATATGACTGGAATATATATAATATTGGCCTACAATAAACCAATCAGACTTTATTTGCTTTTTCATACTTAAGACATGGTGTATACATAATCACTAATTAAGAGAAATTTACCCATCTAGTCCTAAATTTAAAATTTTCATGGATAATATTTAGAGTTAAACTGTGTATGACATTTAGCTAAACTGTCAGCTTTTCAGTGTGCCATGTTTTTGAGAACACAAAGTAAAAAGTATAAACATTTCAAGGAATGTTGATGGATAGTTTTAATTTAACATATTATTTTCATTCAGCAAGTGAAAAAAGAATTGTGTTTACTTTTTTATTGTTATTATTGCTCAGGCTTTCTGAAAAAGTCAAATTAAAATGTTCTTTTTTCATAATGCATCAGAATGTTCTGAGTTAATAGTTCAAAATATGTCAAAATATCTGCTCTGAAATGTCAGTCAAAAATTGCTGACACAAATTAAAATTGGTGGATTTTATGCATTATCAAGTGTATCTCAAAAGTAATTTTCATGAAGCCCTCCTTCCTTTTACAAATTAATAGCAGCTCTTTGGCATGTCCTTGAAAGCTTTGTTCCCTGCTGCTGAAGTACAGCCTGTCTTGTTCACCTAAAATGAGGCAAAACCTAATATATGCCAAATAATTGGCATGCATTGACAAAGACTTCAACTAATTGGCAGGAATTCAAAGATTCTTCAGTCATTAAATAATTTTAAAAATAGTGAGTTTGTCACACATTTTTGGACAGACAGCAGTAGTAACATTTTACTTGAATATGTTCATTCAAATGCATATTCAAAGCAGGGAAAATGGAACAATTGTACATCCCTTTTGCAGGCATTTTGCATAATTTATGTTAAATAGAGTTGGAGAGTGGGCAGATCTGGATTAGAGTTTGAATAGTTTACAATCAGGTGCAAGAGGAAAGGGGAGTTAAGCATAACAGAATTTGCATTTTGGGTAGTTTGGAGGGTACAGTGTGGAACTTAAATTCAGAGGAGGAAGATAGGGCAGAAGAATGTCCAATGCAAGTTGTTCTGAAGAAATTTTACTTTATATTTTATTTACTTTGAGTAAAGCATCAGTGTTCATCACTCACAATTCTTTTTAACTCACAATTTTTTTTTTTTTGGCTGTAAATTTTATGACAGTCATACATCTGAAGGAAAAGAGAAATTTCATCAATTATGTTACTCAATTTCAAAGAAAATGTGAAATCAGTTGCAGTGCGCAGCTGAGATAAAAATGAAGATAGTAAAGGTTTACAACTGCTTTGCAAAATGTGGAAAAATACTGAACAAACAAGTCATTAAGGGATCTATTAAAGAAGTAGAGACCTGTGTAGAACCATCAGACCAGATTAGATCCTGCTGTACAGATAAGATTTAGTTGTAAACTTGAGGCTAAAGTGAAAAGTTGTCCTCATTCAAACAAGTAGTTTGGTAGCAGAGGTAGGTGACAGCAGAGTTGCATTTTTTTGATCTGAATATGTTAGGTTTTGACTCAATAAAAACAGTCTTTGGACTGCTCATTTTGTGACTAACCATGTGGAAATTTATCATCCTCTATTACCCTCTATTGAGACAACTGAGCCTTGATTCAGACATGGTGAAAAGAGGAAAAATCAGACTGTACTACAGGATATTTCAAAGTAGAATTCAAGCTTAAAAGAACCAGCAAAAATATAATGTTCACTTAGAGAAAACGATAGAAAACAAGATTAAGTTTGTGGCTGAAAAATGACCACGCCTTCATATTTAAAGCAATTGAATGGCCTTGTCCTAAACATATCTGTGCATGTCATACCCTATAGAACAGAATCTTTATGCCTGAATCCTCTTTTTTTCCTCACAGAAAAAAATCCAGCATGACATCCATTTAACTGGACACACAGAGAATTTCTCAGAAACCTGCACTCAGCCAACCAAGATGGCTGGTGCTGTCCCCAAGAACAAAATAGGAATAAATCTTGGACAGCTGAGTGCCCGGCCAAGTTCTGACATGGGTGAGTGCTGAACACAGAGGGTTTATGTCACAGAAACCAGAAACACTGTGTGGGAAGGAGTGCTATACTGTACCACATTGTGCTTCCCTCCTGTGAAACTGTGACTGCAATATTCCTGAAACCGGGAATACATTTTCACCTTTTTTATTACAGGATTCAGAGTTTTAATTGTTGGAAATCTGTCCACTCAACTCCAAGGACTAGTAATAATGGC
Source organism: Daphoenositta chrysoptera (assembly GCA_013397915.1). Classification (NCBI taxonomy): domain Eukaryota; kingdom Metazoa; phylum Chordata; class Aves; order Passeriformes; genus Daphoenositta; species Daphoenositta chrysoptera. The sequence continues at coordinate 638,003 of VZRO01009623.1, read as the reverse complement.
ATCAAGCTTTCCATGAAGAAAACCTTATTTCCCTTTCCAAAAGCTCATAATCCCTTGAAGCACGAAGACATGCCAGAAGTAAATAATCTGAAGTTGAAGACATCCATAGAAAAAGATTCTGCTTTGATTTTCAGGTTCTCAAGAGGAAGAAGGGACATGCAATCAGCTTAAAGATCTCATTAACTGTTCATTGTTGCCTGATAAAGCCAAATCCTCTATGTGGTATTCCAGGCTGAGTTATTTTTGCAAATATCCGTTAATCCCATTCAAAAGAAAATATAACCTGTATGACAAGTAGTAAACATTGTCAATTACTTATGAGAGATATAGAAAAGAGAAAGGGTTTATGCATTTTTTTGCATTGTTCCTTTTTATTGGAAGTCACTGTTTAACTCTTTTGCATTGCTAAACCTCTGTATAAACTAAATGTGTAATCTGGCAGATGTGAGAGGAACCAGACCTGTTTTGGTATAAAAGTAAGATTCTTGACATAAAAAGAGCTCATGGTTTATGGAAGAGACAAAATACATAGATACCTGGCTCTGAAACAGAAGAGGTTAATATTCACGGACTTGAGCTGCAACAGAATTAATGTTAGGCTCATCAATTTAGTAGTAGAGTGTTTATAGAGTGTATCATTTTGGGAGGAGCACCAGGAGAAAAATGTGACTTAAACACAACCTTTTTGCTGTTTCTCAGTTGCTGGAACAACAGAGTAATTTATTCCATCCCTCTCTTAAGTTTAGCACACTCTCTGTCATAAATCTGGCCACATCTGTTGCCTGGCACACAGGGACTTTTTGTCACCCTGAAAAATGCTAGCTCCTTTTGTGCAGGTATAGGAAACATGCTGTCTTTTCTCTCTACTACTGTGCTTGTAGTCACAACCCCCAGGAGCCAGCTAAATGGACTATATTTCCTGCTGCTTTTATGCATGGAAACATGTGACTTGAAGAGTTAATCAAACTTTCACAATACCTTTCTAGAAAAATACCCCGGTGTTTTTAAGCGTTGCGATTTGGGCAACTACACTGTCATCCTTCTTCCCTAATTTAAACAAGAAATCACATTTGTAACTGTAAGATGATATTTGAAAAGAGGGAACATTCTATGTAGCAGCCGCTAAGGTGCTCACCCCTTTGCTTAAAGCTGGAGAAGAGCTATTTTCGGCTTGTGACTGAATTTCCATTCCTATTCACATCGCCAGTGATTCCCATTTCTGAATCATCTTTGTCAGAAAAAGACTTTATTTTCTGAATCAATTTGTACTGCTCTAAATCTATATTGAGTATTGTTCAAGCAGGCAGCATTGTTATACACATTCCTGTGCAATTAGCTGAAACATGGAGGCTATCACATTTAAAAGGTAAAAAGTACAATAATTTCTTCTTAACAGATCAATGGATTAATTATAACTTATATTTTTTTTTGTTGTCTAAACAGTGAGCGTCTCAATGTTTCTTTGGATTTTGCCTTTGTACCTATACCTGTTCTTTACAAGACAATAACAATGCATCAGATAGGAAAAAATAAGTTTAAAATCACACATTGTAGTTTAAAAGTATATTGGAATGAGGTTGCAAGGTATCAAAGTCAAGGGTTTAAATCCCAGGTGAAGAAGTTGCCTTTCCAACTCCCATTTAATTCTTTTTGCTTAAACATTTCATTATAACTTCATATATTTGATTGCTAGTTCATTCTGTTTGGAGGATTCCACTTGCCCATTAAAAAGCAATTTCTCATGGTGACCTGTACTTTTATTACTGTGAACTTGTCAGATGCTGCCTAAAATACAGAATTATTAACTTCTTTGTGGACTGCCTCCCATGAAGTCAATAGAATGCAGAATTATTACCCAGACTTCCACAAATAAACCAAACAGTGCAACATCAGAGCACCTCATTGTCTCAGGTAGTGCAGGGATTTATCAAAGAATAGATTTGCACTTTCAAAGTATGAAAAAGTTTTGAGCAACACTAGGTTCACCTGTGGCTTGCCTGCAGTTCTGCACATTGATTTTGGACTCGCTGATCTTAAAGGTCTTTTCCAGAGTAAATGATTCTTCTGAAATGCTGATGCCCTCACTGGACACCTGAGATGACTAAAGGATCTGCCACAGACACTGTACATTCAGTGGCAGTGAGTTTTATATTATTTTTCAGGGCAGCATTGCATTGCCATGACTGATACCATCCTTTCTGGTTTCTACCCAGGAGATAGGTAATCTTGTACTTCGTTCACTTGATTCCATACAGCTGCTGCCAGAGGTGAGGCAAGTGCAAACAAACAAATTACATTTTCCTTATGGATTTCACAGAACACAGAATGATGCAAGAGTCCAGAGGGTGGGGGGTGAACTGTGCCACGTCAATAAAATTTTTGCATAGCAATACAAGGATGAAAACCAGGCTGCTGCCAGCCACATGAATTATGAGTTTTCTAACCTCTTGAAGTGGAATTCTGAAACTGCAATAAGACAGATACGTTTTATACATCTCACAGTAAAAGTAAGGACTCTTGAGCAAGTGTCTGTTACAGGAATGGAATATGAAACGTGAAATATCACTAGCATTTTCTTACATACAAACAAAGAGGGGTCTTAGGGGCTTTTTTTCATGTGCTTTTGCAAAGACACAAGAGAAAATTACATCCTTGATTACACAGACCAGTTTTGACACCTGTCTTCAACTGCTTTGTAGATAAAACTGATTTGTGCAGGCAGAAACTGAAATAAAATTGACATTTGTTTGTAAGGCAGAAAGAGAGAATTTGCAGGGTAAGACAAGTTTTCTCAGACAACACAAATGTACAGCAGTCATCTTGCTATTTGAATTTTAATGTTTGTGAGATTGATTCCGACTGGTCCTGCTCTCTCAAACATTTCTGCTATGTTCCTCTTGAATGAAGGTCTCTGCCACACAGTGAGGGAAGAGTCCTTTCACATAACTTGATGCTCCTGAGGACATAGTAGTTTCCTCAACTGCACAGGCACAATGGCTTAGATTTCTAAAGGGAAAGTATTCAATTTACATGTTTAGAAGCACATGTGACAGGATTTTCTGCAACCTGCCAAATTCCTTAGGCACAGAAAAGCATCCAGCCAAGATGACCTTGAAAGATCTCTGGTCTTCAAGGCAGACTTGTCATTTTATATGTCACCCAGCTACCCAGCCAAAACATCCAATGAGAGTACAACAAGCTTCAGTAGCTGGGCTTTATGTTCCATTTAAATATCTAGCACATGTCCAAGATGTCTTTGAAGAAAATAGCAACTCTACCTGTCAGATGAAAACCTGAACTCTCAGAAGCAGATTTGGTATGGAGCAAAGATTTAAGCCAAAATCCAATAAAGTTAGTGCTAGGCTTCTTTTCTTTCTGAGTTTAAAGGGAGATTTCCAAAAGGTAGTACAGCAGCTCTTTCAAATCAACTAATACAGCCTCTCAGTAGCAAAGGGTTAATCATGCATCTGCACGTTCCAGGCCTTTGGTCAGTCTGATTTTGAAAGGGGCATGCCAGGAGGCTTCATTCCACCTGCCAAAATGGGACAGATGTTGGGGGGCCTGAGCCACACAGGTAGGAGAAACTTCTTTTCCTTCACAGAATCACAAGATCTGGTACAGTAAATCATACACTAGGTTGAAATTAAATTGTGCTTTAATAACTTGATTGCTTAAGAAAAATAATTATAGTATTACTAGGTGAGGAGACATGAAATAAATGAGTTAATTACATGCCCACTTACCTCTGTACTAAGCATGATACATCAAAATGCATTTATCTATGCTTATCATAGGCACAGTATAGCTCTATGGAATACATTAGAGAGTAAATTATTTTGCAATCTATTTCATGTCTTACCTTTTTAAAATTCTGCTCCCAGTCTAAATCGTCTGGATCAAAAAATCGCAAGGACAAGGAATACTAATAAATAGGACTTAAATAGAATGTGTATGTGAGTTAGGAGTGAATATTCAGAAACAAAAGCAGTTAATATTGTGCCTCCATTAACAACTTTAGGGATTATCTGAAACTGGAAGTAAATAGCATCTTAACAACGAGGTGCAAGAACAATACTAACTTAGAAAATTTGATGTGCCCTAGACTAACCCACCATAAACGTAAAACATAGGAATATGAGCACAAAGGAACAGGTAGTTTGTGATACTTCCTTATGTGGCACACAGGTGTATACGTTTTTAAGTTACCACATTCTGAGGTGACATTGATGAAATGACCAGTCTTTAGGTATTTCTAGGGTGTCTTGCAATCATTGCATCCCTTAGAAATCAGGCAGCATCACTGATAAGTCCTACCGGGGGTTCTGCCTCACTCCCCTGGACTTTGGTAAGTCCTTGAGCTTGTTTTCAAAATTGAAAAGGTTTGAGAGCAGGCCTGGCTCTCAAATCCATGTGAAATATCAGTTTCTGTATCCCAGTGACATGCTTTCCCCTCATGACTGCTGCACTCTGAATGACACCACTCATTGCTCTTGATAGTGAAGAGTGTGTTGTACTGTGTTGACTTGTGTTGGGACTTTCACTGATTCCTTGTTGATTTACAGAATGTTGGTATACATAATAAAAAAATAACTTCTCATATATGGTTTAAGTGGTAAATTAATGGATCCTGTTCCTTTCTTCTGATTGTTATAGAAATTGCATTTGTCTAAAGTGCTTGAACTGAGTTACAAAGCACAATCATCTCACAGTCTGGGGGAAATACCACATTATAAAAAGCAGAAATATATTGAGTTCTACAGTTACACTGAGAAAACCTTTTTTAAGCAAGCTTTACATTTCCACTTGTCATTTTTTCCAGTGATATGAAATAGTACACTGAAATCCCTGTAAAGTCCTGCCAGAAAGAGAGAACTTCTGGATTTCTACAGCACCATGAGCTTTCACTGCATGCTGTGTCTATCCTATGGACAGATCAGTTTGATCATGTACCACATTTTGCTTCAAACCAGCAAAAAATTAATGAAAGAGGAAGTGGCCTTCAATTTTCAGGAGGCTGGTGTAGTTTTTGGAATATCCCTGGGTCACCATATGCATTTCCACATGGTGTCTAAACAAGGTTTTATTTTGTCCTCTGATACAGCTGTTTCTCATTTCCATCTTGCAGATGCTATCTTGCTTACAAGGCAGCTTAGTTAAAAACCTGTGTTGACTCATGAGACCAAGATGTACAACATTCAGTTTTGATGGAAAAGTGCATAACCCCTTTATCATCCACAGGGCAAAAAACTTGCAGGGGGAGAAGATTCTAGGTCCAGAAGCAGTGTCAAAGCTCCCTTTTTCTGTGAAGCATAGTTGACTATTAAAAGCCTAAAAAATGTGCTTATTCATCTTATTATTATGGAAAGTCCTGGTGACTCACTGCATTGGTGAGAGAACATGGTTTAGTTCAGTTATTACTGTTTGTAGTTGAGTTTTCTGTTAAGATGGAAACAAAACAGAAATAATACAGAAGATTCCCTAAGTGTATGGGAGCTAAGGAGCAGGAGAACATTTACAGGCACATCCCTGAACCAGTCAGTTCTTAACACTGAATAAATGTGCCTAAGACAAAAAAGAAGGGGAAAAAAAAAGAAAAAAGAAAAGAGAGGAAATCTTAGTCTTTCCCCATCCTCCCTAGAGCCAGGAGTTGGAACAATGGAATTTCCCTAGTGGGGAAACAAAGACATAATGTCTAATTGCTAGGACATAAAGACTCAGAGGGAGAGCACGCAGTGGCCAGGAGAGCGGAAGAGCACTGACCCAAATGGTCAGCAGGACAGAAAAAGAATCTCAGTTCAGAGTATGCACAAACAGTTCAAGAACCCAAGCACAGCCAAAAGAAGGCTCAGGAGTATTGAGGCAAAGCAAGCAGACAAGTAGTTGCTAGTCTGGTTTTTATACATTTGTCTATCTGAATGCACACAGATATTCTCCAACTAACTAATGAAAGGCAAAAATTATTGCCTAATTTCCTTTTGTCTTCAATCAATATATACTCCTATAAATACTGAGATCTGAGGGCAGATTAGCTCAAGCTTCCAGTGAACACGGAGAACAAGCCTGGGTAATGCAAATCTAGGACAGGACATGCAATTCTAATGACTGTAGGAAACAGGGACTCATTCCCTTCAGTGCATGCTGCAGGAAATCAGGAGCTGAAAGCTATTACTGAGAAAGCACTTGGCTGTTGGAGTGGCTCCTATACAGAGCAGACTCACAATTCCAGCCAGTGGGAACTCTGGGAGGTTGTGAAAGAGGACAGAGTTTGTATCAGGAGATAAGAAAAAGAGTTATTCTCAGTAAAGAACTCACAGAACTCAGTTTCTCCTCTTATTCCCAAACCTGACTTCTGAAACTTGAGAGCTCTTGATTCAAGTCAATAATCTTCAAATCAGTCGCCAGTTCCTTCCTGGGGAAAGCAAGCCTGTCCTCAGGGAGGAGAAGTTTTCTTTTCTACTTGATAAATTTCTGCTGTGCACGTGACTCAGGTGCAAATTCTCTTTTTATCCTCTGAAGACTCCAATATTCAGACTTCAGCATTTGAGGGAATACATGTAGGTTCTCACCTTTATTTCCAGTTTTTTAAGGCCCATATACAATATAGCATGGAGAATATGAAATACCAGAGAAAGCAGACAACTAAAAGGGATCAGAAAAGCAACAATGTAAGTCTTTCAGAAATTGTAATATTTGGGTTAGAAGGACATCCTTGAGTTAGGAGGACACACAAGGGTACTTGTGGTGTAGAGAGTCAAACAAATCATACAGTCTTTTAATAAGGAAGTAATTATATGGGTTTTTATCAGAGTGCTTTATAAACTCTAATTATGGCTTGCTGCTAAATTTTCCAGGTGAATAAACAGAACTAGAAACAGATTAGACAGCTTGCTAACCTCTGTGAGTGAGTCAGCAACAAGCTTAGCAGCAGGTCTTTTGAATTTTTATTGATTATTGCCCTGCTTAAAACCTTACTTAGTGTGGAAGAGACTGAATACCTATGAGGCACAGGAAAGTTACTTTCAAATATTTATCAGAAAGGTACTGACCAGTTTAGATAAGAGCCCAAGCCTTCTGTACCTCTAGTTTTTATTTTAAACTTCCCCTTCACTCTCAAGAAGCAAAACTGAAGTTGGACTCTGTTTTGTTGGAAAAGAGGAGACCTCTTTGATATGTTTACAGGCCATTAGTCCCTTCATCTGGGAGGTAAGTTGCCCTTGGCTTTCTGCATCTGTCCCCAGTGGAAGCAGATAAAGACAACTGCTTTCCCAATGCCAGGATTCCACAAGCACGAGGGCCAGCCCTCCACCTCTCCTACATTTCTCCCTTCCCTGCAATCTCTTCAAAAGATCCTGTGTGTTAGAAGAGCCAAGTTAATTATTTTAAAGGTTCCAATAGTTTATTTTTCAGAAAGATTCTCAGACGTATGAATCACCAGGAATAACCGTAGTTCAGGAAAAACTTCTGGGAGTTGGATGTAACTGCTAACACTTGGTCAGAATCAATTATAAGGGACCTGGAAGCAAAGGGAAGGGGGAAAGCAAAGCTTTGCAGCGCCCTTTGAGCACACAGGAAAGCCAAGGAGGCATTTTAGCTCAGCTTAGTGACAAATAAACCTCCCCAAACACAAAACAACCAAGGTCCAAGTTTTTGACCCTGATTTCAATATCTTTGTATTAAAACAGAATTGACATGCCTTATGCTGACCTCTTCTTTGAACAACAAGAGCTTTACTGAAAGGGGAAAAAAGTTTGGTTATTTTGTTGCATTTTTCCTTTTCTACTTTGAGTGATTTTCTCAAGCTTTTATAGTGGTACAAGCTAATCCTTCATCCTTAGTCATACAAACTCTATGCCTCTAATAAAAGTTCAAGCAACAAAGAGTAGTTTTAATATTGAATAAAACCAGCAAAACTAGAATGTGAACACAGAATATCTGTGCCACCAAAGTATGTTTCTGCACAGAAGAGAGTGTTCACAGGACTTGTGGTAACATTATGTGGAATCAGTTTACGCCTGGCAAGGAAAATAAAAGTATAACATTTCTTGTGCGAAGATTTTTCCACATTCACTCCAACAGAGTGTGTCATTAGGTATATCTGTGACAAAAACATCACTTAAAGCAGGCTAGGAAAGAGAAACCTTGGCTCTCTTACCCTATTACTTCATCTCTAGGGTTTGCCCTGGTGCACTTTTCTAGTAACATGATATTTGGATAGGCTCTGTATTGTCTTATATAAAAGAAGTTACTATAATAACCACCTCCCTGCCCTCTAGACTTATCTGTAATTGTTTCATTTGGCTTACAAAGTTATATCCAGTAATTTTATAGTAATGTACAAATTAGTCCATGTAAAATCAGTTGTACTTGTTTATAGATCTGATTAATTAGCAACTTTTCTTTGTTTCAGCTATAAACTGTAATCCACCAGTGTCTTTGTGGAATGAAGATTCTGTGTTGGGAGTTGTCATTTGTGGCTTTTTGGTAAAGTATAAATTACCTCCTAGAGTGGCTATATATTTTCACATATTAATTGTTTAGGAAACATCCAATTGCAATTATAAAGCGTTTTTAAACATTTCCACTTTTATAATGTTATTTTATACTCATGTCAACTCCAAGGTTTTAAAAGCACATATAAGTCAATTTTGTATGTTTCAAAAAATACAGAATGGATTTGACCTTAAAACGCCCCACCCATTTTAGTGTTTCCTCCCAAAGACTCAGCAGCAGCCAGTACCATACTTTGCTGAAATACATTATATACTTATGAGTCATTTGCTTTGTATTTAATTCAGTGAGGAAATGCAGAATCAAATTTGAGAGAGGGACTAGTTATCCAATCATTTTGTACAGAACACATCTCACCCTCAATACGACTCGTCTGTGAATCTTTAGTGAAAGGAGGAACTTCTGACAAGAGTAGGATTTAAACCGTTTAGTACTTCCTGTGGTTGATTCTAAGTAACTCCATGCACAGGATGCTGATGTGAGTCCTGTTCTTAGGAGCCTTAATTTTGATTTGTATTTAGGAATTCTGTAAGACTTAATGTGCAATGGAGGAGCAAATACCAAGGCGTGCAGCACCCTCCACTGCAGGGAGGTCAGGCCTTTGCAGCAGCCATTACTCAGTTTGGGTGGGGAAGAGTTGAACTGTCTGTAAACAGCAGATTTCTATACTGGTAAGGTGTGAAGGTCATTTTAGGTTACTTCATGTACAGTAAATTGGCTGTCTTTCTTTCCACCCATTCCTTGTACTTGTTCATACTCTGTGATGATAGCTGAACTGTTTTTCTCTGAGAATTCATACTGCAGGAAATAAATTTCTTGTCAGGCAGATTTCCTTAGTTTCAAGTGAAACCTTACAGTTCCAGACATCCCTTTTCAGCTGACACCAAGGCTTACTGCACTAAGCTGTCTATCAAGAAGCTCATAATAATATAATGCTGTTAGAGCTGCTCCAATAAATCAGACTCTGAAACTTGGTTGCCCCTCATGTATGCAGCCAAGATGGCAGATAAAGTATTTGCAGTTCCTATTTGGAAAAAAAAAGGCTGATGGCCTTGGGTAAGAGTGAAATGAGACCTTTTGATTACATATGCCTGTATAACTTGCTATCAGAATGAAAAGGAAAAAAAGAATATTTTTAGTCCAACTTCTACAATAATAGATAGCAACATCAGGACATTCTAAGGGAAAAGGCAGAACTGAAAGCCAGTAGAATCCCAAGAGAATTAAATTAATTATTTTGCAGTACACAGTTGAATTTCTAAGCTTGTCCTGTTGCAAACTGTAACTGTCCATAACTACATTTTATTATATTAAAGGGCAGAATTGATCAGTCCAATCTTCCTTCTTCAGAAGTGCAAATGCTGATGTGTCATCTCTTGAGGGAACATTAGAACTATGCTACTAAGCACCTGATCTTTGAGATTTCATCATCAAAATTTATCATATTTAAAATCTGGCTGTTTCCTCATAACTATCATTCACACTGAAATAGTCACCCCTCTGGAGCTGCCTCTGGAAAGAAACACTTGGAATAAAATGGAAGTGCATGTACTGTTGTATTGTCTCTGGTCGTATTGAGAGTTCTGCTGATGTCATTGAAGATCTTCTGTGCAAGTACACACTGATAATAGCAGTGTTTATGGAATTCACTGTTTCTTATGCCAGAACTGATGACAAAGTGCAAGGTGAATTCAATTTTCACTAACTGCATCTTTTTACCCATCCCTATGGGTACTTCTAAGCTGGCCACTAGTCCTTTCAAGAACTCCATTATATTCCAAGGTCTCTCAAAATAATTGAAGAAAACTTGAAAAAATGTTGTAGCTTTTGTGCACAGGCAGGTCTGATAAATTCATTGTCCTGAACAGTCCATTTCGGAGCTCACAAGAGGACACAAGTGCAATACCAGTCCCATAACAGACTATGGGAAATACTTGCTACTGCTGAGCCCTGCATATGTCATGTGCATTTCGAATCTTACTGAGGATCTGGTTCCCATGACTTGAGTTCTGGATTTAAAAGGCAATGTGACATATGGTTTTTAATATCTCCCCAACAAGGCATGATTTCCATGAGTTCAGTATACTTGTCACTTTTAATCAAGGTTTTAAGAAGAAAATTAAATTTCATGGTAAAAAAAAAAATATGGAATGTTTGAACCTTTTAACTTGGAAGGGAATTTGCAAAAATAGTTTCCATTCTTCCAAATTTCAAAGGAAAAAAGTGTCATAGAGGAAAAATTGGAGAGATGAAAAGCCAGCATGTATTTCTGCTTGGATTGTCCAGCCCCAAGCACCTACTCAGAGATTTATGTAACAGGGGGGCTTGTGGAAATCATTCTTCTTGGGTAGCAGTGGGACCAGAGCTGATGTAATTAATGCCCATTTGTGCCCAAACTATTGTCTTTCAACCCCGTGTTGACTACTGCAGTCAGTAGCAGAGCATAGCATATAGCTCTGCAGTAAATAGGAAATGTGATCCAGGCTTGTTCTTCCCGAGGATGATGATCCACTGGTGTCTGCAAATCAGCTGGAAGGTGACTTGTATGGTGTTCTGCCCCTCCACATGGCACGCACTGAGCAGCTCTTAATTCCAGAGCCTAAGTTAGTTTGCGTGTGTAATTTTTTCTTGTTTTTCTGCCTGTTTCTGTTGCTATGAATCTCAAACTACCCGTTAAGCCATGATAACAGAAACAAGAAAATCCTCCCCCTGCCTCTTGCCTCTCTCTGTGTGTCTCTCACAATTGCCAGAGGAAGGACAGTGACAGGAGGAGAGGGCTAGACAAGCCATCTCTGTTATTAATAATAACACCCAGGGGAGGACTGGGGAAAATAGCTGCTCTAGAAACTTCTGGCTGCTGCATTAAGCCAATATGTGCTCCCTCTACCCACATTTATGTAAAATGCTGCTTCTCAGAGATGTTGTCATCTCAGAGCTTAGAGGAGTCCAATTACACAAAAATATCCTGAAAGTTTTCCTGTATTCTTTTGCTATGACGTTTATTTATCCTCTGTTTATTGAAAGGGTACTTGGGACCAGGTTTGTCACAAGTGCAGGTAACAACTGTCCCCAGCTGTGTCATTAGTGCTGGAGTACTGGGGAAGAGGGAGTTAAGAGGAGAGATCAAAGCAGCTGGGATCTATCAAGCAACCAGGGCCCACTGCCAAGGGAAGAGAAGGAACTGGGGCTAAGACAATGGCTTTGATCCCAGGAAGAGAGGGCTGGGGGTCAGGAAGCATGAAGTAAGGCTAAAATTGTTGATTTTGGCCCTGCTTTTGGGTAGGCTCCTCACCCTTAGAGGTAACATTTCTCTTTTAATTAATTTTATATCTTGCTATGTGCTTTTGCTGTGGTCTTGATCCAAATTTACCTGTGTGACAGCAGAGATGACAATTTCTAGGAGAAGCTGAGATACAAAGCAGTGTCTACACTATGCAGGATGAGGTTATGTGGAGTGCAGGCTTGTGCTAGGCTGAGTGCTGGTCTATGTCAGTGAGGGGCTGGCCAGTTTGAGCTGAAAGTTGGTGCTTAAGGATGTCTGTCTGGACTGCAAGATGTTTGAAACATCACCACTTTGCCCTTGGTGAAGATGAGCACCTAAATGCTAGTACTTTGCTTTGGATGCTGTAGGTTTAAAACCCTGCAGCTTCACTCTTCTGTCATGGAGCTCCTAAAATGTGGTGATTTTCTGCCCTTGTAGGCAAGCAAGCAACTTAGCTTGGCTAGAAGTAGTTCTTGGTTTGGTTTGGGGTTTGTTTTCTTTTTTTCTTTCTTCAGTCTGATTCAGGGTAGCCTTGCTGAGGTTTGGTTATGGCAAGCTACTAAATGGATGGATTTTAGGTGGGCAATTCTCCAATAAGCAGGGTACGGTATCTTCTGTACTTGGAGATGTACAAGTACTGGCTCCTTGGTGTATTTGTTCATCTTGGTCTTTCCACAGCTGCAAGAAGCTGAAGGTGCTGAATGAGGTCTGAGTAATAGCTCCAATGAACAGCTGAAATTATGAGTTTTCTTTATTTGCTTTATGAAACTCATCAGTGCTCAGGGTGTGGGAACTCACTGGTAACAATTTAAAAAGTTGTGCTGAAGGGCAAAAGATCCAACTATGCTGCAATTTTAGTGAAGGCATCTACCTTGACAGCATGATAACCTTGAATGACAAGCTCTGTATTTCTTTAATTTGTTGGGTTTTACCTTGTTAAGAGGCAAGCTTACTTTTGAAGAAACATCTTCAAACATCTTGTAGTTTTAAAATTTCTTTTATCTCTGCTTAAATATATTGAATAGTTGCTAGTGCAAGTGTACTCTTTAACTAAGATAACTGAATTAAAATCAATAGATTGCTGGTTATGTAACTTATTCTCCTCACAAGCGTTCAAAGGCACCTCATTTCTTTTTTTACTTTATCTCCAGAGTCTGTATCATTCCTATATTTCTTTTTTTTTTTTTTTTTCTATTTAATATTTTTTCTTTGGATAATTTGAAAAAAAAACAAACAAAGAATTAATGCTGTTCTATGAAATGGAGGTATAATTATCTTGACATTAGTATAAATATTTGTACCAATGTAGCTGCAAATAATTTTGCTCTACCAGGAGAAATATAAGGTGGAATTTATAGTCCTCTTGGAAGAGTAAGATTCTTGCAACAGAATATTCAATTTTTCATAGTTTTCTTTCATTTTTCATATCTTCATGTGAAAAAAAAATATTTATTCATGCATGGCAGTGTAATTGCTGTTCATGTGTTCTGAATTAAGAGTTTTCCCCTGGAGAGCAGTGTATGTTCAGGTGAGATAAAATAAGACATTATCTTCACCTTTTCCATGAACTGACACTATTCTGCATCACAGCTTTCACAGAAATTAAAAGGCACAAACCCTTTCTTCCTCCAGCACTTCTCCCTTCAGGCTTCTGTTGCACTGCTGCTTGATAGAGGTGGAATTCAGATTCTTTCCTAAAACTTTTTAATATACAATTTGTATGCACAAATTCTTGGCATGATGTTTCTGGCATAGCCTGGACTCTGTAACTTTCTCAGTCTTCCATCAAAAGCTGCATTAGGAAGTTTTCCCTATGAACAAACCCTCTCACCAGATTACACAGTGTCTTCCTATGCAGAAGAAGTGTAACTGTGGCTGTTAAATCATATTTATTCTTCCTACTTATGGCCATACAGCAATCCTGTCATACCTCTGTGGCCTCCATAGGTTTTGGTATTTGTGTTGATGCTCAGAAGGATGTGGTTTGAACCAGAGCACAAGAGCTCTACATGTGAGATGGAGACATTCCGGGAGTGTGTGTGCACGAGAGGAATCTCAGTGGAATATTTTGGCACAGGAATCACTATTCATCTGTTGAGTATAACACTGGGACAGTCATTAGTGAGAATCAGTGTGGAGGGAATGAAGTCAAAAGCAAACCGATGAACTTTGCACTTAGGGCTGTGAGCTCTGGAAAGTAACAAGCTTTCTGTTTCTTCAGAAGAATACACTGGGATCAATCATGTATGACTCTTTCCCTTGGGTTATGAATTTTCTAATAGTTTTCTGAATTATGTTACTATAGCAGCTTTGTGGGGTTTTTTTCTTTTTGTTTCCTTGATATTGTCAGATAAGTCCTTAAGCCAGCAACAGTGAACACAATGCTTATTGTATTTCTTGTTAACAGCTTTGATCCCCTCATGCAATGAAAAAAGAATAATGAATAGGACCCTTGCATACAAAATTTAAAAGGGCTTTAAAAATTATTGGATTTCTCAGTCAATTAAAAACTAATTACTTCATATGTCAATGAAAGAAATCTTTTCTGGTCCTATCCCGACCCATTCTCTCTGTACACTCAGTAGTGTCTGATTGACAGACTCACTCAAATTGACACCTGTGACTGGAAAGAGAGGGCTGAGTCCACATTGCAAACCCAACTTGTTCAGAGACCTGATGGGATGGGCAGGGGAAAGGAAATTTGGTTCTTTAATCAGTAAGGAAGATGTTAATGCCTTGTTTAGAGTCAGAGACTTATTTATCACAAATATTCGAGAATATGTGGAAATTGTAGATGATGTTGAAGTTGACTTGGCAGCGACTATCAATTGCAAGAATGCACCATCTTCAAAATGTGCAGTTGGCAGCAACTCTCCCTGGTGTGAATTAGGATTTACTCAGAGTCAACTGTGAATTGATATTTTCTTATCAATAGAGGATCAGACACCATAATATGAGGGAAGGACTAATCTAATCTGGAATATATTTTGTTACATATCTGGGACATTCCTAAATGAAGTCAGCCTTTGTACCTAAGGGGATTTCCCCAAAGGGGAAAATCGTATTTTATTTGTGCAGTCATATGATTAAAAGAAAAACTTCCTTAATTTGAACCAAGACAGAAATTCTTTACTAGATTCCAAGGGGGATAGGGATATAGATGAAGTAGTCTACGTGACAATTCACCAGCAGAAAAATAAATGGGGGGTGGGAAAAATTCATTTGTGTCATGGTATGTCAACTGCAAGAATAGGGTAGCTTTTCTTTCACAGTTGTGACATGGCAATCTACTGTTAGATAAATTATTTGTTCTGAAATTTTTGAAAACAAAAATTTTAATGTTTCATAGTATGTTTATTACTGCAGCCAAAGTACACATAATTGAGTTGGAAATGAATATAAAATCAACTATTTTGCTATTCCAGGATAATGAAAGAATAGCATTGCATAATGCTGACAATTAAATAACCTGAGATTTTTTGTTTTTCTGTGATGTCAGGTTAAGGATTTCATTCTACAATTAACTTGGACCAGTTGCAGCACTGGGAGGTTAATATGACAGGCTAAAGTACTTTCTGCTAGAAGATAAAATACCAGAATGCTATTTGAGTCATCAGAAGTTTAAATTAGTTGCAGTCTTGGGGTATTGACTTTTCTTACCTCTCTCCCCTAAGATTACACCTGCACTGGGCTGCTTGTGCAACTTGTGTTGCAAAATCCAGTGGTTCTTTCTCAACAGTCATCAGGGTAAAAATGATTGATAGGCTGTAATAGAAGGAAGGGAAATACAGATAATTAGTTTTGTCAGACATAGGCTTTCAAGAAATATTTCTACACACTCTGCACTGTTTACATTAAAAAATCCACATTTTTAGGTCAAAATGTTTTTCACTCTTCCGATGGTGTGCGAGATGAATTTTTTTGCTACTTTCTTCTGGAACTTGGCAAAGAGCATCTCCATTGAAGAGAAAAACAGCAGCTTAATGTCTGATACTCATATGATGTTGTTCAAGGTTGTAACAAGGTGGGGGTTGGTCTCTTCTCCCAGGTAACAAGCAACAGGACAAGAGAGAATGGACCCAAATTGCACCAGGGAACATTTAAATTGGATATTGGGAAAAATTCCTTTACTGAAAGGGTGGTCAGGCCTTGGAACAGGCTGCACAGGGAAGTAGTGGAGTCTCCATGTCTGGAAGGGTTCAAAACACATGTAGATGTGGCCTTTGGGGACATGGTTTAGTGGTGAACATGGCAGTGATAGTTAACAGTTGCACTCGATGATCTTGGAGGTCCTTTCCAAGTTTAGCAATCCTATGGCGTGTACCTCCAAATTGGTATCAGACCTGCTGGTTATTTGACACAGTTTTTTTGCAATCCTATGTCCTTATCACTGACATTTATAATAAAATTACATCTTACCATATTTATAATAGAACTAAGCCTGATAAATATGAATTAGCCTAAAAATAGACCAAAGAAACCTTCGTCTGATATTGAAGAAAATGGCCGTTGCTAAGTAGTCTCAATAGCTGGCTTAGAAACTGCAACTAAATGATTTTCAAAAGGCCTGACAGCTTTAAAATTTAAAAGTCTACCTAATTTTTATTCTAGATTTCTTTCTTAAAAACACATGGAATTGCTTGCAGCCTTTGTTAATCCCAGAGCAGTATTTTTGTTGCACAACACTTTAAAACAATGTCTGTTTTGCTGGAGTGCTATGAGACTTCTCTGCTCTTCTGGAATTCACTTAAACTGCTTTGGTGATAGGTAATTCTCTTTCTCAGTGCAGCCAAATCTCACCTAATTTCATATTGCCATTCAGTGTTGTCAGTGTGGTATTTTTAGCTTTCAGCACAATTTAGGAAAACTGGCTAGAAGAGCCAAGAGTGGGAAGGAGGTTCCCTGGTCCTCACTAAACCAGATTTTTTTCCAGTGCCTTTCTCCAGAACAGGGCAAGTTCCAAACAGAGTTGAAGAGACTGCAGGAAATATTTAGCTCTTGATTCCCTGCAGGACTGATCCATTTATTGTTGGAAGACTCCAGCTCTAAGTAGTCAGAGTAGAAGTCTATCTCGATGTTGAGTGAATACAATTATTGCGCCTTATTTACTGTTGTGCTTTTAGAATCTTCTTAAGTTTGTTAGCATTTGATATATATTTTAATACATCTAAAGTGGGAAAAAGAAAACCCTTGCAGGTTTGTTGGCATGTATATGATTTCAGCACACTGAAATTTGGTCATTGTTGTGATGTTTTGGTTGGTTCTGTCTTAGCAGCTAAATCAATCCAATAGGAAAACTACATCTTATTCTGAAGTACTTGTTTTTAATTACAAGTTTATGTTCTCATCCAGCTTAACTAATTTATAAAGTGTAATTAGGTAGTTCCTAACACTCCTACCTCAGAGTCCCAGAACAAGAAGTGAAAGGCACTTAAGTTAGCTGAGCCAAAGCACATCTATATAATTCTGGAGAGACCTGGGTTTGGTTTTGTTTTTCTCAGCCTCTTTCTGAAGATTTCTGCTGTTGAGCACTGCACAGTGTTTTTCACTTTCAAGGCCATCTGTTTCATGACTTTGCTACCTTTTTTTTAGGAATTATTTTTTAGACCACATTTCCCCACACACACCTTTTCCCCATTCATGCCTGCCATTTCTTGCGCTATGCATAGAGTATTGAGAATATATTCTACTTACCTTCTTGTATTTGAAGACCATTTCTGTATGTTCTTCCCTTTAAATCAATCTCTCCTTTAAGCATCTCAATTTCTTTCAGTTTAATTTTCTATGTTATGGAGTACAGTGTAAAATAAAATTCCTGTCCTGTTCTCTTAAGTCATTGATTAAAAATATATTTATATTTCATGTAATTTATGCTTTTTCCCCTCTAACTTTTTCAATGATCTAACTTTTTCAAATGATCCACAAATTTCTTGAAATACAGTTCTGAGAATTCAAATGCTCTTGGGCTTAGGTGAAATAATTCTTCCACTGTAATTTATAACCTAGCCTTTTGTTTCTCTGCAAGTTTAATGCTTGTCTTTTCTTAGCAGTATGACACCAGTGAGTCATATACTAATTGGGAGGCAAAGTAACACCCATATAACCCACTTCAAAAAACAGAGCTCACATGTGACTGTCTGCAATAAGTGTGCCTTCCTAGATGCAGTACATGGCTCTTCTTCCTCTTTAATGGGATTCTGCTTTTCCAGGCCTTATCTCCAATTTTTCAGAGTGCTTTTTAATACTTACCTTGTCCTACGAGAGAGTCAGCTCCTGAAAATCTTGTCTCAGTTCTTTGGTCTAGATCATTAACTGGAATACAGAGCAGCCCAGGCTTCAGAGCAGACAGAAGAACCTGGTGTCCTACACCCAGCCCTGCTTGCATCTTCATGCAGGGTCAATAATACAAACCCAGAGTTTTCCAACTACCATTTACTAGTTTTGTCAAAGACTTTTTTCCCCCAGTTTTCTGACTCTCATGTGAAATAAAGACAGGCCTTATTAAAATCAATATTTCTCCATTGTCCATAATGCTTACAATACTCTCCCCGAAAAATATTGCTGTGGTTATACCCCACTTGTTCTCGACAAATACAGCCTGGATATTACTCAGTTCCTTTTGTTCTTATAGGCTTAAAAGACTCCCCTGCTTTCTACCTGTTTTCAAAGATAATTGTTAATGACTTTGAGATAACAAGTGCCACTTTTCTACATATGTGAGAGTTCCATTTTGAAAATACCTATTGCAACTAAGTACTCTTTAAACTGTTAATTCCTTGATTAGCTAAAATAGGACCTTCACACCACCAGGACTCATTTCTAGCTACCTGGCTGCTCTTCCTTTTACGGAAGGTGGAGGGAAAGCATTGGACCAGGCTTGAATGGTCTTCCTGTAACTGATTCCTGCTGTTTTATCGTTTTGTTATTTGCCTTCTCAGTTGTCTCAAATTCATCTTTTCTTATCTGCCTAGCCAGATATTAATGCCAATTTTGTTTATTTCTGGGTTTGCATTTGCTCTCTGTGAGTGCTCACATGCCAGTTCTCTGGCCCTAGAGAAGCTGGCTTCTTAGAGGTGTATGATATTTTTTTTGTTGCTTTTCTCTTCCCTTTCTGAACTTTGCAGCTTGTGACTATTATCACCCAAAATGCCATCCATTAACATTCTCCAAAACATTGTCACCAAGATGTTCTGAGAACATGTAGAACAGTCACTACTCAAATTTCAGGTCTGATTCCCTGTAACTTCTGGATGTTTGGACAAGTGTGCCTGGTTTTGTAGCACATGAAAAGACTGCCTTTTCACTCATCCTCTCTTCTCCGAATAAGCTCTGTACTTGAAATTAAGTATCAGAGACAGGAATATCCTACAAAGCAGCACTACATCAAGATCCTTTGTGAGCTTCTCTCCTTTGGAGAACAGCGAAGCATGCAAACAGGGAATGTTGTTCTTAAACACCTCCTGGAAACAATTACATAGGATGCAAGATGTGACTGTCAGATTTTTTTGCTCACATGAAATCCCTCTGCTGCAACTCAAGTCCTTAAAACCTTTTCTGGCCTTGGCTTTCCACCAGGGAGATCTCCAAAACACCCCTGTGACATCCTCTTCTGTCCAGGACTTGAAATTGGAGGCATCAATTAGCAGAGAAAGAACAGAGTCAAACTTTTGAGGGCTTTTTGATTTTTCTCCTAGTTTGAGAAGCAAAAACTGTTTTAATCCTGCTTAATTCTGCTTTAGGCCTCAGAGTCAGAATATCAACAAAATTATAGCTAAAACAGTTTTTCCAAATGGAGGAAAACCTTGTGAATAAAGAAGAAGTTTTTGTTCACAACCATGTTAGATATAACTTGTAAAAAAATTCAGAAATGTCCCACCAAAAAGCTAAAATTCAAAATTTAGTAATCTTAGTTATCCATTCCAGTCAGCATTTTCTTGTGGTTTTAGTAATAGCAAAAGGAGAGCTATAAAGTCCTTTAGAACCTCCTTTTTTTCTTCTGCTCACATATCAGTTTTTTAAGGCAGTTGATTCAAACCAGCTCTGTTCTGGTAGGAAAAAAAAAGCCAAATGTTGTTCTTTACAGAAACAATCTGACATATTTTTATTTTTGAGAAACAAATGTCTTGCTAGGTTGTTCAGGGTAATCTCTGTTAAATCAAGAGTCTGTTCTGAATTAGGGCTAAGCAGATATCCCTAGAGATGGCTTTTTTTTTTTTTTTAATAAGTACTTTTTTTGCCTGCCTTTACTTCTAAACATGTGGGGCCGTGACCAAAAGTACATGCTGACTTAAATTTGCTTTAACTCATGATCCTTCAGCTAACACAGACTAGAGGCTGCATAACTTCAGAACTGCCTCCACGGTGGAGCTGGACAGATTTAAGCCACACTTGATTAACTTTGAGCACTTACCAGTTCACCCAAAATTTGCAAGTGCTCCTACTTAGACAAGGGCTGATTGTACGAGACTAGGCACTGGTCATTTGCACTACCCAGAGCATGCTGTGTTTGTGGTACAGAGTGCCCACCACTTCAAACACTCTTATGGAGTGTGTGATGCAGTGCAGACTTTTAGACAGAATATGTGTTTAAAGATCTGGCCTCTGGATTCGTTGAACTCAGCAATGAAACTTCCACTAAATTGAAATGAAAAAGAGATTTCACACACATACTTTGCTGCTACTAAACTGCTGGGACAATATGCATAGACCTCAGTGCTGTGATTCAGAGCTCGGTTTTTACCAGCCCCAATCCCTGGATCTCTTTCCACAGGACTGTTCTCCAGCATCTTGTTCCCAGTGTGTAGGTATAACCAGCATTACCTGTCCCAGGTGGAGAACCTGGCACTTGCTCTTGTTAAATTTCATATGGTCACTGGCTGCCCTGCTCTCTAGCCTATCCAGGTCCCTCTTTAAGGCCTCCCTACCTCTAAAAACACTCACAGCTCCTCCTAGTTTGGTAGTGCCAGCAAATGTACTTAATGCACATTTGATACCTGCATCCACATCACCTATAAAAGCATTAAAAAGCACAGGCCTTGGGATGGAGCCCTGGGGAGCCCCACTGCTGACCAGCCCGATATAATCTCATTAATTATGTTACTCCTTTGTATCCCTCGCGTCAGCCAGCTGCTCAGCAAACACACCATGGACATCTCTAGCTGTGAGCTGGAAGGGTTATCCAGAGGGTGCTGTGAGACAGTACCAAAAGCTTTGGCTAAAATCTCAAACCCACCACATCTTCTGATTTCCCTCGGCCACCTAGCTGGGTGAACTTGTCATAAAAGGAAATTAAGTAGGTTAAACAGGACTTTTGCCTCATGGATTTGTGCTATGACTGATGACTTTCAAGTGTTTTTCAATAACTCTGAAAGTAAGTTTCTCTGTAATTTTACCAGGCACTTAAGTGAGACTGACAGGCCTGTAGCTAGAGGGTCATCCTTCTCACCCTTCTTGAAAACCAGGATAACGTTAGCCAGCTTCCAGCTGACTGGGACTTCCTCAGAACCCTGAGACTCTTGAAAATAATGCAAAGACGTCCACAGTGATGCCAGCCAGCTCTTTCTCTACCCTGGGCTGCATTCCCGTGGATTTATGTGCATGAGTTGATCATGCCCCTGTCGCAGTCCGCCTGACACACCCATCCCAGGAAAGGCAGGTGCAGTTCCAGTAATCTCCCTCTCTCCTTCCCTGGCAGTCCTCAGCCCTGGGGCAGAGACATCCCTCTCTCCAGGCACACCCCGCAGCCGCTCGGGGTCCCGAGGTCCCGCCGCAGCTCCCGCCTCAGGAGCCCCGTTTCCACACAATTAATTCGGTCGGAAAAGATTTCTGCGATCTCGATTTTCCCTCGGCGGCCGCTCGCGCTCCCCGCGCCGCCGGGCCCCTCAGGCTCTGCCAGGGCCCTGCGCCCCCTGCCCCGGGCTGCCCCCGGTTCGGGACCCCGCGGGCCGTGCGCGGCTCCCCTCGGCGAGGCAGGGGGCAGGCGTTGTCCCGGAGGAGTGTGGGGAGGTAAGGGAAGCGGGGAAGAGCAAGGAATGAAGGAGGAGGCTGCGCTTCCCCCCGCAGCGGCAGCGTCCCTGCGGAGCGCCTCAGGCGCGGCTCCCGCGGCCCCGCCGTGAGGGCGGCGGTGACCGCCGGGGCTCGGCACCGCAGCGCCAGCGGTTCTGCAGAAAGTGCCTTTGGGAAATGACCTGCAAAGGTGGTGCCCCAATACCATTTAAAAACCTTAAAGAAAAAACAAAGATGGGAAGGGTTGTTCGGATGTTCAGTGGGGATGGGAGAGGAGAGAAGACCTTGGTTTGTTTCAGCTACAAAGTTGAAGATGGACAACGGAACAAAAAAAAACCTGTGAGGGTGGTGAGGCTCTGACACAGGCTGACCGGCGAAGCTGTGGGTGTTCCACCCCTGGAAGTGTCCAAGGACAGGCTGGATGGGGCTCTGAGCCACCTCTTTTAGTATAAGGTGGCCTTGCCCAGGCAGGGACTTGGGTCTTTACGCTCCCTTCCAACCCAAAGCATTCTATGATCCTGTAAGAAGGTATCTACAGCTGCCAGCTATTTGTTAGAGGACACTTTTCCCTTGGTGAAGGATGGCACAGAAACATGTGTATGAACTGGAGAGCAGGGTGTAGGCAGGTGGGGTCGGTCTCTCCTGCCACGTAACAAGTGACAGGCCCAGAGGAAATGGCCTCAGGTTTTGCTAGGGTGGGTTTTAAACTGCATATTAAGTGAGACTCCTTCACCAGAAGGGTTGTCAAACATTGTAAGAGGCTGCCTAAAGAAGTGGTGGGGTCACCATCCCTGGAGGTACTTAGGACATCTAGGTGTGGCACTAAGGGACGTGTTTTAGTGGTGGATTTGGCAGTGCTGGGTTATCGATGATGGACTCGATGATTCTGGAGGTCTTTTCTGACCTAAACAATTCTCTGATTGTATGATCAAAGTTGTTTAAATCTGGATAGTAGAAGAAAGCTTTAAAACTTCTTTGGAGTATCCTTCTAGTAAGAATACTAGATGTCTAAGCATAAAACCTGGTAATTTTTACACTAAAAAACCCCCTGCATTTTTTATGTGCCTCCTGTCAAAAAAGCAGAGTTGAGAATGTAGACAATCTTGTCCTTTAAAATCTTCAGTGTACTGAGTCTGAGGAATGCCTTTGTGGCACTGAGCATTTTGTCTGAATCCTCTGCTGTATACACACAAACAATGTTTGTGCATAATTTATATAACTGACATTTAATTTCAACAATTCTGAGAAAAACCTCAACAAATGAATTATATGCATAAACTGTTGACCATAAATTTATCTAAAAGAAACCTTGGCATTGCTTTTGTTTAAGAATGCACCTGACCTTTTCTGTTCCTTTGTCCAATGCAAGTATGACTGTCAGTAGGAGTTTAACAAGATCCAGACAGCAGGAAGATTGCCAAAATCTCTTTACAGTGTATGTATTTACTTCAGCCTCAGATTCCTTTTTTTTTTCATGGGGTGCTAACTGTTGAAAAATATCTGCCTTACAGATAAATTTGGAAGGCTTGTGTGGGGAGGGGTGGGAGGGAATTTGGAAGTCCAAGAACATGCATTGGTTCACACCCTACTTTTGATCTGTGAGCCCAAACTGGAAGGGCTTTGCTTGAACTGTGTTTTCACGGGAATACTGTTTATGTAATCTATATTCATGTTAGCACTTATGCCTCAAGACTTTGCAAGTATTTCTTTAAGATTTCTATATTTTTCCGGAGATTACCTGCTTCTGGTCTGTTCACACTGACTTTAAAATTAAGGTAACAGATCAGTATGCTTTAAAGCACAGATTCAGAGAAATGCTTTATTTACTTTGGAAACCCTTGGAGAGAATAAACTGGCATAGCTGAGGGTTAGAAAATTATTATCCTGTAAATCAGAGAAGACACAGATGGGATGTTCCTAGAAATTCCTATTTAGTGGATTTCTCTTTCCTCACGTCAGCCATTGGGCTCATGTGGTGCACTGGAAATAATCCCATTTGCATCTTTGATGAGAGCCATTTTCAGAAGTCATTTGGACATATGTTCTTGGGCAGAGTAGAGAGCCTTTGCACTATGCAAAGACTATGGTCTGCTGTATTTGCAAAGAGGAATTCAATTTATTTTTCATCTTTCAACCATAAATTATTTGGTTCTGGCATATTTGAGTCATTGTTTTCTTTGGTACGCAGTTTGCTCTCTGCACAGGGCCCTCTGCTCTGCAATTCAAAGGGACACCTCCTGTCTAAAACTGGATTACTGTCAACAGGCCTTTCGTGGGAGTGTCCCCCAAGGTCCTTGACAGAGGAATATGCTTCCCACTCAGATCTGCTGTAGGGCTGACTTATTCACACTCTGGACGTGCTGCAGATTGCGTGTACTTATAGCAGCCTTTGAATCCAGGGGTTTGTGTCCTCATTACACCAGTGTTTGGCCACACACCGGTATTTAGTGCTCTCTTAGATACAAACCACTTTGCTGCAGTAGCTCCCTCACAAACACACAGCAGAAGTTTTATTTGTTTGGGTTTTAAATACAATGTGTACCAGAGAAAACCAACCTAATTTGAAAAAGAGAAGCCTATGGAAGAAGCTTTTCAAATATGTTCTTCTGCAATTGTATGTGGAGTTCAAACGACAAATCGAGTTGCACAGCAAAATCTTCTGGCCCAACATTTCTGTAGCTAGCTTTCTGCAAATCAGCCAAGTCACACAATCCTATGGTATTTTGGAGGATCTTTACCTGGTAATTCATTCCTAGGAAATTCCTCTTTTCTCACTGTATCACAGAATCAACGAGGCTGGAAAATACCTCTGAGATCATTGAGTCCAACCTATGACCAGTCATAACCTTGGCACTCAGTGTCATATCCAGGTTTTCCTTAAAAACCTCTTGGGACAGTGACTCCACCACCTCCCTGGGCAGCCCATTCCAATGTCTAATCACTCCTTCTGTGAAGAACTTCTTCCCAATGTCCAAGCTCCTTCACTAACAGTTGCATAAACCTGCAGGAAATATGACTGTTTCCTGTAACTAAAACTGTTGTTTAAGCCAGGGTGCAAGTGGTGCTGCTCTATTTGTCAGTTTAGATGTCTTGTATTTGTTTCCCAGCACAGTTATGAACCAGTGTGAGGCTGACTCCCAACACTGTAAGAATATGTTAAATAAAATTTTCATCCAATATTTTAAGCAACAGCATTTTGAAGTGGAAAAACTTAGTGTACCCTTAAGGCAGTGTTCAGGTGATCCTCTTCAATTTCTAAAGCTCACTGCTGTGGGCAGTTTCATATTTCAGGGTTTCTTCCCTTATTTAAGACTTCATTGGTAAATACACTTTTCAACTGAGTCTAAACCTAATGTCAATCTTTTACATAACCTTGCAACAAGCCAGGTCAAAAACCCTGCCTGTCCTTGACCTCCAGTATGCTGTGGATCTCCAAGAAGTGAAGTAATTCAATTTCTAGGCCAGATGAGATTAGATTAATATATGAACTGGTCCAGATGCATGAATTATCTGTCCTTGTATTAAGTACTCTAGGAGTCTGGGACATTTGTTCTTGGTAGATGACACTGAACTTATTTTCCTGCAATATTCTTTTAGCAAAGTACCAAATTAATAAGACTTCAATTTTCTGTGAATTTTTTGTTTGACATCACTAGTGTACTCTCTATTTTTAAATAAAATCTCCCTCTTCTTTATTACGTACAATAAGCAGCGATATATAAATACGCATTTTTTTTTCTTCTGTATCATGCCAAGTCTGTTTTACATAATTCCTTATGTCATATTTCATAGCAATGCTTAGATGCACTGTCATATGCTGTTCACCTTTTGGTGAAACACTTTAGTCGTTTGAGAAACTGGCACTACAACGCTATTAACTGAAAGCATATTCTATGCATTTCCATTCTTTTCCTGCAACACTAAAAAAAATTAAAAGCATGGGAGTGGGAAACAATGTGGTTTGTTTGGGGTTTTTTTAGGTGACTTGGAGCAAGGTTTTACTTCAGACGTGCATTTTTTCTAAAGAAATTGCTCTGTGTAGCAATACCCTGCCTGTCTGTGTTTCTTCGGCAGGGGAAAACTCACTTTAGGGTATAGGTTACACACTGCTCATGGTAAACTCTTGCAAAAACTGGTTTTGACTGTTGGTGTTTAGTCATGAGCAAAACATCACACTGAGAACTGTGTTGCTGGCATAGTAAATTTTATGAGTGTTACTCTGTGCTGCTTTACAAAGAAAGATTTCCAGTCTCCACACAGCAGAAATACAGCAACGGAAAATACTGAGGAGTGAAAAGTTGACTTATTTTCCATTTAAACCAATTCTAAATTCACATCTTCAGCAGCTGCATTTTTTCTGTCTGTTGCTTGCAACACTAAAACAGTAATAATTTTGTCTGTTGCAACAAAGAAAAAAGACTGTTATCATCATCCACTAAGAAGTTGCAAAATCTGAATTTGTTCTTATGGATCAGATGTCTAAAGCAAGTGCCATGAGCACAGATGTCTTTGCAAGGTATTTCCTAACAAGGAAAATAGCCAAGGGACAGAAGGTTATATGCAGGCATTCCAAGTAATGAAGCATTCTTAGGTATAGCGAGAAAAATGCAGCCAAGAAAGAAAAAAAAAAGAAAAAAAAAAAAAAAAGAACTTGTACAAAAAGATGCAGTTTCTTTAGCTGAGAGAAATGAAATTTAAAATATTATGTTCATGTAACTTTCTGGCTGAATGAGTTGCATGAAAAAGAGAATTCCAAAACTAAGTCATAGATTGCATATATCACTTGGAAAAACTGCCAATTTTGTTCTAGTCTCCCTAAAGTGATTTATAAATTTAACACTAATCTGTGGCAAAATGGTGGTTGGCAGTGTTGGTATCTTTGAAAGGTAAGATTCAGAAATTACTTCAACATGGTTATCCCTTTTAGTTCAACTGCATTTAGAGTAGAAAAGTTTGATTTTTTGCTTGCTGATAAAACCAGAAGGCAAACTAAAATCATTATTTTTTTTTTCTTTATACTCTCAGTTTCTGTGTTTATTTAGTCTGAGAAATGAAATGGTTGGTTTAGACCTAATCATGCATGCATGGTAACAATGAACAGGAATGGCATATCTTATTTCAGGAGTGCATTATGCCAGAGAGTTACAGAATATGCAAAAAAAAGTCAAATTATATCCAAAAAGAAGTCAGAATTGTTCTATAAGCTAAAGAAGGTGCTGTAGTGCTGTCCTATTCATGAAATATCAGATCATGAGTATATAAGGAAAATAGTTTGTGTATCTGGTATGACATCTTGGGAAGATATTAATAAAAGTTCAAAGGAAAACAAACAGGAGACTACTGAACTCTTAGCAGTAAATCCCCAGAATTTCCCATGTGTTGTGTGGAGTATGGATTTTACTACTTTGGGTTTTTTTTTTTGTAATATGCAAGAACTGGATCAAAATACAACTTTAATACACATCACTCTTTTGTCATTGTTTTTGGGGGTTTTGGGGAATTGGTTGCTTGGGGGTTTATTTTGAATGGTCTTTTTAAATTGGGAAAAGTAGAGCATATCTCCAGTGCAGTGCAATTATCCCCATGAAACTTTCTCTGCTCTTGGTTCACCTGACAGACTGGTAGCATATGGCACTTAGATTTTAAGATGAAAATGTTCTGTACTGCACATGAATGTGGTTTGATGTCGTGGAAACGGAGTAATTTGACTGAACCATTCTGAAGAATAAAATTGTGGTTGACAGATGAGAAAGTAGAATGTGAAGAGGGACTGACCATTTTAAAAGTTAATCAAATAATTAAATGCTGAGATTCAACTTGAAACAGATGTGAATATAAATATTTAGTAGGTATCTCTTGATTCCCTGTGACTATTAAGAATATTTTCTTTAAGCCAGCCTTCCCTGCCCCCTTCTTATATTCCAGCTCTTTGGTCATCTCCATGCCAAATCCACAGCCTGGTGCTAGGATGATTAAGGAAGCAATGGAATAAAAGGTCCTTCCTTCATTCTTTTGCCCTGCTGGTTTTTTGTACTGGTACCTAGTTTTCCCTTCTAAAACTCTGTTCTCAGTGCATGGCCTAGCTGTGGAAGAGAGCTGGGCAGACACTGTTGGGAACTCTCTTTTTATGTGTACAGTCATTCAAATGCAAACGTCTTCTGGGCCTGGCCTGAGCCTGTAGCCTAGATAATGGAATAAGTGATTTTTGCTTCTAAGAATGAGACATGCTTGTTTTCCAGTTGCAAACCTTTTTTACAGTCAAAAGATCTATTGACCGAGTAAAAAGTCACTGAAAACTGTGACATTTTATAAAAGGCCTATAGATAATGGTCTATGCTATCTAGAATTGTTCATTTTAATCACAGCCAAACTATTTTTACTGCAGAAATGTTGCATCTGTCATTAAAATGTGGGGTTAATTTGAGATTTTTACAGCATTAAATACTGCACTGACCTAGCCTGTCTCTCAAATACATAACTGGGTGTGCTATGGATAGTTTCCTATATGTGACATTTCTGGAATTGCTCTTTCTTGTCTCCACCAACGCACAGTAATGAAAATGTAATTTTTTGTCTTACTGTAGCATTAGGCAGAGTAAGGTGCAGCTATACAAGGTAATTAGGTAAAGCAATTCTAGCGTGTAATTTTTTCTTTATAAGTGCTCTTTATTGTCAGTGTTTCAGGGTTTTTTTGGTTTGCTATGCTCCAAGTTTCATTCAATTATGTATTCAAGTGAGGTTTCCCCTCAATCTGCAGAACTGAAAAAGCAGTTGAAAAAGAGGTACCAGGGCTGAGATCTTGGCA
The DNA here is from genome assembly GCA_013397915.1 of Daphoenositta chrysoptera. Classification (NCBI taxonomy): domain Eukaryota; kingdom Metazoa; phylum Chordata; class Aves; order Passeriformes; genus Daphoenositta; species Daphoenositta chrysoptera. Next base: position 609,423 of record VZRO01009623.1, on the reverse strand, counting down.
GCAGTAAATACTTGGTTATTCCAGAGAAAATTGGAGAGGAAACTTTAAGGAGTCACTGCCAGTTCCTAGAGATGGGCCTAGCTGAGCTCTGCTTTTACTTCCACATACATTGATATAACTTTGGGTTGGCTCTAGCATGTATAACAGGGAACATTCTCCAAAAACCATCTGGTAGTTTCAGACAGTCTGAACACGCTATACTAAGCCTTCCTTTGCCCCTGGGGTTGTGGCACAGCACTGGTATATTGCAAGAATTTTCCAGAGGCAGATTCAGGAAAATCTTGTTAGAGAAGAGAAGGTGGTCTTGATGCCCCAAAATGGCACAAAACTGCATGAGACAAAGTCCTTCTCATGTTTTCACAGCATAGACCCCTCTTTGCATTGTGGACACAGCACACAGTCTGTGTAAGTTTGCAAAGCAGTTTCTCCAGTGCAGGGTTTCAAGCTTGCAAAACATTTCTGGATGCTGTCAGCTGAAATTTGGATTCTGTAATGCCTTTGGCCAGGGCTTGTATACACAGGGAAGATGTTTTTGGAACTCAAAACATATGCGTGGAGCTCCACCAAGATGAATCAGCAGCTCAGGAAACTTAGACTTAGTACATCTTTCTGGAGCCAATTCTTTTCTTTTTAAAATCTTATTTCTTTTTAACAAGTACTGGCTTAGTACTGAACGTTTTCCGAAAAACCAAATTCTTGCCCTGACAAAGCTTTGACCATATCAGAACAAATTTATAAGATGGTCAGAAGAGCAGTGTTGCCATGGGTGTGTTATGACAAAAATGCAATACTGAACCCATAGTACAAAATATACAGAACATTTAACATTATGGCACCTTAAGGAAATGGTGTGAATGCTCTCTACAGTATATAGGAGGGAGAAGGAACATTATAGCAGAAGCCTGCAATCATTGTACTCTTAGCAAGCTCATTGAAATCAATTTTTATCTGACTTACTAACAGATATTGAACTGTACATAGTCTTGTTAAGTATATTTGGGTTTTAGGGTAAGCATGGCATGGATGTGCTTCATTGCACCACCAGAAGTTAATTTTCTATGTATTTCAGCTGAACTGTCCTATCTTTTCACTAAAGGCAATGATGGGGGAAGGGGGTCTATGTGCTTTAATTTTCCAAGAATGAGGGGTCCACTTAAGCAGTACCTGATTATTTCACTACTTCACTGAGATTATTATCCCCTGAAGACAGAAATCTTTCTGACTGATGCTGCAGTATGTTCCACAGTTATGCTTCCTCCTACAAGCAAATCCAGAAATCCATTTCATATCCTCTTTAATATTGAATATTTGCAGGATATGAAATATTGTATTACTCTTCTGATGCTACTTCACAGCAGGAAAAACATCCAAGAATATTTAGGTATGGGAAAAAGTACAGTTTTCACACTTTTCTGGATAAGAGGATGGCATTTTTCCAGGGCAGGGGAAAACCAACACCAAATATTTTTTGAAGCTTCATGCTTGAGCAGATTCTGCTATTCAGAGCTGATGAATGAATGGAAATAAGTTAATGGGAATGAATTAAGAGGTAGGAAAATATCAATATTTCTGTGATTAAACTGCCCTTAAAGGTTCTCTGAAAGCTTTCATAAGCAGTTAGGCCTTATTTCAATTTTTCTATTTGCAGTAGTAGTAATTTCCAGGTGCCAGAGCCTTCTCCATTGGTTTGCCTCTAATGCTGTCTGTGTCACCTTAGTTGCTGCAGTAATGCATTAATAGAATAAGGTAACTGCAGTCTAGAACAAACGAGGTGTGTGATCAGTGGAACACTGCCCCTCCCCCATTCCCTTGTCCCATAGTTTGGGGGGTTTTAATCTCTGATCATCCCACAATATTTCAAACCGAATGTCTTCCAACATCTGGATGGTCTTTTCTTTGTCATTATGACCATACAGAATCTTTTAGGTGTGAAACGCTCTATTATCAACCCAAATACTGATTTTTGCCCTGCATCCACCCCTCAAAAATAAAAAGGTTTCGATGATAGCAAAGCACATGTGACAGAAAACAATTTAATAAAATAAGGATTTCAGAAGGAAGGAGGAGTTGTGTTATTCTCTCATCTCCTCTCTTGCTTAGTGCATTTTCTTGTTTACAGAATCCAATCAGTGAGAAAAAAACTATCCAAAGTAAGCAAAGATAATAGGAAAGGACAAAAAATATTATTTCTAGATAGCAAATGCCTCAGTGCCATTTTTCTTGCTTTCATTCAATGTCTCCTGCCCAAGAAAGGAGAAATTAAAATCTGTTAAAATCAGCAGTTTTACTAAAAATGAACTGTTTTGCCCTCCTGTCCCACTTTGCTTGATTTCACTGCCAAATGTCACATGCCAGTACATTCTTAAAGATCTGGAAATAAAGAGAAAACACTGTTTTTCTACAAGAAATTCTTGCTAATTTTCAAATGACATATTTTAAACGTGGAAATTAATAATCCCAGAAATGCCAGTAGAGGATTGCAAGACAAAAAACACACCAGAGTGGGTGAATATTCAACTAAATCCCTGCTCAAAACTTACTGTCCTTTAGAGCAAGTTGAGCCATATATCCTTCCAGAATTAGCAGACAAGCAAGAACTGAGTGGTGTGACCTGAGCTGGCACCTGCATTTATTTTCATTCACAGAAGTGAGAAACCACACATAAGATATTACCCAAAAAATACACACAAGTGAATGAACTCCTCTATCCACCTCTGACTGTGAATAATCCAGTATCCTGAATTCAAAGGGGATCTTCTGCCAAAATTGAAGTAGAAAACCGCTAAATCTGATGCTTCTAGCAAGACTTCCCAGATTACTATAGAATACGCCTGTGCTCTGGGCAAACACTCAGCTGAGCAGCTGAGGTTCCTACCAAGTGCTTTCCATGTTCTTGCCTGTCATTTACCTTTATCTCCTTATCCCATCCTCTGAAAGGGAATTCTCTAAGGATAAAGCAGCTTTAACTAATCAATATCGACAAGGTAAAAGCCAATTGACGTGTGCTCAAGTTTTCAAGATGGTCCATAGTGATTTAATTATAGGTGGCAAGTTCCAAATAAAAGGTAGCATGCAACTTCAGGATAAAATTAGTGCTAAGTTGTTCCAGGAATTTTCAATCAGCTTACAGTTTTCAATTCCCTTTCAGATTCAAAAATCTTGGGAAGAATTACTTCATGTTACAGACACTTAAGTGATTCAGTTGGTAGAACACATCCATTTTCTTCTGATCTAAAGCTGATTGGCAATATTTTTCACATCTGTGCTTGCCTCTTTCCTGTGATATTCTCACATTCTTGGTTTTCTCTCTGTGTGTTCTTGCACTCGTGTGTGTCTTAGAGGCAACCAGAAAAATGACTAGTATTTTATGAGAATACAAAATCCAGCTATACTGGAAGAGAATGATTAATTAGCTCACAGTCCATCATTAAAACACTTACGTGGCAAATAGAACCTTTGCTTCACCTGTATGTCTGTCGTGGGCCCTCACTGCTGTTCTCTAAGTTTAGTTTAAGCTTGTAGTGTTGCATCTGATTGAAAATTCATTTTACCATGGCCTATGTTTCGGGCTAGTACAAGATATTGCAGAATCTGCCTACATTTCATCTACATTAGAAGTTTGCAATATCCCACAGTGAAAATTCCCTGATGTGGTAATATCCTTCATAAAGTTCTTTGTAACTAAATTTTTATATACTATCAGATTTTGATTTAAAAAGCAATAAAAAGATTCAAAAAACTTCCAGCTGGGCCAAAGGAAAAAATATGCACGTTCTAATAAATGTTGCATGAGTACTTGTATAGGTGAAAAGAAAAAGTACATGAAGAGGACAAAAATATAGTTTTAATAAAGGCTCCCTGCCATTCTGATTTAATTCTGTCTCTCAAATATATCAAAAAATAGCTTGCAATGCTAAAATAACTGAAAAACTCAGAGTGCATTCGGAAGCTTCTACTTAGGGCTATAAAATTTAGCACCCTGAGTAAAAATAGTTGAGCTCAACAAAATGAATGTTTTTAGTGCCTAGAAACTCCAGAAACAGCAGAGAGAAAACAGACTCAGCTTCCTAAGGATTACCTCCCACTTCCTATTTCTTGCTTTCTAGAACAGCAAATGCTCTGGTAACAGAGTCATTCAAGATATTCCTGGAAAGAACTAAATCCTTTTTGTGTCTTCAGTTTTTCTCCCATATTTACTACATGCATTTGTTCATTGATTTCTCTTTAAAGTCACTCTGTGTTAAGAAAATGAAAGATACTGCACAAAAAGCAGTAAATATGTCATCCTTTAAGGACTGGATGTGATTCTAATCCAGGCACTACTTGTTTAGGTAACCTGACAAATAGATCTCCTGATTTCAGTGGCAAGACTTGAGGTATGAACTGAAAATATTTTCATGTGGTTTGATGGACAATTATGCAGATAGTGTTGGGATTTTTTTTCCTTCAAATTATAGTGTGGAAATGTAAGGCAAGTGAATCCTGGAATGCACTGAATAGCACTAAGTTTGTCCATACAAATTGTAATCATAGTACAGACAGCACGGTTCTTTAACATTTTGGGGGATTTTATTAGCAGTGGACTCAGTACAAAGTTGTTGAGGAGAAGTGCAGCTAGAACACAAAGTGAACCTGAGGTTAAAAGAATCTGGGGATGCATCTCCTCTGCCTGAGGTTGTTTCAGCTCAAATGACATAAAATTGAGTGAAGCAATGATCCATAGTTTTTATAACAGACACACGTCTAGTAACAGGCCATTCTAAATCTTCATAGGACCTTTTCCAAAGTCAGCTTATCTAAAAGCTCTACCTTAAATCAGGCCTGCAGGTCCTAATAGAAGGCTTGAATAGACTTCCTTTTTCATGGAGACTTTTCTTTGAGGTTAGCTTATCCTCTATTGTCATAATCCTTAGCACTTAATCTTGATTTAGGAAGTAATTTGGAATAGCTAAGCAGACCATGTGCTCTTTTGCTCAAGTTCAGTGTTTGTGTGAAACTGATTGGGATTTTCTCAGCTGTATAATTTATCTGGTAGAGTGCCTATAAAAATATTATCAAAACAGGCTCAAATTAGTGCCCTTAGCCAAAACCTTTCCAAAGAAAATCTTATTAGCCTGTCTGCTAACTAAGGAGGGTAAGCTTTGAAGTGGAATCTCTCTTTCCAAGGCATTTGCTGGGTAAGAGCAGTAAATTTGAGTCGTGGCTGCTGGCTCTTGTGCCCAGCCATGTGCAGAAGTGGACCAGCATGGCGTGATGTCCACTCACAGATCTACACTGCAGCTTACTTTTTTCCCCCCGTGCCCTTTCTTGCAAAGCAGTCGTGGATAGCAGTTCAAGGGAGAAATTGTGTTTTATCCAAGTAGAGTTAGGTGTGATTTAAGTTCTGTAAGGGCTGGTGGGGATGCTGTAAGGCTGAATGGGATAACCAGAATGAAGGCTGTTAGAATGCCTTCCCATGGGGGTGTTGATATAGCAATCATAGTGGGACAGTATGCATTGAGCCAGGAAAAGTAAGGCACCATCAACACTGAAAAAGTGTTTTGTTTATGATGACAGAAGGTTTCCTTTGGGTTTCCCTCATGGCAAGCAATTATATGAAAATGGAAATTACCGTGTGTTCAAGTGCCTTGCCAGTCTAGCTACATTCATTATAGGTTTTTTGCTTTTCAGTGTCCTTCTTGCATTTAAGTGAATAGAACTTTGCTTGTGGGATGCATTTGAAGTCATAAAAGGAAATAAGTAGTGGAACAGGACACTGGACACAGCATGTGTCTGTCCTAAGAATTTGTCACAGCACCATGCAAGCAAAGCTCACTGACAGCAGCAGCAACTTTGGAAAGGCTCTTCCCCCTCTCCCCGAGGTGTTATTGCCGAGCATGATGTCATGTGGGATGGAATATCTCTTTGGTCCTTTGGGCTGAGCAGCCCCAGGTGTGTCCCCTCCCAAACTCTTGCTCACCCTCAGCCTACTCACTGGTGCAGCAAAGCCGTTCAGCAGTAGCTGAAGCACTGGTGTGCTGCCAACACTGGCTTGGTCACAAAGGTCAAACCCAGCACCCAAACACTTCAGATTGTTCTGAAGAAACTTAACTCCCTCCCAACCACACTCAGTACAGCAAGACAGCAAAAATGTCTGTGCTGTGTGGAAACTTGGTGGTGGTTTTCAGGTTTAACACCTGGTAAATAAACCTGGGTGCTTAAGGCTCCAGATATCTGTAGCTGTTCTTTGATGAGGATGAAAGACTGAGTAGTCAGGGAAGGCTTTTTATTGTTGCTTTTAGAGAAAGGAGAGGGACTATTTTCCCATAGTCTCACAATTAACGCTTCCCCTTGATTGCCAGAACATTTCTGTAAACCATGGTCCTTTTTATCCTGGTTTGAAGACTGAAAAAATCAACTCCACTGCAACTGCAGCTTTTCTTTATTAAGTGTTGCAGAACTGTTTCCTCATGAGCATTCCCCAAAGGCTTTTGCACACACTAATAAACCTCTTTTTTTTTTATGAGTTTCAACAATCTTACCCAGAGTATAGCTACTTTCTTACAGTCCTACAACTAAAAATTATGGGGGAAAAGTGAAAACAAATTGAAAATTCAAGCAAAATTGGAAATAACAAAGGCATGGTTTCTCACACTGGGGTTTAGAGAGCAGCCAGAGACCAGTGTTCCAGTGGTCATGATCACACCACCTTCAGCTTCTAAAAGAGCTGCCCTCTTCTACTTAACACTATTCTCTATATTAAGGATCAGCTGTAAACCAGCTGTTAAAATATCTCTTTCACTATTACAACAGCTGAAATTGATGAAAACGATTTCTTAGTGAAGTTGCACTGAAATTGCTTCCACAGTGTATGGAATGAGTTAGTCTGAAGAAAATCTAAAAATATTGCTGACTGTTCAGAATTATGCAGCTTCTGCCTTTACTTCTGATGCTGAAATGCATTTCTTGGTGTGAACAAGCAACATTCTGCCTTTGGCACCTTCCATCTTGCTTGGGCATTTCTTACTTCTTAAAATAGGGGAGTGTTAGAAACTGTACCTGAAAGGGTGAAAAATCTGTTTTGCAAACTACTGGTACTTGAATGATGGGAAATTGCCTGTGTAGTAAAGAATTGTGCATCCTGGACAGTTCCTGTTCAAAGCAGCGTGTAGGTTACCAGCACAGCAGCTCAATGGCCAAGACAAAGTACTTTCTATTCTGTGGTGATTCAACAATGACCAGCTTTCCTTCTCCTGACTGCCCAAGGAAAATAGAAAAATGGAACCTATGACTTCAGCAGCTCCCAGAGAGATGTTTACATGTTTGGGAAATCTTGATTTTGTTACCAAGTGCAGCACAGTCTTGTAAATCACTTCCAGGTGATGATGAATTTTTTTCTCTGCTTTTTCTGCTACCCAACATCCATTTTCAATCAATCTCGGTGAATTTATAAATGTATCACAATGTGATTTCGTCAGAGGTGCCTCTCATATGTTCCACTGTAGAGATGCTGCTACTTCCCAAAGTTTGTGGTTCACTTTTGAGGACACAAATAGAATCTCTCTTAGGATGTGGCAGAAGCCAGGCTCAGAGCTGCTGTGAATGTAGACAAAATACAGCCAGAGTCTTGTGGCAACAGGGGAGAGGCACTAAGAGGGTACAGACATAGCAGACTTGCCAGGTTTCTGGGAGACCCAGGTTTCCAAGAAGAGATGCTTTTGTCCAGTGACTTAGTCTGGGCTTGTAGTAAGTGTGTTTTTCATGTCAACATGTTTTCACTGCAAAATAAGACCCCCAGTTAATACACACTTCATTAAGCTCTGAGGAAAACTGACACAAAAATTAAACTGTACTGCTTTCATCAATACCAAAACTAAAAGTGTATTATTTCTATGTTAGAATTGTTAAAATGATAAAAATTTGTTGTTCTCTAAAGTTATTTTTGTTTTAAAGTTGACTTTGAAAGAGTCAGCCAATAGTGTATCAATATTAGTCCTATTGCAATACCAGGGACCCCTTAGTCACTGTCCTGCTGTAATAGATTCTGTAACACTAAAGACTGATAGTTTAATTATTATACTATTATGTAGTATTAAATTATCCTTTTCGAAATTTTTAGGATTTTTAAGATTCATAATATCATTTTCTTTAGTCAATGGAAAAATAATTCGTGACTAGGAGGCTCACAATCAGAAACAAGTTACAACACCTGTTGTTTCCAAAATGTAAATATGCTACATTGAATAAGCTGAAATGTCTCTCTTGCCAAGATGAGCTTTTATAAAACAAAATGAGACATTACATGTGATGTAACATGGACCTTCAATAATGTGCTGCTTCATTTAGAATGTGAAAAATGTTTAAAATGCCTAAATAGTCAGATTAAATGAATATTTTGACATTCATAATAACTAAGAATCTGCAAAGAAAACAATAGGTCTGTCAAAGTACGTAAAAACCATTATTGTACTTAGATTAAAAATGTGCATTTGTGTGCCTGCAGTAAAAGAAACATCATCTTGATGGTTCTGTGATGAAGGTTTATCTTGATGTGTGTGTAAAATCCTTCAAAATCTTTTGCATGAAGTCTGGGGAAGGATGGTTGAACTACATCGTTGTCTTAAATGTTCTGGTGCACATTTATCAATATCATGTCACTCTTGAAATATTTTTTCCTTTTCTCCTCAGTTTGTTTTAATGCCTGTCCCTCCCCTCCCCACCACCACCGCCCTTACCAAAGTCCTGTTGGCTTCTGTGGGGCTGTGTATGCAACCCAGGAAAAGATACACTGAGGGTTTGAATAAAGTCCTTCAAGTCCTTTCTTGAGGCAGTTCAAATGACAAGGCTGCTTCATCAGGTATTTCACCGAATTTACTGAAAACTGCCTCACTGGACTCCTTGATCCTCGATTAACCAGCAGTGCTGGGCTGTTTAATGGGTGCTCAAGAGCTAGAACTGGCACCTAGCTTTGCAAAGGAGCCAGCAGTCGGTTACTGGTGGGAAGCCCTCCTGCTCTGACACCTTCCACTTATGCATCATCTAATCCCTATTAAAAAATAAATCTATATTTAGATTTTAATACAAGCAGGATGACTGTGCATCTTGAGTGGGGGTATAAGTTTGAGCTCTTTATCTCACGTTAACCTGGTCATGCTGATGTCTTCCGTGGCATTAGTATTAACTGGTAGAACTAAGAAATACGAATTTTTCCCTCTGTCAAAGAAGTTTTGGGGCCCAACAACAAAATGCTGTGGCCACAAGATGGCCTTCAAAACTGCCAGAGAAACTAGTAAGTCTGTTCAGAAAGCTACCAGCCATGTGCAAATATTTTTTTTCCCATTCTAAAAATTGATGTGGTTAAAGACCTTCCACAAGGCCACTTTTTGTTTCTTCTTCCTCTTTTTTTTTTTTTTTTTTTTTGTAGAAAGATCACCCTTTTCATGATGACTAGTACTAAGTCCTGGTACAAAAATTTCTTGGAAAGATTCTTTGGGCCATCAAGTGTTATTTATTCAGAATAAATCCATCTGAGCTGGGCCAACAGAAATAAAAAATGAAGATGCCCTGATAAAGATCTGATGCATTTCTCTTGCGTTTTGAAACCTTCTTTTTAGTAACTCCAAAAGATAAGTAGTCAGACAATTTAGGTCATTACACTGCCACATGCCAATCTCCCCTCATATTCAATGCCAGCTCTGTGCCACCTTCTGCCATTGCCTTCAGCTCTGATTTGCACTGCCCCATCACTGAGGTGCCCTTCCCTCTTCCTCAGGTCAGGTGGGGAGGGAGAGACATCAGCCACATCACTTCGAAATTCAGCTTTTCTCTTCCAAGGGTTCTAATACTGTGGAGTTAACTGATATTAGCATGTTATAAATAATTCCTTAGTTCAAAGGCTTTGTTTACAAAATTGACTCAAGCTTTCTTCAGTACAGTTCTTGTGAGTTTTGCTGTCTGGCTTTAACACTTCATAGCTGACAAAATAATCTCAACAGCAAAACTGACCTCAAAAATCACAAAGGAAAAATCCCCCTTTTTTTATAGTACTTAGTTTCACAGTGTGTTCACGCTGGGAAGAAGAATCCTCCCAGTTAACTTCTTTTCCTCTCAAGCAAGACTAAATTTAAACTGTGAAAAAGATTGAATTTTGAAATTAACTGGTAGTTCAGATATGTGAAGCATATCTTTCCATTTCCATGTAGATACCATTTATGTGGAACAGGTAGTTCTTTAGACTTTAAAATATGAACTACTAGGAATTGAAGGGTATTGCAGAATCAAGTTAATTTAGAAAATCACAAAAATAACTAATTTTTTTTTGATGGCTCCATTCTAGGCACACACTGTAAGAGTATAACCAGCATTAATCCATCTTATTCAGCATTTATTAATGCTGCCATGTAAGTAATAAGGAACACATGACCGGGTATTATCATGGTAGAACATGTGATTTGATGTGAGCTCCCCTTATGTGTGCATTTTCCTGAAATTACTTAGGTGAAATTATTTGTGAAAATACAATATGAGTTCTTCCACTACAGTAACTCACAACATAGGATATGTATGTTTTAACTGCTGAGATAATTCATATGTAAAGAATGGAAATGATGTATTTGTGCAAACATAGAAGCTGATAGCAGTAGATATAGGGCAAAATATTGTATCCAGGGAGGTAACTTCGCACTGTTCGGTATGCTTTATATAAAGAGAAGTGATGCTGTAAAGATACAGAAGGATACAGGAGGCCTAAAGAAAACATTGTTATAAGATGGGATGTTCTTGGAAATATTGGGTTTTTTAACTCAGCTTGCTTCAAAATAGAGATTAGAATAAATTTTCTGTTTATTTCATTACAGCTGTTAATAGTACTGCTTTCGAGGCCAATAGAATACTAAAGCAGAGCTAAATTTTTTAGAAGACTTATAAATTACATTTAATTTTCAATGGGCTGCAGTGCTAAAATTGATCAAAAAGTTTTCTAATAATGTCCAAGAGTAATCCTTTGTGGTGTAAGGATTCCACCCTGGCATACTGGGGCACTTTGGTCTTATGGTAGGAAGGACTTTCTTTGTCTTTGACATGGTTATTGGCAAGGCATACTTTGTCCCATGCAGATAATTGAGAATGCCTTTTATAGTGAAAAAGGTAAATAGGCCCTTAGAAGAAGTCTTGGTTTAAGAAGCTTTAGCATTTCATTTTAGTGCCAGATTTTTAATTTCAGATGATAACCACACAGGCAACTTGCTTCTGAAGAAGCAACACAACTCTTGTGTCAGTGAGGACCCAGCACCCTGATTAATGGATATCCATGATCACATGAGTAGTACTACCAAAAATACAACATGTATAAACTCTGTGAATCCTGTTTAGGTTTCAGTTTATCCATTTTAATACTCTAGTCTACCATTTGGTTCTGAATTGCATAATAGTATCCTTCTCTACCCTATTGGCAATGTTCAAGAAATGCTTATTGGTTGACCTACAGGAAGCCCCAAAAGATTGTGGAATATGTACAATGGCCTAAATAAGAAAGGGACCTACTCTTATACATAAGGTGTTGTATGAAAATAAGGTTCTGGATCAGTAGCCCAAGTTTTTTCTCTCTTGGCAAACGGTGCTCGAGTTCATACATAACTCAAGGAACACAGCAGTGTACAGCTGTCTTTTAGGAGAAGTGATGAGAAGTTCTCCAGCCTCCCTCCTCTCCCCGTTCTGAGGCAAACATATTCTAATGCTCTGAATCTTCACTCTTGTATTTGTTGATGTGGCATCCACCAACAGCTGCACGAGAGTAGTAATGCTGTCTTTTCCAGTAATGGCTTAATAATACATAAATGATATATGAATGCTGTCCTCACATGAAGTACTGTCTTAATGACTGTTTATGGAATTAACTAATTGCATATTATTAGTTTAGAGAGAGCCAATAAATAAGGAATGGTGCAATCACTTTGAGTTTACTGCATTCCACCACATTAAACATTTGGTTTGTTTCAAGTCTTGTAACTCTAATTTTGGAAAAAACCATAGTCTAGACTCCAGCTGTCATAAAACCTCTATAGTCACTTCCTCTGGTATGTTTTACACTTTAGTGGAGTAATCTTGTGTGCACCAAAACGTGGACTCTGGGGTGCCGTGATTCTAAGGAACCAAAAGTATTGGTGTTGATGGAAGCAAAGAGACCAGCAAAGGCTGGTCTGTCTAAAATTCCTTCTTGTATTCTCTGCAAGACTATCACCATGACTAGCATTAATCAAGGTATCAATTTTTGGCTTTCAATTTTGCCCCTTAAATTGACAGTCATGATAAATGCTCATCTTCCACTCTTAATTAGTGTTTTCACTCAACAAAGCAGTTTTGAGACTCTTGCACAAAATTTACATGAAGCTCCCAAATCAGGAGAATTTTTAAGGCATGAACCAAGTGAATTAATCTTAAAAATATGCTGGAAATCTTTGTTATGTTGGGCCAGCACTGTCACTTCTTGGCTGTCATTTCTTTAATTGTTACACAAAACTCCTCCGGCTGTGATGTCCTTGGGTTTAGTTCAAACAAGGCAGAGGCACCACTTCCGTGAGTACTAAATGTTAGTATGCTTCTTTAATTGCTTCAGGAGTTTCACTTTCTGGCAGTAGTGACCCTTATCAAGTTTCTTTTGGTTAGGTTAGTCAATTTTTTGGGTTTTTTTTTTTGATTGTCAAAAGATCAGCACGTTGAGAGGGAACACTTTTAAATGAAGTGAATGTGGTCATAGCTTTCACGCCTCTTGTGATGGGAAGAAGCCATAAAATGAGTTATATCTGTGACTGAGCAGTGCCACAGAGCATGTACCTCTCTGGGAGATATCTACATCATCATATCTACATTTTCTTAGACTGCGACTGATCATTAATGTAAATAGTTGCTAAACAATGTCTGAGTACTTGCTGGTACAATCCAAAGCAGAAGTTGTCATTAATTTATTCCTTCTCTAAAATAGTCTAGCATCATGGTATTTGCTAGAAATGTATTATGCATGTTTGTAGGACGGACTGTGAAGAGAGATACCTGCAATTCCTACTAAAACTGGTCTAATAACTCTGCAGCTCATGCCAGTGTTATTGGAAAAACTTGTGGAACCAGAACAGCAACTGGGTTTTTTTTATCTTGGGACAGAATCTAAGTTTCTCTGAAATATTTAAGAAACAGTAACAGGGTTAATATAATGTCAACCATTGAGTTCTAAATAATGAAAATTCATTTTGAATTTTAGAATTATAGTTGCTGTTAAAAAACTTAGCCTTAAAGAGTAGAAGTACAGGTAAACAAACAGAAAGCAATGTGCCAATGCCACAGGATAAACAAAGATCAGACATCTATACATTCACTGTAAAGTTTTATTGTAGAAGTACTATGGGCTGGTTTTGGTTCTGGGGAAGTTGTGTCCTCCAGTGATTTCCAAAGGGAGAAGAATTAAGTCAACACTAAGTGCTTGGGGAATCGCTGCTTTGTTAATGGATATGTTTAGCCATCTTGATTTCCATTTATGGCGCTGAGGGATTCTGCCTCATAATGAAATTTGTGTTTGGTTTTCACTCATCATCCAAGACACAAAATCTTCAGATTTTCCATGTAAACATAGATGAAAATAATACAAGGCTAAAAATAAGGAGGATAGGCAATTAAGACCATGAGAGAGAAAGTGGGGAGAGATTTTTGAGTCAGGAACAGAGAGAGTAAATATGAATTGTTTACTCTGAAAAAGTAGCTTGATGTTCTATAATTATATTTATTAATCTTTCTTTTATTATAATGTGATGATTAGCTCTTTGGTTAGTGAAAGTGAAGAGGAGTTTATTGACTTCATAGTTACAAGAGAATATATAGTAACACAGAATCTGGCAAACAATATTCAGCATAATGACCTAAAATTTCTTCAGACTCCCAAAGATAAAATCGAACATTTGCTTTTCCATATACCTTGCCCTAAGTTAATTATTTGTCACTTTGTGAACAAGCATTAATATAATTTTGTTATTTAATTAGTCATATAAGTCAATTTTTTTCAGCTGAAACCAGTAAAAATGAAGATATATATAAACTAATAAGCTCACCTTCTTGTAACTACAAACAAATACGATGAAATTTTGTCATTTCACCAATCCAAATCTAGAAGACATCCATTGTGTGAAAATTTGTAAACACTAAGATGTTTTTCAGGGCTTGATCCTGACCATCATCATGAGCTCTGATATGTGTTTAACCTTTTTATTTGGAAATTTAGCTGGTAGAGCTAGTCAAAACGTTTCAGCAAAGTAATCTGGAACGTGAGAGTCACAAGCCTCAATCATCTGCCAGCACTGGAATATGAATGAAAGGATAATTTCTGATCATGTAGATAAGTTTTCAGCTTTGTATCGTCCTTTTTCCTGTACACAGGACGTCTTCCCAGTTTGAAAATTCATGTCTTTGTTTGAAAATGGTGCACTCCTACATGTGGCTGTTTACATGTAGAACAGGACTTGAGAAGGTCTCACAGTCAGGGATTGCAGTCCTGATGTTTTCATTCAATTACTATGAATAAAGTGGAATCAATAATTCCTAAAGGGCTCAAACCTCCACCACCCTACCCCCTCAATGATTATAAATCTTCATGGATTCATACTCTTAAGTTGTTCATGGTAATTTGCACCTATTTGCTCTTGTTACAGCTATAAATACTACTTTAAACAGCTGTAATTTTACTCTTTTTAAGAGTTTTAATCCCTTTGATAAACTTCTAGATGGCAATCACATCCATTCTAGTCTTTATTTTATCAGTTTGAACAGGTAAAGTTTTGTTTCACTGTGTAAGATAGTTAAGAGTTTTTCTGTAATTCTAAAAATATTTCAGTCGGCTCTTATCTTTCTTAAACAAGAACAATCCACACTCTACTTGCTCAATATTAGGGAAAGTTTCCAACACTGTCAACTGGTATTGATAGTTCATATTCCTACTGTGATTCCTATTGCATCCAGGTTTTAACCCTTTTCTGACTTTAACTAATTAGATTATTCTTATTATTCCTGAGGTGCATGGGTCTGTGTTTTCTTACACTTAGCTTGGTCCCATTTTTATTGTATCTGTTGTTGAGATACCAAATTTGATGGGTCACTTTCCTGTGTATTTGCTGACAATATTCCCCACTTTAACTCATTGAGCTCCATAGTTTGCATGGTGTAAACATTATAAAAATGTGCCTCATGACTAACCACTTAGGGAGTCCTTCTTTTTCCTTCAACAGCAACAGTAGTTACCTCCCATTTGGCCAAACTTCCCTTCTCATAACTCATTTATATCTGAGATCCAGGACAACATACAGTATAGTGTGTGACACAATATTGAATACTTAAGCAGAATCTAGAAAGAGTAGATCTATTTCATTTCCTTTGCTTTTGGTACCATCTGCCTTATAAAAGATAATCACTTCATCTGGTGCCATATGTCTTTGTGAGGCCTTTGTTTCATTCTACCACATTTTCCAGTAAGTGTTTTAAAACATTCTCTCAAATGAGTCCTGAATCTCACATACTGCTGAGGTCAGTCTAGTAAGAGAGTAGGTGTCTGTTGGAGCAATTGCTTTTCCATTTCAATGTGCAAGAGTAATAGTCTAGGTTTGGAAAAGTATTTTTGGTTTATGTCTGGTACAAAACTCTGAAACGCTTAGTCATGCTGTTTAAAAAAAAATAGCCACCTTTTGTGGCATTGCCAACATACTGGGAAAAATCATGCAGCAGCTCTGGAAAAAAAAGTGGGGTGTTTTTATCACCTTTGCCATTTTTCATGTCAAGTATTCAGTCTGTTGGTACTCCCCATATCATTCTGTATGGAGGCACAACACTGTCTGTTGATGCTTTAAATTTTTCTATACCTGGCAAGTCAAACCACTATTGCTCGTAGAATTTGCATTTCTCTTGTGAGAAGGCATAAGCAGCTATTGCCAAGATCTCATGCAATTTAGAAAAGTAGACCTCAGTGGCTTATTTGGCCTTCTCTTCTCGAACTTTAGCATCATATATAAAGCGTTGGTTCTGACACAAGTTTTGATGAAAATAGTACAAGCGAGAGATGTATTAAATGCAGAAATAAAAGATATATTGACTAAGTGAGAATACAATAGAAAAATATGTAAGCAAAATGACAACTCAATCAAAGTTATGTTTATTTGCTTTTTGTGGATAGTGAGTTCTTGAAGCCACCATGCTTTTCTCTTTTTTCTTCTTGTTTTTCTTTTCTGAACATGAACCTCTATCACCTGTAAGAGGCATTTTATTCATTAGGACTGGCATTTAGTCTACATTTTTTGGAACATGCTTATACTGTAACAAAAAAGAATTTTTTTCAGAAATAAATTATTGGAAATTATATTATATGTCAGTGGGGCCTGTTGATCCCTGCTTGGTTGAGATTGTTGTGCTGAGAAAAAAATGTTCTTAAAGCCATAAAATGCAGGCCAAAAAGCTTGGTGTTTGAGTGGGTTTGGATGTGTACTTTTCTTTTGTTAAATCGTTGTTTCAAATAAGTAAATACTGTTCCATCCCCTGTTATGGAAGTTTAGCTTTGCTGGAGAATATGTGAAATGGTTCTGATGTGGGTCAGGACCAGCTATATTAGTGCAACAATAAACATTGTCTTGCCACTTTCAGATAGTGTTATGCAGACTTTTGGTGAGTCATCTTTCATGTACCATGGAGGGAAGAGTAAGTCTTTCCAGTGTAAAAAGTGAAATTCTGTGGTTTGAATAGTGCAATTCATGAGAATTTAGCTCTTGTTTTATGGAAATCAGTAGAATCCAGAGGAGAGGAATACAGAGTTCTTCTTAGTGTAGCTAGCTTTGTGTGGAAATATTTAGTGGAAATATTTAGGACAGCTATGGATGACTCAGTGATTGGTGGAGGATTAGTGGTCATGAGCTGTAGCATCTTAAATCCCCTTGCAGATGATCCTATTTGGATTTTGAATATGCTTTAATTTATGCTCATTAGCTTCACATAGCTAATTGAGTCTTTCCTGAACATCTCTGCATAAGCAAGTCCACATGTTCTTTCAAAAGATCATGAGAAAATTTCTTTTAGAAGACCCTGAGAAATTCTTTATAGTCCTTGACGTAATTGACACTATTATGCAGCAGTCATCCAATGCCTGTGTTAACCAATCTTAATGACCAGGGCGAAATGAGGCTATTTCAAATAACAACTCCGCCAATAACAAACAGCTTGTGTCAATCTCTATATATTTTTAAGAGCTTTTGTTTTTAATATTTCATTTTATCTTATTTTCCCAGTTGTTTTGTAGTACTAACCAAGTAGATGCGTAACCAAGTATTATGAATTGTATATAAGCTGTGGCATATGTTTTTGGGGGAGAAAAGATAATTTTGATAGTATCATTGAAAGCACAATGGGTCCTAAACTTGCTGCCCCCTGATTCTAAATGTCAGTCACACATCAGAGGTCACGCAAAGATGGTCTTCAGTCAGATACAGCATTCTGTTGATGGAATTATAGGGCTTTTGTATTGGAGCTTGTTGCTGACAGTGCTTACTGAAGTTATTACAATTGTTCTGGGATATTACCTTACCGTACTGGCTCTGCAAACAGCCCCAGCATGCTGGGAAATGGGGGTAACAAGATCACCATTTAAACAGGTTTTGGATATGGAATTGTTCCAGCATGAGGCAGACTTGTGATCATATAAAGATAGTATCAAGGTTGTTGTGTAAATCAAGTTGATGCACAACTTAGGTATTTTTCTAGAATTTTTTAATTTACAGGAGTTAATTTAATTAACAGGAGTTGGTTCTCTATCTCTTTTGTCAATGACTTAGTGGCACAGCCTTTTTCTTATTAATGTAGGATAAAGGAACTTTCATAAATTCCATCACTGATGATTTGCACCAAATTTTTGCTGGAAATGGTTTAATAAGTTGTACTTTGGCTTGTTAGTCAGCTCTATGCTGGAAGTATTGAGTGTGTGGTTCCTCCTATTCCTGTGTTTCTTGGGAATGCCAAGGGTCATTTGCTTAGCTCCAATAGCTGAAAATATTCACTTTAATTTTCTGTAGAAGTGTTGTCTTAAACATCAAGAAAACTATGGCTTTGGTCAAGAAATAAAGCAGCTACAAATTAGTCAAGTTTTGGGGAAAGAGTAACTTCATCTTTAGTTTTTTTGATTTTTATTTTTCAATCCATCTAAATTTAAGTCACCCGTTCTGGCAATAGATGTTCAGAAGAAATGGCTGCCAAGACAGTAAACATTTTAGAATTTGTTTGTATAAACGTGAAATGATGTTCTGCAGCCCTAAAACAAAAGCCAAGTTCAAGACTTCAAAGCCCAGGATTTTGCTGGGAAAATACACCAGTAATTCCTGTGGGCTTCCTGCAGAGCTGAAATCAAAATGGGCTAAATGGATATAAGATTTAATACTGTAGTTTCACAAACTTAATTGACTTTTTGAAATAGCAAATTTAACTGTCACTTGTTCCCAGCAGATGACAACATAAACAGAAAGAAAACCCAGTATTCCCCAAGGGACTGAACATGAGAATTAACATGGGGGAAAGAAACAAAACAAGAAGATTTGCATGTTACCTTTTTTCCCTGTGTACTTCCAGTATTTATCAGACAGGTAATTTTCAGCAGTCAAAAGTAAAGACTAAGGGATGCATAATTAAGACCTGGTAGAAGAACAGAATGTTGTTCAGTAAAGTAGGTTATGTTTAAGAGCAATGAAGCTCATCAGCAATGCTGTAATAGTTCGTATGCATGTATCCAACGGGATGCTGAACTGTAGAGACACAGTCAAAAGCAAACAAAATCTCACAGGACGTTGCAATGAGTTTTTATACAAGAGCTGCTAAAATAAGGACCAGATTAAAAAAAAAATAAAGACTTCTGAAACAAATGCAAAATAAGATGGTTAACGTGAAATTTAAATAACCTGGAACTGTAAACTGCTAGATTAATATAAGGACTTCATAAATGCTGTGATGAGAAAGTGGCATGTTCCACCTGCTCTGTAAACAAACAGAAGGAGCTTAACTCTGAATCTAAAACACACTAGGGAGATGGATTTCGACAAAGACAAATGTCAGCAATGTTGAGACAGAAAAACAAGTTGATAGTTGTGTCTTGGACATTCTGCAAAGTCTTTGTCACAGTGAGACTGAGAGAAATTATCTATAATCAGAGAGAAAGGTGCCTACAAATGGGCTGAGATTGACAGAGTGCAGACAGTGAAAAGTGCCTGAAGATTGAAGAATATGTGCAGTATACAGGGAAAGAGAAAGGGGGAATATACCTTGATTCCACCAGAATTATGATCCTGGGAATGGGAAGCGTAAGATGGGCAGTAGAAGTTATTAGAAACAGTAATGCTAAAAGGCACTGCTAAAATTCTTAAAGATTATAAACACAAAGAACAGGTGGTTACTAAATTCAGTGGCAAAGCTCTCACTAAAACCATTAGGTCCAGGTCAGACTTTGGGGACAGAAAAGGAAGGGAACAGCAGGGAAATGACAAGGATGCCAATACGAGGAATACCAAGATACAACTGGGATGGTATCAAGGGTGTAAAAGGCTAAATTGCTATTAGCAGCTTATGCCTTCTGTGTCTGAAGGCAGCACGTTCTGTTTGCTCAAACCATGCTATAGAAAGATTTTTGTCCAGTCAAGGTATCTTTTAACGTCATCTTGTAAGCTTCCAGGATCTTAAACATGATCATTTTTCTAAAGAAAATTCAAGTAATGTTGATGTTTTTCTGTGAAGCTGATATATATATATATATACACATACACATATATATATATGTGCTATAAAATTAAAGGTCTATGCAGAATTATTCTGCTTGTTCCCATGAAAAACAAGCATATTGCAAATAGAAAGCTGTTATTACTATTATCAGTTGAGTATTTTAAAACCACATTATTATTTCATAGTCAGGAAAATATTTTAGTGATTAACTGTGGTTGTCTTTGCTAGGGAACACCTCATTCGGTGTGTCAGATAGTCCCTTCCTGGCGAGGGAAAGGACTGCAAACCCTTTCACACCCCAAATGGGCATATGGCTGGCTTATGTGTTTTCCAGTAAGTCTTTAGGGAATTCAGCTTCTTGTTTCAGACTTTCCCATTTGATGTAATGGGTCGTCTGCAATGTGGTAACTACATTGTATTTCTTTTTTTTTTAAATGAACACAGTTTTCCAAAAGTTCTAGAAAGCACCTTCTAATTGTGCAGTTACTGTAGGGGATGCATTGTACAAGAGACAAAACAGAAGGATCATAGAGGAAAAAAAATAATTTCATTGTCTGGAGAAATTTGAGTTGTTTCTGTGTCTCAGATTTGTGCAGAATGGACATTGCAGTATTTTGTCTAAACTGATATTGTTCACTTACATTGGAATCCTCAGTTACATGAATCCATGCTGTGAGTTCTTCAGGATGGTATTGTTATTTTACCTCTTGTGTTCTGTCTGTGCCAGCAGCAACTTTTCCTATTTAGGGTTCTGCACCTAATTTTTCTTTTCTTTAAAGGTCTCAGAATATGGTATAGTATTATCCAGTCTCCTATACCATCACTCTCTTTTCCTTCCAAGACCTGTACTTGTACATTTTCAAGCCACAACGTGATCCTAACTAATCTAATGATCTGGAGTCCTAAATATGGACAAAATTAAAGAGGAAAATGTGTATATTTGTGAATTTCCTTTCTAAATGAACATGTAATTAATTTTTATTCCTATTTTTAAACATCCAGTTTTGGAACTAAGTGGTAGACTTTTCTGAATTTTGAAAATCTTGAGGGATTAAATATAAATTTAAATATAAATCCACTTTACTAAAAAAAAACTCTGTTCCTCCTAAGCCACAAAATCTGCATCCTTACATAAAATACACAAATAGATTTTATGTCTACTTCTTCACATGCCTGGGCATTGGACCACAGGAGAAGGTATTTATATTCACCAGAATGAACCTGATGCTCCATCCCCTGCATGGAGTAACAACATGACGGGGTCGTTGTGTCCATCTGTGGTGGTAACAGTCTGCTGGTTACCATTTACCTAAATTAGATCTAGCCCAATAAGTGAAGGTCTGCAGAATTTCAGCACTGTGGAAATGATAAGCATAAATTATTAACAAAGAGGTTACTGTGTGATTTCTTGTGTTCAACTACAATGAGCAGATTTAAGCACGTGCTGATAACCATTACAAATATGTTTAAAAGCAGGAGAATTTAGTGCTTTTTTCTTCAATGTTCTTGTATAATAGAGAGGTCATTGAGGACTGATGAAATTGCAGCCTTTCTGAGTGTTTTGTGTAGACACCAAATGATGGTGGTCAAGTGATGCCTGAGAACACAGTGGGAGGATGGGACACATTTGCAGGACATACCTTGGGTGGGATTAGGCACAGTGGCTGACTTTCATCCATAAGAACAGCCTGTGCAGAGAGGACTCTCACCAATTAATCAGCTGGTTGCATCTTTAAACCTGCTCCGAATCTCAGAAGACTGTTTTGTGGACCTCTTGTTTCAAACCATTACAAATTTGCCAAAACTAGCAAATACTTGCCTGAGGTGGTTTTAGGATTTATACCCGTGGGATTAAACCCAGGCTTTGTAGTCGGGCAGTTCCTAAGCAGTGCTACAAAATGTTACAAAGGATCTGTTGGCAAGGTGCTTGCAGCTAATGAAATATTGTCTTCCTTTTAATGTGAGAGTACACGTGGCAGTCCCATCCCGACAGTGATCTTTCCTGATTGCCCTGCCGACTCCCGATTCCCTGGATTGTGCTGTTCCTCTTGGGAGCCATTCCATGGTGAGTCATTAGCAGCTATGAAAGCAGCTGGATTTTGTGCTTCAGATGCAAGAGGCTTTGCAGTGGTTCTTATCAGGAACATATGGACAGAGGCACCTAAAGTATTATTAGTTACTGGGACTTTAATTATTTAGGGTTTTATAGAAAAGGTTATGTTAGATTTCAAAAAATTACAGCTTCCTTTATACTGGCTGGTCAGTCAGGTGAAGTGGTGGTTTTCTAATGAGTCAATCAGTGAACAGAAAATCTCTGAAACCCTTTAATGTCATTCTTGCTCAAAGGCCAAAGCAAATTCTCCTTCTTTGTGGAACCACTCTGTCAAAAACATGTCTCTTGTATGTACATATAGAATATTTTACAACTATATCTGGCATGGGTAGACAAAGTGAGCTTCAACTGTCTTATTTACCTACCTCAAATGAATAGTGTAGTTATATAAACCTCATCTGTAGCATGCATTCAAAACCTGCCTGAAAATAACATTTTCTAAAAGGAAAAAGTTGCCTCACTGTAACACTTCATGTCAAAAAATACTGACAAATATTCCTTACAAAGCAGCCAAAGGCAGGGAAATAAATTTTTAAAAAGTTTGCATGTTACTCGTACAATTTTGAAAGGCTATGTAAGAATGGCTCATTTAAAATTATACTTAAATATAGGAATTTGTAGGAATGACAAGTCTAATCATAATCTTTCTACAGAACAATAGTATATGTAATAGCTAAAAAAATGCTCTCCAGAAAAATGTGGAGGGAGAAGTCAGAAGTAGAAAAGATGAATTATGGAAATGGGGAGAAATTAAAATGATTGACCCATCTCTGTGTATTTGGCCACCATGGTGACTGAGCAATACTATCTAATTATGCTTTTTCACCATGGTGGTAGCTGAAATTTTGTCTCCTGATAATGCCTAAGGTGAATTCTGTGTACCTATGGATGTTCATGCAGCCTGTCCATGCCTCCATGACATCAGTGTCCCAAATTGAGGGAGGCCTCAATTTAATGCTGTGTACAAATAGAGCTGCAGGACATTGTATTTTTTCCTGACAAATTTTGTATATTTCTAAACAAATTTTGTAAAAGTGAAGCACAAATTTTCTCCAAGCAAGAGAAGTTATCTGGAACCAACGTTGTATAAGCATTAGCTAAAGTGAGGACAATTTTTCTTCTCTGCGATTGCGGTAGAAGAAGTGTTCTCAAGCCAGCTGCAGAGTACTAGGCCAGAGTCTTGGATTAAAAAAATGTGTGCTGTGACCCGGGCAGAGTCATCACGCAGCTGATACAGAATAACAAGTCATTCCTAGGAACAGCTGCTACACCAAGAGAGGGTTCTAACCCTGAGCCTTGTTCGGTCCTATTAATTTAAAGAGGCCTTATTATCACAAAAATTGCAATACTTCTGAATGGCAGTTTACTGTGCAGACAGACCACTCTGCAGTTCCCAGTTTCCTGGCGTTTGGTCACCAGCAAAGCTCTCGTCTCCAAAACTGTCCTCTCAGACTGACTCCCAGCAGAGTGATCAGTTTAGTCCCACCATTTTTGTGGGTGTGTATAAATGGCCAGTCTAAACATTTCTGTGCTAGTGGTAGCATAATGTTTGCCAAGATGAACAGTCAGCTCTCCAGGAGTTTCCAATACATGTCCCCAGTACATGCCAAGCTAAATGAGGTCCTGGTAATGACACAAAGTGATGGGCAGCAGGGACAGTCAGGCATGGCTGGTACAAGGCAGAGCTCTTCCTAGACACAGAAGTTGCAGTTTCATAGGATCCTTTGTTGACTGCAGATACAGCCAGTTCTTTTATCTGCCCAGTCACATGCCTGTTATTAAATTACTGCCATCTGTTAGCTGGAAACTCCCTTTAAAAGCACAAAAGAGCCAACTACAGGGATATCTGGCTTAAAAGAATTATTCTTTACCTTGCAAAGTGATTTTTCTCTCATAACATATCAGTCATGTATAACAAAATAAATGATACAGTAATAGCAGTGGGAATTATTCAGAAAGATGTTAATTTTCAAACTTCTGGATCAAATGGCTGACTTAATTCCAGTTTTCTCCAAAACAGTTCCACAACTGCTGTAAAGCATTCAGGGATGTTTTTTGTTGGTTTTTTTCTTTGGCTTGGTTTGGGTTTTTTGTGGTGTGTTACATTTGTGTGTATGAAAATACAGGAAAAAAGGAAAATTAAGTTCATGTCTTATGCAATTTGATCTTCAGGAGGCTGGTAAGCAGCAGCTCCTGTAAAAAAAGGTCTTTTACTCATGTCAGCTTTGGCAACTGAAAAAATCAGGTAGTTCTGGATAGCTCGGCCAAGTAGCATTGACTTGTGTTTGCTGTCAAGCTTGACAAGAAAAATTTTATATTATATCCTACGGGCTTTTTATTAATTACTTTTTAAATGCAAATTACACAGGTTTTGGATCAACTGTTCAGCTGTATGCAATTAATGACAGTGCTCCCTCAGTAGTTTGCTGCTCTATCAAAATAGTCAAACATTGCATCCATGCCCACCTGTGACTCTCCCTGTATACGGGGCAGGGAGCTGCAGGGATTTACCTGGTACAAACCTCTGCTGAGGATGGTACATCCTGTCTCTGCACATGAATGACCACATTTTCAGGAAAAACCAAACTGATATACTGCAGAAATGAGTGATTTCTTTATCTCTCAATGAGAAAATTCTTAAATGCTTCAGACTTTCCTTTCCTTGCCATGTTCTGCGTAGTGGTAGTTGACATCAGTAACTGTTATTTATAATTTTTAGTAAATATTTTTAATGAAAACCTAGCGTGTTAGAGTATGTTTCTAGCCTTTTATGTAGGTGATGTATGCGATACAGTATAAATAGCCTTAATATTTGTTTTCAATATTCTACCTGTTTGTTGTGATTTTTGCAAAAGATATTCTATTAAGTATGGAGATGCTTCAGCTTTGAGAAGTGGCTGGAATCTGGTGATCCATAGACGATGAGCCATTTTGACTTCCTATGTGTGAGGGTAGGAAATTTTTTCCATTAATACAGTATGTGGTATTTTCTACTGAGTAAATGTCTTCTAACTTTAACTTGGTCACTTTATAGTTAACTTTTAATTCCTTTTCCCCTCCTGTGCATTTTCATCCAAAACCTTTCTTCCTGTGACTTTCACCAAGTGTGACCTCATCAAGGCGTTGGAATTTCAAAATTTATCCATTCCTTTTTCCTAATGAATTCTCCCCAGCCTCCCCCAAAAATTTCTCAATAAGGTGGAGTCCCTTTTACTTAAGTAACTTTGTTTGACCCAGTTCTATCTTGATCCATTTCTATATCTCCTGAATGATCTCCATGGCTTTTGAAACCTGGGCAAATATTGTTTAGAAGAGCTAAATGAAGGCGTTTTGAAATAACTATTATTAAAACAAGGAGGTTTGTGGCAGAAAACATACAAAGCTGGAGATGCAATTAAGCTCTTCTTCCCTCCTACTCCCCTCCCCCCATTCATTTACTGCTCAATGGAAACACATTCTGGCAAAGACAAAAAGCTGTGGCTAAGCAACATTAGTGGATGAGTCACTCAGAGAGAACTGGAAAGAAAGAAAGAAAAAAAAAACCCACAAGCCTCTGCTGCTTGATAAGAACAAAACTAGGTCCAGATGGTCTCTGTAAATCTTCCTATACTGTCCTGGAGAAGAGAGCACAGAAACATCAAGGGCCATGCTTATGTTTTCAGTAGTTCACGTTTTCTTGGTGCAACAGGGACTTTCAAGCACCTGGGAACCCTCTTCATCAGGCTTTGCACAGATTAATATCCATCGGGCCATGTTGGGCACCATGTTGCTTGCAGAGGTGTTGCTAACAGTTTAATAAGGATTATAACAAAAATTATTTGGAATAGCAGTTCAATAGCTAATACGAATAACTGAAAATACAGGAGTGAAAGAGCTTCATTTCAGTGCCATGACTTTGCAGAGACCAGTGCAACCCACAGCTCCAGTTGCAGAGGATCCCTGTTGAATCCTTGGCCAGATTGCAGGACAGATGGAGTCTCTGGAGTAATGACAATGAGGCAAATCCTAATAAGCATGTGCAGGCTTAGTGTTTGAAATGCTTCCGTGTTCAGCAGGCTTTGGTGGGTTTTCACAAGGAAAGTTAAATATGTCAGGCCATGTCCTGTCAAATTTGCACACTTCGTTCCTAAGTCTGGAGACGTGAAAGGCTTTCAAAAAATAAGCATTATTCCTCTCTTTTGCTTCGTTTTCAGAAGTGACAGAAGTGTTTTGTCCAAGATTGTTCCTTATTATGCTTCCATACTAGTGTGAGAGAGTTTGGTCTTGGATGATTTCAACTTAAGGAGCTAGAACTGTACAAACTTCCAAAAGTGGAACTGTGTGGTGACACACTCGGTGCAAATGTGATCAAGATGATGTTACCAGTATGGTCTGAGGTGTGTGTCTGTGTGTGAGCCTGTGTCCAGGGCAGTACCTGTGCTTCTGCATCAGCATCGTAAATGCATTATGCTTTCCACTGCTACATCATCAGGAAAATATCCTTGAGAAATGGAGTTGAGAGTGTTCAAGAAACTGTGCCGTGCTAGATGTGTAATTCTAATTTATGTAGATTAGAGTTTCTGTGAGTGTTGGCTAATGATTAAAACTCTGTCAAACAAGACCCTTCAAGTTAAACTTACAGCTGTGCACATCCATTGGCTGCTGCTGTGGCCAGGCATCACTCGCCACCTATTAATCAATCCATTGAAATTCAGTGCAAAGGCGATGCAGGCTGGAATATATTTTCAAAGAACAATCATGTTAGGAAGCACAACTTTTTTGCAGAAGCCATTGTGTAAAAACAAGTGTAAATCACCTTTGAAGTAGCTTAAGCCAACAGGTTTGGGCCTGAAGTTCTTGGCTGAAACATTTCTTGCAGACTGGTATGAAAAAGTGATTAGGTGTGGGCCAGTATGAAGTAAAACTGCTGGCAGCTGCTCTTTGAATTATCCTACTTTGACTGCAAGCTGGAAACTGATACTGTAAGTCACTCTTAGAGCTTATCAGAAAAAAATAAAAACAAGCCCTACTAACTGAGGGAAGTGGGATGTGAGCACAGCTGCCTAACCTTAGCCAAGGAAGCTCCATAGAACTTCTGTGCATTCCTATCACATTGTGGAGAGTTCCAGGGTAATCTTTGGCCACTGCTTTCTCCTCACCACTCCTCGAGGGAGCTGCCCCCTCTTTAGCTCTGCACGGGAAGCAGGCAGAGCTGCGACCTGGGTGACACTGGAGGAGGCTTTGCAGCGAGCCCCTTGCTCATTCCTGCCTTTTGTCCTGGCACAGGTGGGAGTGCAGTTACTTCCCCAGAGCAGAGATCAGCCTGCAAATGTTCTCCAGTGGTCAGCACAGCTGGCTTCAGTTTGGCAAAGGGCAGCAGGGTAATGCTGTGCATTGCTGGAACAGTTCTGATAGATCTTTCTTTGGCTATAGTCAGGCCTTTTTTCAAAATGCAAAGCAAATGCCACCAGAGACATAGTCTGGAACAGGAGAAAAATAGCTCCAGACAGCCCTTAGAAACTAAAGCATCAGTGTGAGGAGCACCACGGAGGGAAATGTGTTTTGAATTGGCCTTTAAACCTGACTTTAGCTGAGGGCATGGGGAATTTTTTTGTTGTTTTGTTTTAACTTGATAGAAGAGAAAATCTTAGATTCAAAGGAGGCTTTTGTTTTTAAAAAGCTTGCTTGTTCTGTGAGAGGATCTGGAGGGAAAAAGAATTTGAAAGACTGACAAGAAAATGAAATATACATGTCTGATGTTCATAGAGTTCATTTTGCATGTTTATGGTGTTAATGTTTGTAGATTGAAGATGCTTGACAAAGCTGATATTTATGCACAAAGGGTTTTTTACAACAAAAGTGACCCTCTGCTGTAACATGGCTGCATGGAAGAAAAATTTCTTTAATTTAAATTAGCTTCATTTCCAGGTTGGATTGGTTTGGTTTTTGCTTGTTTGGAAAAATTCTACTGTGCTTTCTTGATTGCTTCCCTGGAGTTATCACAGCATTGCTATGCTTCTTGGATTGCAGTTTGTCAAAAGGAAGACAAGAGGAGAAATAGGTTCAACTTTTAAACTCCACAAGGTCAGCCAAATCCCAGAATTCGTAAATTCTTTCCTGGTGGCTCCAAGGATAAAATGGTTGCTATGGAAATATTGTGAGCATCCATAATCAGTGATTTGATCTCAGGATGAAATCAAAAACTTCTGATTTTGTTAGCCTTTGAAAGCACTGGTTTGGGTTCTTTTTGTGATGGTGGAATAATCATAAGAAAGTGATGGAAGGATTGTCATTCAAAATATTTAAAGAATGAAAGAGAAAAAAGCTGGTTCAAGTAATGCTGAGAATAATCCAGCCCTGAATTTGGCTTCCTACAGTAGTCCATCAATAACAATTAGTTGCCTTGTCAAGAGAGAGTGCCTTTTGCATCCACTGGCTGCTTGCAATAACTTCCAACAAGGAAGCATAAGATGCAGAAATGCATTCTTTACATAACTCAAACGCTGCTAAGAAACAACACAATGTCATTAAAGTTAGTGGAGATTGCAAAATACCACGAGCAGCAAAATCTTCTCTTACTTAAAATTCTTCCTGCAGAGTTCTGTTACAACACATTATAAATGGTAGGAGCACTATTTACGGGATGCAGAACATATTAGGCTACGAATAAAAAATTAGAAACTATGAGTGGCCTAAACTGGGTAATTTTGGTTTTATATAGAGGTAGACATGGAGTACCCAGGAGATCTGTTCACATTGTGGATTGATGGTGCTTTACCTCCAGCTGACAGTCAGCACAGGGCTGACCTCACACAGCCTCTTCACATGCAAAAATGCAAGTTTGTTAAAGCTAGGTCAGGCTGACTCTTGGCTGCTGTGCTTCTGCTCTCATCCCGATTTCCAAGAAATCCCTCCTCTGAGATTTCTCATGAGCTAGTTGCATGTTGAACTGAGTCAAGAAAGACTCACACCTTGTCAGCAAGGATCTGGAGAGTTGAGAGGCAGCAGGACCATGCAACCATGATCAGGACAGCCAGTCAGATGGATATAGGTGCCTGCAGATTTATGTCTTCTCCATGTGTCTGTGTCACTCAGTGGAGCTCTTTGATCCTATATCAGAATTCATCAGTTGTGATTAAAATTTAAAATAAACAGAAATTTTAAATTTTTCTTAAGAACCTTAAAATGAGCTAATGACATTGCCTGCTCTTTTAGACTTTGGCAGGCCTCACAACCTTTCTGCAAGTGGAGAATACAGACAGTGCTGAGGGGACACACAAAGTGAAGGGAAAGCAGATGTAAAAATTAATAATACTAGAATTATAATCTTTAGACTAAATGTGAAAATCAGTAAATACAAGCTGTAGAAAAATCTTGTGCAAGTTCATCAAATGATAGGATAAAAAAGTGGTGGAATGGGTGAAGTTTTCAAAATTTGCCACTATCTAAGTTTGTAAATAGTCAAAGAAGTTACAGCAATATGAATTTTCTAAAGGATGATCAAACTCGAATAACTTCTACAAAAATGAAAATTATTATTTATTGATCTGAGGGAAAGTCTAAGGCGATTTTAGGAGAAAATAATGATTTCAAAGCAAACATACACAGGTGTTCTAGAAAAGATTCATAAATTACAGTTGGGGAAGGTATTGTATAAAAATGAGTCCAAATTTCCATTTATTTGGCATGCAAGAAAGGAAAAATAATGCAAATATGACGGGTCTGTGATATCTATGGAAAGTCCCAGACCTTAAGTGAAAACATCTTAAAAGTGTTCCTGAACCTAGGAGGGGCTAGAAGCAGGTAGCAACTCATTTAATCCAACTAAGAATAAAGATTGGTGCTGGTGATGATTAGTCATCTTTTGAGAACTATCTTAATGAAGCCATGCTGTGGCCATTCCTCCCTAAGCTAAAAGCAGCTGAAGTATTTTTGCGGTGAGTTCATTTCAGATAATGGACCGTTAGGAATGTTGCATTTTTCCAAAGGGCTGGTCTTACCAACACACATGCATTAGCATGATTCATATTAGCATTGTAAGTAAGTGCTGTGCAAGCATGACACAAGGGAAAAGAGATGTTTAAAACCTCTGTTCCCATTTTATTTGTTGTGGCACTTGTCTTTGGAATTCAGGGCTGCCTCCCCGTAGATAGTCCTATCTTATTTTCTGCGGACATTTGGATAGGCAGAAATCTTCTCATACTCATAGTTACAAATTGCTGCAAAAAAAAAAATAAAATTACAGTAATTATCACAGAGCATTAAATTTTTCATCAGGAAACTACAATATAACATTTTAGAGTCTAAGCGGTCTATAACAGCCTTGAATGGAAAGCAGAGGGCAAAACAGCCATATATGTGCAAAGAAAGAAATCTGAGTACTTTGGCAAAACCAGAGACCAATCCTGGTCTCTCTAATCACAAAAGTTTATGAGAATGCAGCCATGAATGCTTAGAAATTAAATGACGGAAAAGAAAAATTAAATCCCAGCTATCTACTGGACAGCCTGGATCCCATAAATATCTACAAGTACCAGAAGCAACCATAAGTTGATATATAAGTAGATAATATGATATACATGAGTAGATACCCAGAGGGAAAAGATCTAATGGATGGTTGGTTGTTTCTGTCCTACCTGGTGTGATTTCCGTGGCTCTGAGTAATCCCCTGCAAGATGGATATGCTTCTCCAGCACAGCCAGTTGGAACTTGGAACAGAAAAACCAACTGTACAGATGTTGGCATGCCAGAGTTACACTTTTAAACACAAACTATCCAGTCTTTTTTTATTATTCTTGTTTTATTCTGGGTTGCTCTATTTCTCTCTCTCGTAGTAAACAAGCGGTGTTTATTTTTAAACAGCTATAAAAATAGATAAGTCCTAAAATAGGCGGAGCAAAACAAGGCTAAATGGGAATTCTTGTTTAATACAGTCATGCATTCTAATTCTTATTTTCCACTAGGGGTTGTTTCACAAATGAGTTTAGGGGGCATAATTGTTCTTATTAATTCATGTTAATTGTAAAAATCTATTTCACTTGAAAGGTTCTTCTGTACAACATTAATGCTATGAGCAACAACACTATTTTGCAAATGTAAAATTAGAAATATTTGGAATTATTTTGAGGGTGTAGTTATATAGAATAGCTATGCTTAAATCCCATCAGTTTTGGATTACTTAACATGATCCTAAAATGGGAAATGTACCTACAGTTTCTAACAGACAAAACCAAGCAGGAGGGGACATGGGAGGGGATAAAAATATCACAAAATGAAGCATCAATTTAGCAATATCTCAACCTGATAAGGAAATACTACTCTACCAGACATGCAGCTCTTCTACAATATAAACATTTATCTGTCCATAGGGACTTCGTTTCTATTTTACATCTAATCTACTGCTTCAATGGGGCCATAATTAATTAATAGAAATGTATTTAAACGTTTTGACCAAGAAGCATTCACATGTAAAGGAGACTATCTGCCTTTTCAGAAGAGGAAGTTATCGCTTCTACATATTCTTTTTATTCTGAAATCTAATTAGCCTTCTCAGAGGCTAAATTCTTTTTTCCTAAAAGGCCAATTTTGGCCCATTGGTCAGTGTGGGTGATTGATTCGACTTACATGCTTCAGTTTAACTTTCAGTCATTTTATGTAACCATAGGATAAAATTTGTTTCAATAATTCTGTCAGGGTCTCCAATTTTTTCATAGATAAATTTGGAGACTACCAAGAATGCTTAGTAAAATGAATAAAAAGAAATTAAAATGCAGCGGACTTTGTTTAATCATTAAAATAATATCTTAGAATTATTGAGAAAAACAACTTCTGTGTCACATGGCAAAGCAGAAACACGTTCAGAATTCATCTGCTCTCATTTTAGAGATGAAAGTTCTGATGATCTACTGTGGCAGCAGTCATAGCTTACATCAAATTATGTAGATAAATAGGTATTCTTTGGATTCTAGGGAGAACAAGTTCACTAAAGAAAAAAGGAAGGAATCACCAAAGTATTATGAGTGTTTTTTCCTTTTTTATCAGTGGATCCAAACCCTCTCCACTTAGAACTTCTCTGGCAGGCCACCTAAGTTCTGTTCACACAGATGAATGTTTTACTCTGAAGTACAGGGCAACAAGTTCAAAAACACGTTGTGCAAATGAAAGCTTTGGCATAAATTTTAAATGAGGCGTTCACAATAGTCTTTTATGAAATACAAGTGTTTTTAGAGGTTGAGAAGAGGGTGTGAATGTTAAACCTTAGGAAATAAGAGAAGGGACATCTCAACT
Source organism: Daphoenositta chrysoptera (assembly GCA_013397915.1). NCBI lineage: Eukaryota > Metazoa > Chordata > Aves > Passeriformes > Daphoenositta > Daphoenositta chrysoptera. Next base: position 577,292 of record VZRO01009623.1, on the reverse strand, counting down.
GTAGTAGCTCTGAGAATGTCTAGGGGAGAAAAAGGAATAGAACTTGCTCCTCTCCAGTCCCTACTGTTGCATACTTCTGGTTTCTGTGGGTACCATAATTAAAGTGGGACTCTTTGTTTCTTGCAGGGTCTTTTGTGTATTCCTTTTTTTTTCCAAACCTTTTCCTTAAAACTTCATTTTAACCTAAATAGCATGGCAAAAAAAGAAGTGTTGGAATAAGTAGAGAAGATCATGAGATTGTTTAAAGCATTTTAATATTAATGAGGAAAAAAAGTGGAATTTGATGGAAAAGAAATTATAAAAGAAAAAAACTAAATGAACCAACCTAAGAAAAGAAAGGCCGCAGTATGTGAACAGAAAGAATAATGTCATCAAACGGAAAAGCTTTTCTAAAGAGAGAAACTGATTTCACAAGAGTAAATCCAAGCATGCTGTATTTTATCCTATCTGTTTATGTTGAAAAAAAAACTAAGTAGCACTCAGATTCCTATCACTAGGATCTTCTAAGCTCCAAAATGACAGTTGCTAACCATTATGCCATTGCAGTGAGTCACCCTCTTCACTTCATACCTATCTCTAACTACTTCAGATTACTCAGATTTCTTTCTGAATGAAGGGAAACCCATCATAAATTTAATTAGTTTTTATCTTAAAATAGTAAAGGTTTGCAATACAGTCTGCGAAAACGTCAAGTTCTCAGTGTACAGTGTGTCTTTAATGTGCCTGTTCATATGTTTTTACAGCTTCTAACAATTTCAGGTGGTAAAGCTCATTCAGATGGGACCCAAGATGAATATCAGGAGCTCGAGGTGGTTTCCCTTTGAGGTCTGCAGTTCTGGGAGAGGATATTCTGCAGTGAATATTGCACCTTTTCCTTTCTCTCAGGTATCAATGTATCTGCCTGCTGTGTGAGTCCTTGGCCCAAATGTTTCTCTGACAAAATTAATGGTACAACTTTTAGGCAAGAAGCCTGTTTGAAAGATGCAGATGTGTAAATCTGATAGCTTTAATCAATTCCTTTGAATGATACTCCAAAAAGCACACTAGCTCAGTCAGTGTGTGCTGCACTTTTACAGACAAATGTGAATATACACTATTGTACTCTGCAACTAGTTAATTTATTTTTTTTTCATCCCTTCATTTGGTATGTAAATTTCATCCTGTATTTAATGCAGGGGAATTTGAAAGAATTTTCTTTCATCAAATTTCATGGTGTTTGGCATGCCTGCCAAATTTACTCACTCTCCTCCACTAAGTCAATGTAAAAGGGTATTGCAACTGAGAAAATTAGACTTTTTATATATAACTGGGCTAAAAACGGACATGATGGAGCCCAACATCTTTAGTGCAATTGGCAGGACAGAGCCTTCCTTAGAATGCCCCCTAAGGCAGTGGAATTATAACTCAGGTGGATAGCTACAGTGAGTTAAAACCAACATGTTTGCTCTCCTTGTTGTAATGGAAGAAAAGTAGTTGCAAGAAGGATACCTGGGACTTTTAACAGGTTGTTTAATGTTATCTTATTACAGCAAATTATCTGATACACTCACTAAAATAAAAATATTCATATTTTTCTCCTTTCTGCTGTTAAACTGTTAATGCTCTAAACATTCTAGAAACACATGTAAAGAGTGATTACATATAAAGTACTAAAAGCAGGCTCTAAGGGAATTAATTACTCTGCTGAATGTAGTAACAGGCAGTGTTTGAAATGGAATTTGAGTACCCACTTCCATTCTGTTCAGCTATATATGCATAGCATGGAGGAAGGTCTGTTAATGAAATTTTGCCCTGGGCAGTTTTCAATATGCTGAATTTAAATTTTTTGTTTGCTTCCCAAAATATTCTACTTAAAATTTTAGTAAAAAACATACTGAAAGATGATAAACTTTTAATAGACTTTAATTGATAGGCTTGGAAATAAATTACAGCTATCAAAACATTTACAATACAGCACAACAAGAAACAAGGTTTGGAAGGAATTACATACAGTTGTATATAAACAAAGCTTTGGCAATGTCAAATCAAGAGGAGAGATTAATTTCATAGTTTGTTATTCTGTAGCTGCTCTGCAAGAGTATTTTATGCTTTTCTTGGAAGCAAGTGACACCAGCTAGTATGGGAGATGGAAATCAGAATAGCTGGAATTCTGATCTGATACAGAAGTTTTATTGTATGATGTAAATCTATTCTTCCCTGAGATTTTTGTATCTTGAATGTAGTGTTTAGCTGTGACCCACTGGCCAAATGTACAGTTTCTGCAAGAGGGCAATGTATCTTCATGAATGAAATGTAAAGGCAACCTCACATAAAAGGCAGATGGCTACCACTTAATCCCCATTGGTTCAGTGAGTGAAAATTAAGAAATCTTAAGCTTTTTTAATTTTTATAATTAAAAAACTCCAAAGACATTCCTGGACATGCAGATGTCTGGCGTGACAGAGGATCTCCTACAGTTCATGACTAATCCATAGACTGATGTGTTGCAGAAGGAGAAGTAAACACAATGTAGGTTTGGAGCTTGTGCCATCACTTTTTCATGTTTGCAGAAGCTGTCTGAGGAAAGATAAACAGTCCTGAAGAAAGAAAAAATTCTTTCTACTAGGCCTTATAAGTTAAACCTCAAAAGGTAACAGCATATCTAACATTTGCTTGCCAATCCATAAGGCTGGATTATAGGCTTACATTATAAAATATCTGCCAGGGAAGACTGAAGAGTAATGTTACATCAAATCTTTCCTCTGAAAATAACCTTGAGTGTTGAGAGGTTAAACGTAACTCTTAAGTTTTCTTTTCTAAAGATTTCAAAGATAGCACACTTTATGCAAAGACTGAGGGCTGATTTAGGCAGATCTTACCAGTTATAAACCTACTTTGTTAACTTCTCAAGTTTTGAGTGTTTAAATGAATATTAAGGTACAAGTGGAGATAGGATTGATAGTCTATTTGAGATCCTGAGGGGTGTTGTCACAGGGTTTTGCTGTGCAGGATTTGGTTTTCTTACATTAAGATAGCTGTATGTGACCAAATGGCACAGATTACACTGTCTGCAGCTTGGACACTTACGATGTTGAGCATAATTCAAATACGAAAATTTAATGTAAAAATCCTATGTCTTTACAAGTTGATTTTCTTTTGCTTACTTAAGACAAAATGTAAGGACTTCATACAGTCCGTTTTAGCAGCTTATGGGTGGCTATCTCTGTTTAGATAACCAGAACTTTTAATATTAACACTGTTAAAATAGGCAAAGAAGGTAGGATAGAGTGCCTCTAAGTGAAAAGTGGTATGACTTCTTTAAAATTTCTTTATAGTAGTAATAAATACATTAATTGGCCTATTTTATTGTGAACCTTAGGGAATTTTAGTTGTGGGTTTATTTTATCCATTCAGTTACATTTATGAACTGGGTTTCAGTTGGAAATTCAGCATATTGTTCACTTGTCTATAGTTATGATGCAATATAGATTTGCAACTCAGGTGCTTCCCCACGTCTGAGTTACTATCTCTCCTAAATAGTGTGGTTTACATTTTCTTACATACTTTCCACATCCTTGCTGATAGGATGAGCCACCCAAGTCCCTCCTGGGAATAATACTGATCGTTCCCGTTTGTGGCATGTGCTATGCTTGAGATGATCCACAGCATCTTCAGCCTCCACGTATAAAGAACACTTGGTTAAATCCTGTCTTTCCCTCACCTGGAACACCTGAGGGAACATCTGGCACATTTTACATGTACACATTGTACAAGTACATGTATTTACATGTACACATTTTTACATTGTACACATTGCTCACATTTGTACATGGTTGAAGCTGATAACCTGTGGCAGGTTTTCACTCTTTAGAACAATTTTGAACAATCACTCAAATCTTTTAGCTTGAAGCTATTGTCCTTGGCATAAGGAGATTGAAAATCATTCCCCTTGCTTTAAATGAAGTATCTTTGATACTTAGGTGGAAATGCTTGACCTCAGGGTTATATTTCCTATAGCCTGAGTATAACAGCTTTGCAATAGTTACTGAATGTGGTACGCCTAGAACACCTGACACTGCCTGGTCCTCAACCAGAAAAAATCCCTTTTTTTGTGCTTCAGGCCAGTAAAATATAGTGCTATGGTGTCTATAGAACTGTTCTTGGCCTCCATCCTCTCCTGAAAATCCATGAATCTGTATTGCATGAAATAGAATGAAAATTGCAGTTTGTCTTATATCACAGGGAAGATTCCCATGGTACTGTGGCTGTCTCACAGGGAGCTCTGTGGACAGTGGGAGCCCTGACTGTGCTGGATGGGGGGAATATGCTTTGGGGGCCGCTTGGAGTCAGACCTGTCACCTTCAGTAGAGGCAGGAGGTGGAGAGCCAGCATCTGCTTTTGGGAGATGCAGCAGAGCTGACGCTGCCTGGTCCTCACCTCTAAATTCCATGCTGGCAGTAGTAGGAGTCTTTCATACCACAAAGACTTTCAGAGAGTCTTAACCCTCTGTGGTGGTTGCAGTTTTACAGATGATATGAACTACCTTGAGCCTCGAGGCTCAGGGAGCTTTAGCTAATGTCCAAATTAGTCTCCTTGTGCCTACTGGAATGGCTGTGCCTCACGTTTCTCCCAGTTGTGCACATCTTCATGTTGATGCTGAGTTCTGAAATCTACCTTCTCAGAACTGTTTTGAAGTGTCATTTTCAAACCCTATTCCTTTTATGTCTTTCATGATAGGGATGTTGATCCTCCTACTTGCAAGTGGAAGCACAGAAATGTTATAAAATTCACTGAAAGTGAATTATTTGATGTTACATACTGATGTTATGTTAGGCACAAATCCTCATGAATTAATTCAGATTTTCCAACTTTACTTAAGGTCTTTCAGTTCAAGGAGACTTTGATTAAATGCAGATTGAATCAAACACAAATAATAGCAGAGGGTAGGGATGGTGTTTACTTTGACTTTAATAGAACTGAAGTCCCAGTTTTACTTAAAGCCATGGCTGAAAATACCCTAAGCCCACTATATTATAGTTATGTTGTAGAAAGTACAAGGGGTAATACAAACATTAGTAAACCCAGTCTCTGCTGGATATAAGGAATTTTACCTAACAAAGATTGATTTAGCTTTTATACTTATTTCACTGCTAATTCTCTTGTTTTTATTTTATCCATCATTATTATAAGCCGTTGGCAAAAGAAGCAAAACCAAAATAGTTTCCCACCCAGACTATTCCATGCTCGTGAGGCAAGGGAAAGCAAATAACCTTGTTGTTTGCACAATGATAGCAAAGGCTGCGTGGGGTAACACACTTATATCTCCAACATTATAATTAATGTCATAGTGCTGTTAGCAATACATATAAACAGCATTATTAAGGTCTTTAAATGAGGTGCAGATAGGTTAGGCATGCTGAGAAAGCCATTTCTGTGACCCCTTAAAAACCTCAGTAATTTTCCATTCTCTTTTAATGAAACGTATTAAGGACATGGAATTCTGTTCATCTAAATGTGCAGCTTGACTCATTGAATGAAAGTAATGTAAATGAAATCTGAATTGCATCTGTGTTGTGTTATAATGAATAACGTCTGCTTGCTAAGACACTGAGTCAAGGACCTAGTTCTGTGGAAGGAAAATATTTGTGTGTTGCACTGGAAAAGCTGACAGGCATACATCTGTGCTCTGCTTCACATGCTGAACACTAGGAATAATGCAAATTGTTGATTTGGCTAGGAGTAGGAAAAACATGGTTCGAGAATCAGACCACTTTCTGCGTGACTAATTTTGAGAAGCAAATGCAAAGTCTTGAGCACTTTTTTTTCCCAAGTCTGCTTATTTTGCCTTTCATATTTTGTATTACTTGTGGTATTAGCTTCAGTCTGGAATGTCTTAAGCAAAGTTCAACAAGTAAATCAACAGTTGTTTTCATCCAAGAGAGATAACTGATTAGCAAAGCAGGATATGAAATAGGGTATTTAATATGGTCTGAATTTTTCATGTATGTGCATGCAGCTTTAAATAAACACTTTAGCTTCCTAAGTGAACAACGCTTGTTACAGAGTTTAAGAGGCTTGTGTAATTTATATGAGGGCTGTTCTAATCTCTCTAAATCTTTCTGATTTTGTATTTCACTGAGAGGCCAGCTCTGAATATGAATAAACTTAAAGCATGACGATGAACTTTCATCTGTTCATGTGGTCCAGTTGCATAAAACTATGTTAGTATGCACAAGATTTCTTTCAGAGTAATATGATAATAGCACACCAAAATTTCTAAAATGTCATCTCATAAATGTAAGTTGTTCTATCCCTTTTGTCTGTGTATTACATATGCCCATATATCAAATACTAGTTTTAAAACTGCAAGCACAATTTAGAAGACATATGTAAAAAGCATGCAAAAATGTTGTAAACCTGTATGACCATGTAACACATGGTGATTCAATTAATTTTCCAGTGCACAGGTTAAAAAATGAGAGTTTTGTTTGAAATAGAAAGAAAATATTCATTAGGAAGAGTTTCTCAGTACCTAGCCTGCTGCTGCCTGGAGGAAGCTGGAAGACTTTGGGGTAGGACCACAGAAAACCAAAATTTCACCATATCAGCAAAACAGAGACAGTGCCAGAGTTTCAAATTGCTGCTCCTTCTCTTGGTGCTATACTTTTCTCAAGTGTTGCTCAAATGGCTCAGGGTCATATGCCTCAAAATTTAAGTAACATCTTAACAAGCTTAGCACCCCAAGAAAGACCTGGGTAAAGGGAGCCTTCTAAGGCAAAAACTCTACTAAAAAAAATTTTAAAAAAATAAAAAAAGAGTGGAATATGCTGCCAGTTTTCACCTAGGAATCTTCTTGTTTGATATTACAGTTCCTTATGTACCTTATGCATTGCTTCCTTGCATGTCCAGAATTGCCTTAATCTGGATAGCTCAGAGCCTGTTTTCTAGCCAGACTTGATTTTGCTCCAAGAACTAGACAGCTGAACAACTAAACACAAGGCAGCCCCCATGCAGCCTGTGCTCTAGGAGCACATATACCACGTTCTTGGGAAGCTGAGAACTTTAAAGTTGTAATAGTTGTGGTATTTTAAACAAGGCCAAAAGAGTTGCCTACCACTATATGGAACATGCATGCAGGACTACACGTACATTCTGCAGGGGAGCACTTTTGGCTTTTGTTTATACAGGTTTATTTTAAAAAGCTCTAGGGAAGGCTCTGCTCTAAGTGTTAGGCAGAGTGTTGCAGATGGGCTTTCCATTACCTTATCAGCCTGAAAGGACTCATGCCTTTGTTTCCCCAGGGAGACACTTTCCCTGTTGGTTGCTTTCAGCCCGTTCAGTGCTTCTGTCTATATACCAAAGGCTCATGGTTTAGTCCTGCTGGAGTCACCACAACTTTGCCATCTGTGCAAGTAGGAAGACACCTTTTCTTAGAGACTAGTGTTCGCTTGAAAAAATGTTTTTTCTATTTGTAGTCCTCTCTGCATAGTAGATATTAAAAAGTAATGTGTATATCAAACATTTATAGAAAACTTCAAATCACTGCAATAATATCTTAAGTAATAGAAATCATTATTTAAGACAAAAGTACTGAAATTGTTAAGGTCCACCCATCTGGCATTTAAAATGGCAATAGCCCAAATCAGTCTTAATGAAAAGATAAAACTCTGTGACTAAATTAGATTTTCAGAAGATGTGTCTGCTTTAAAAGAACTGTTGATGTAACCCATATATGTGGGAAAACAACCCTTTTTGAAGTGATACTGCCATCCAAACTCAATTATACTTTGTTTGCTGCGGCTCTCAAGCTCTTAGATGGATTTTGTTTTCACATTGTGCTGTTAGTCCAATATTGGCTTCACAGTATCAATAGACACTAATGAAATCCAATGAAATCTTTTATCAGTGTTTAAAGTAAAATTTATGTTAAAACAAGATTTGAAACTTCTAGGACTTGGTTTTCTACTGCAAGATACAGACAATTTCACTGAGAGTTTTTCTTGCCCAGAGTGAGAGAAGTGACTGCCTGGTTCCTTTGTAGTTGTGTTACTTGATCTGAGTTCCAGCATCAATTTACTTCCCTCAAGCAATGCATGTCCTAATTCTAGGG
>VZRO01009623.1:533347-569177 GCA_013397915.1 Daphoenositta chrysoptera | reverse complement strand
TGAGAAAAAAAAAAAAAAAAATTAACACTTATTTTTATGCATTAGCTTGGAAAAGATCTCTTCAGGGTCACAAAACAAAATTCTTGTCTCTATTCCTGGAACTAATACTGCTTTAAATCTGTTTAGGTTGTTCCATTATTTATTCCCCCTTAAAAGAGGTCTCTCTGTGGTTAAGTGCATGTTTCAAAGCTGCAACATGGGACACAAGGAGTCATTCTTTTAATCAATCAGAATGATTTCTAATTTGTTTACATTTAATATTCCATAGCTTTCTACTTGGAACAAAAGTTAATTTTATTAGATTTAAGCACGATTCAATATTACGTAAGGGTTTATAATGTTAGATGCAAAACTGGCAAAACTATCATTTAATTTAGGCCACTGTCTACATTCCTTGGTGTTTCTGAGTTTCTAAGTATCCTGGTTTCCTTCCCTCCTCTGCACTTTCTTCTTTTCTTCTCTTTCTCGTCTGTTTACACAATATGATGTTTACAATTAAATTGCTTGTCTCACTAATTCTGTTCAACATTTTGGATTTTTGGCATATCTAGTCATGTATTTGGACACTGTGATCAAGCTTCTCTCTTATTTGGCCTCTCAAATATGCCATACAAGCCATTGCTTTTAGCACTTGAACAGATGCATGCATCTGTTCTGTATTAGTCTATCTTTACTTGATAATTAGTTGAGAAAGGAGTAAAAGGACTTTGGTTCACATCTTTTCAGTATTTCACTCTTACTTGGGTGGCCAAATTTGATTGAATAATATCCTAAGTAGTCTGAGCTTATATCCTTTCAAATCCAATTTAAAATTTTCTCAGAGAATCTGTCATGTTTGGTTGGGGTTTTTTTATAACACACACTAACAATAGTCAGTCTTGCCTGATATTACAGTGACACTTTGAAATGAGGCTTCTTGATTTATTTGGCACTAGGCTGGCCCTATGAAATTCCTCTGAAGCAAGACAAAGACAAAGCAATTAATTTTAAAATTGTTAAGTGAAAATAGGCATCTGTAAAAAAAAAAGAATAGTCTGATGTTCCATCACTTAGAATATCCTAAATAAATATCACACATTGCTCTTAGCATGTCATATTTTTCTGCCTTCAGTCACCCCCACCACCCCTCAGTGTACATCAGAAGCAAACAGGAGGGGAAACCAGGCTGAAGCAACAGCTGCTGCTTTGATGTGCTGCCTCATGACAACATAGTTATGTCAGATCTGATGTCATGAGGCAGTTTTATTCTTCCATGTGAGTGGGAGCAGAGTGGAAGAGACAGATTGCAGCCTTCACAATGCCTTGCTGCTCAGCACCACTGTAATTTTCATTAAGTCTCTTTACTACAAAGGAGAAGAAATCAGCCCCTGGTTTTCACCTTCATGTGGACTACTGTGTTGTGAACTTAAAGTCTTGGTTCTCCTCTGCTTCACCATGAGCCGAGTCACAGAGCTAAACATTCTCAGATTTGTACGGTAAGGAACTGAAATACAACACAAATGTGAATCCTGTGGCTTATGTCTACCTGATTTGCCAGTCACTGCAAGTTTTATTGCCTTTTTTCTGTTAAAAGTGACCATTGCAGAAGTATAGGAAAGCTCTTACATCAGCCAAGTATAACCATCACCTCTATTCTCCAGGTTTTTTTCAACCTTTAACAGTTACTGTGACTGGAGAATGACAGACACATTTGGCCAAGCAACCTAAATGTAAAAACCACACTTTTACAGCACACAGTTGTAATCTGGCAATCTGAGTCTCTATAACTTGTTGGCCAGATGGGAGTGAGACAGGGAGAGCAGCACTTGCAGAACAGCAGTGAGCCAAGCCTGTGCCAGAAGGAGAGAGCTACTAGGGCATGAACCTTCAAAGTTACACACCCAGAATGCTCTGGATATGGTGCAGAGGCAGAAGAAATGTAAGCACTGTTTGCTCAATCAACCAGAGGCAAACTTCATGTCTTGCACAGTAGTTCTTCCTGCTTCCAAGTGGTCAGCACAGCATAGCTCCTGAGAGACAGTGAAGGGTCAGTCAGGGTATCCATGAATGCTAGAATTTTTGTAGCATTCACGTGGGTATTTGGATTGACCCAGGTGTTTGTTAAAGGGATCTGTGCTACAGGGGTCAGGCGCAGTACGATATTCTGATTATCTCTCGGCATTTTTTCTTTGTCTCTCTAAAAGTACAGCCATAATTTTTATTGCTCGCTTATTTCTTACTTAAAATTATCAGACTCATAATGAGAAAACAGAAACACTCTTTGGTGATACTCCACTACAGGAGAAATGAAACGCTCAAAGAAAATCCTGTGGAAGCATTCTGCCCTCTAAAACCTTAGGCAAGATGCTTAGGAATGTAAAACTGGTCAGATCTTCAAAGGCAAACGTTTCTGTTCTCTTTTCTCTCATTAGGACGTTCTGTCTGTAAGTAATAGAAGTAAGCAACCCTGAAGAGTGGTTTTTAATAGGTTATTTTGGTTGTGGCATTTTTAAGCATAAATGAAAGACAAGGTTTCTTGAAGCATTATTTTGTCATTTAGGAAACTGTTTTCCAAATTTATGACAATTATAATGAATTATATTCTTAAAATATCTTTTTTCTCTTTATACTACTAAGAATTATTGTGTATCATGGCGTGGATCTCTCTTTCTTAAATACTTAAATACAGTATATAATTTAAGTATGAGCCAAATCTCTGCAAATGCCATCAAATATCTTGGACTTCTCTAACTAACTTTTCAAGTAGCACATTCTGATTTACTGTTTTGCTGGAAACACAGGAAGGAACAATAGGACTAGAATTTCTTTCAGGGATGCCTTTTAACAAAAGTGGTGAAGCCTAGGTATTGAAAGAGTATTTGTAGCATTTATCATCTTTCTTCAATATTTTAATTTTTTTTAAAGTTTAAATCTGAATTTAGTTCTTTTTTTTCATGTATCTGTCTTTTTATATATGTATCAACATTTCAGCAGGCATCAGATAAGATCAAAGTCTTGCTTCACGAAGTATGACCTTGAGAAAATCTTGCTCTCTTTGGCATTTTCCATCCCAAAAATTCAGTTGGAGAAGAATGAGAAGGGAAAATTTCTGGGGGCTGAGCAGTGAAGTTTAATTCCAAAACTGAAAGGTCTCCCAGGTGAATACAGCAAACCAGACAGCCCAGTAGACACGAATTCTGTCCCATAACCTGCAGATAAATCTGGTTGCACAGACAATTACCTACCCAGTCCAGTGATGTCAGTGGAAATCCATGCAGAGGTAAGGATTTGCGGGCAGACGTTTGGCTCTGATCAGGTTAGGGAAGCTGTTCAGGTATTCCATTTCTTTGTAAAGTGAGACAGATTCTTGCTGCTGTTCCATACTTTTACAGTAGACCATGATTCAGTTCAAGTCACTAAGAATTGCTGGCTGTCAGGCTGAGCTGGATGCTGCATTCATCCTTCACCGCTGGGAAGTAAGCTCCATATCTTGGATAAGGGCATGAGTGGAAAAAATATTCTTTTCATCCTGTTATTATCTTCTTTTTCTTGCCACACAACAAAGCTTAATCAGTTTTGCGCTGGGCATGGTCATGTGTGAGGAGACATAGACTAAGAAAAGGTGAAATTGGACTTCCAACAGAGTTTCATGGGACAGTTGCCTATTATGTAACTAAATTAAAACAATGATGCTGTAATTTTTGTAATTTCATGACAAAATTCCATTCACAGCTTATTCTTCATGCCAGTTTATAAATATTAAAGGCATCTTCTATGCATACTTCACTTTAATCCAGTCATCACTTATGAAATACAGAAGAAATGTGTTTTATTTATTTATTCCACAGTGTTGCTATTCCAGAATTAGATACATATTTTTAGGTATTTTTAGCTCTATTTCCTCTTATTGTCTCTACTTGCTTTCTTCTGTCCTGATGCTGCATATGTGTAGCCAAAAAGTAACAGATGTCCCATCGATTACAAATGTAGAAGAGTGACTTTACTTGCTGAAGTCTTCAGAGGAAAAAACAGAAGTCCTCTCAATAGTTCAGACTTCCTGGTATCTTGTCCTTCACTCTATCTGTGCTTCTGTTTTCTCTCTTTAGATCCCTTGTTTCCTTAAAGTCATCTTTTTCTCCTTTTGTTAAGAATATTGTTCTGAAAGCTTTTTCTCTCATAAATCTAAGATAGGTTGGACTAACTTTTGATGGACCAAGTGAAACAAAAGATTGCCTTAAATTTGGTTTGTTTCATTTGTATTTATTGAGTTATATGGACAACATCCTAATCAGTTTTATGGTTTTTAAGGTAGTTTGCTAAGAACAAAGCATGTAACTCAGAGGAAGTTGTAGCATCTATTCCTATTGCTCTGCCTGACATTTTAGTTAGCACAGATATCCCATTTAAAACCTGGTTCTTCCATTCTTCCAGCTCTAACACAGGAGGAATTATCAATGTATATGCTTTGAGATACTACAGTAAAGTCACACTGAAAGTCCATGGAAGATCACGATGGCAGTTCCAGCCTTTCCACTTTGACCTCTAAGAAAACATAGGTTAGTGATGCTGCCAAGTTTCCAATTCAGTATCAAAGTACACTTTTGAGTTCATTAATATTAGGTGTTATCTGGACTGCATAATAGTCAGGTAAGAAGCATCCCACAGAAAATGAGGATAGTATCTCAGTATTTCTTGGAGCACCAGTGTTGTGGCTAGAGCTGCCCAAATCACAGCCTTGCAGTTTTGCATGAATGAGGCTGTCAGGGCTCTTAGCCTCTCCAGTAGGTATTTCCCTGCTTTAGTCATTTTAAGAAGTACTGACTCCTCTGATTTTTGGCTATTACTTTTCTCTGGCACAGCTGAATTATTTTATAAGACACAAACCTTCCCACACTTCAGCTCACGTCTCTGGCAAGGCAGAAACCCGTGTTCCTATGAAGCCAGAATGTATGGAAGGCAGCCATGCAGCTGACATAGTTTGATTTAAAAGACTGTCGTGGGAGAGAGCAAAGTAATGAGTCCTCCAAAACAGGAGGCTCTCGGAAGAAACTCTTGCTGCTGCACATGACTGACCTTTCTGTTCATTCCTTCTGGGCTCTGCTAATAGCATTTTGGCCTTCACAAGACATATTTCCCAAAAACCTTGGACTAGATGGAGAGGAAAAACATTTTGTCTGCTGTATGCAAGCTTTTCCCTTCAGGTGTTCATTTACCATTCGGAAATCCATAGGGTTTAACTTCTTTTTTTTTTTTTTTCTCTTTCAGGTACTTACCAGACTTGAACACCAGGGGAAATCCTCAAGATTCTTAGACCATGCTATTTGTTGTGCATATTTATATATCACAATGTGGACAGGTGTGGATTTATGAATTCCAATATGGATAGATTCTTGGGAGTGTCCTGTGCAGGGACAGGAGCTGGACTTCAATGATCCTTGGGGATGTCTCCCAGCTCAGGATATTCCATGATTCTATGATAGTTATTGCAGCCCTCTACCTTAGCCTCCTTCTAAGTCTCACTGGGATACATGGTTAGATTATGTGTTTGTATTTTGCTGCTGGTTGTGTCATACACAGAGGATAATGTCTGCAGGAACTCAAAGGGATAATTGTCTTGAAAATCTGTGTTGTAGTCCAGCATTGCTGCCTGTTAATTGCTCTCTGCACACAAAAAGCAGAGTATTCCTGTAGACTGATGTATTTCTTCTTGCAGGTTTTGTCATTGATACATCTAACAAAATATTTAGTGAAACCCCATCATGATTTGAATATTTGAGTCCCATTCTTTCAGTGCATATTTTTTCTTTACATGGAGATGTTCATATCCCAATAAACATTCAATTTAGAGTATTTAATTTAGAATATAACTTTTAATGTAATAGGTTATGTTAAATTTAGCCTAAGCACATTACATGAAAATCCAGAAGGTACAGTTTTGGACCATATGTATCACTTCTATGAAATATTGTCCTTACTTAACTGAGATTATTCAGGCAGTTAATATTAAGTGCAAAAGCTTTACTGAGCTAGGACCTTGTGTAAACATATCTTTCTTGCTTTTACAGAATTAGGGGGAAATATGGGAAAGCTAAACAAGACAAACTGAAACAAGATACGTTCAGCTTCCCTGGTATGTTAACCTGCAGACAGAGAAGAGAAACAAAATCAGATGCAAGACCTGAGAAATTGAATTGGAGGTCAATGTGAGTAAAAATTATTCTCTTAAAAGATTACATGGAAAATTTTTGAGTATAATTGAGACAGAGACTTTTTTTTTCTTGTTAACATTACATCCCAGTAGCTCGTATAGAAGATACACTTTAATTTTTTAAATTTATTTTAGCATTACAATTAGGGCTGCCACTTTATCCTATGGAAATGGGCTCTTAATTTTCATGTAATAGATGGTAATTTTGATGTTTTCCTTTTGCAAACAAACTCCATGTTTAGGACACATGATACTAGAACGTTGCTGTTATGATGCCTTTCCTGCATGGGACTTCTGTATATTTTCTTTCCTGCAAATTTTTGTAGTAATATAATCATGTAGTTCCAATTTCAGGAGGCAAGGATCACGTCTTCTGTAATCCAGTAGATTGCTGTAGCATCTTTTCCTAATTACAGCCATAAAATTATTCCTATCTAATTTTCCAATTTTGAGGAAAATAAGCATTTACTGTAGGCAATCTCAATGAAAAATGCAGGAGCACTGGCTCATGTAAATAAATTAGCACTTTTGACAACCTTGGAAGAACGAGGAGTTCTAAAGCTGCATATCTCTTAGTGTTTAAGTTGCAATTAAGCAAATCCATGTACTGACAGATATCTGAGCCTCATTATTCATTCAGCATTTTGAAATTCTTGTTATTTCTGTACATACTAATTTCTAATTGACTAAATGTAGAAAAATGCAGGTAAGGTGGTGATGGCTGACTTGTTTGTGATAAATCATCTTTTACAGCCCGGGATACAGGCCTCTGCTTCCTTAAAATCGTCCAAATTTTTAGCATTAAGTATCATTTTAGTGTTGAAACCTCTCAGAAAACAGCCACCTTATTCAGCAGAGCCTGAAACGGAGAACTGAGTTGAAAGAGATAAGTTTTGGATCTGAAATGTCCATATCCATTTATGAACATAGTTTTTTAAAGGATGTAGTACAGCTGAGGCAGTGCAAGACAGAAGGGATGATACGCCAGCTTTGTCCAGCATGAAGGAAGTTTGCCGAAGCTTTAGCTCATGACTACACTGAAGTTTAACTCATGAGCAAGAAATGAAAAGTCAGGAAGTATTTTGAAAGAACAGAGTGAAAGAATTGGTTATATGATGTTGAAATACACAGCCTGAAATAACTTTGTTTCTTTTAAGGTTTTCTTCTCAGAAAATTATTTTTTGTGTTTTAATATCTTCTGCTGAATGTGACAACTGATTCCTTTTCAGCCCAATTATTCCCAAAAAACAAAAACCAAACCAGCAAGTTTTACAAAATAAAATATTCTGGACATTCTAGTGATATTGTCCAAACTCATTCTGTTTATGCAACCTAAAGGTTTCAAGCAGTCATGTGATCTTTAGAGTCACACAATCTTGTATTATAATTTTTCAAGATTAATAAAAAAAGAAGAAAAAAGAAGCCACAAAGAACAACTGAAAAAAAATTCCATGATTCTGAAAAGAACAAGTTCAGGTATATTTTGCATGAAATATTCTGGTACTTGTCTGCCTATTTCTTGTCCAGCCCTCACTGTTACTTTCAGTAAGTTCTTAGTTTATCTTAAAAGTCAGTGGTTAATTCATGTTTCTGGCACAATGATCAATCTTCTATCCACAAAACAGTGACCATACATCTGACAAGATGAACTCTTTTGGGGGAAAGATGGGAAGGGACACACCCTGTTTCTCTTCAGGTCCATGTGTCTGAGCTCAGAGAAATTTCATACCTGTGTCTCTCAGTTGGCAAAGCAGGTTTTGAGGTCGCAGTTTGGTTAGAGAACAGTAATTTGACCAGTGCTCCTCCAGCCTGAAAGGCAAATGCTGGAGAAAGAGTTTGAGTGGTTTATGAAATAATGAGAAGAATGAAAGAGATAAATAAGGAATGGTTCTGTGCTGCCTTGAGCTAGAGGGCATTGAATGAAGCCAGCAAGTGCCAATTGCAAACTACACAAAAGGATTATTTCTTCCCACAACACAATGAAATTCAAATTGCCAACGCCATGGGCCGTGCCATGGGATGCTCTGAATGCTGTTTATATAGGTTCAGAATTTTCCCAGAGAACTCACAGGGAAAATAAACAAAAAAAAACCCCAAAATTACATTTGGAAGATATTAAAACAGAAACGCTCCTTGTTGCTTAGGAAATCCCTTAGCTGTAAATTGCTAGAAGCAGTTTCACTCTGGGAGAGTATCAGTTTGTTATTGCCCTGCTCTAACACTCCTGAGGAATCTGCTCTTGGTCACTGGTCAAACTAGAATTCGAGTCTAGAAGGGCCTTTGGTCTGATCCAGTATAGGGAAAATAACGTCCCTGTTCTAAGTAAGTGATGCATCCTGCATTTGGCAGCAAACTCCCTGATGCAGAATGGTTCATCAGTAAAAGCACAGTGTCAAGTGAAGTAAATATGTTTCTGACCATGTTCCACCTTCAACGAAGGAAAGAACGTAGGGTAAGGAGTAGTTACTCAGCAGACAAATTAATGCAGCGCTAAATTGCAACTGCTGGATACTTCTGTAGAACCATCTCTTAACATAATGCAATTATGTTCATATGAGCTGGACATAGCACACCACATATTTACAAAGATGTTTGGCATAGGAGAGGGTCAGTTTCCTTATCTATGACATAGATTCCTTGTTATGTTTGTTTCTTCATGGAATAAGGCCACACTGAGAATGCTGGTCCGTGTGTTAGTCATAAATAGCTAGAAATATTTATGAATTAGGTGTTTTCTCTTGTAAATATCCAGGCATCTAGTATTGATGGCTCATTTGAATTTACAAGTGTTAATAATCTCACTGGGCAACTACAGGACTGCATAAAAATATAAATAAATAATAAATAGTTATTATAACATAAAGCAGTTAAGATGCTGAATGTCTGTCTGAAGCACAATGAAACAATCCCTCTCATTATTGAGTTCTTACAGCTCAAATCAAAGTCTCATGACAGAAGATAATTTCAGGGAATACTGGGAGGGAAATATGGAAGGAAGAAAGGAAATTATTTATATTCCATATAGCATATGTAAGTATATAATGTAGTCAGCATGTATCTGTGACTGCAGAAATAAAACATGCACTGAGTTCATAGGGTTTGTAGGGCTTTATGTCCATCATGTTAACAGTGACAAGGACAAGGCCAGAGTATTTTAAATGTTGCTGTTACCTGTGCACTTAGATAGGGATAGCACACAGTACGGTTTTTCACAATTATAGGAGTTTGCAGAAATCAGAATATGGAAAAAACAGACTAAAATTTAACTGTTTTCTCTTAGAGAAAAGAGGAGAGTAACTTTTAATGATGAATTTGTCTTCAGTGCAGAACACAAAGTAGATTGCCTTCAGAGCAGCCAACAGCAGATGAAATCTGTAATGGAAACAGAGAGAGACCGGGACACAGACCACATAAATATGCACAGTATGTTATTTTTATTCATTCCAAAGTCTGTAATTCAGAAAAGATTTTCATCCTGTTCTTTTAATTTACCAAATAGGCCCATTTTATACCCTTTTTCTTTCTGTACAAGACTAAAGAGCTAATGATGGTTTGCCTTATTTGGTTTCTTTGTTTCTAACAAAGTATTTGGTTAAATGGTGTGCAGTTGAGAATAAGAAAACCTGCAATTTTCACAGTAGAATAACCCTGCTCCAAAAAGTAGTTGAGCTGGTCATAGATTTGTATCCTTTGTTTTCTGAGTTAGTTAAGAATCCTGTTCTATATTTTTACTAACTAGCTGATTTTGTAATTAACTACACTTTGTTTTGAAATTTTTTTGTATTCTGACTGAGGAGAAGATATGGTATTAGATATTTTTTGTTGTTTAAATCACATCTGCATTTTAATATCAGGTCAGTTTCTTTTGATCTTTAGATAAACTTTATGGCTATTTAATACCAAGTTGGGACAACAACTGTTTTTTAAGGGAATGGGTTTTGCAAAGTTTGATGTTCCCTTTGGGTTATATATTCTTTTCTCGTGTTGTCAAGTTGCCTTTTCAACTTCACCTCTGGTTCAGTGTTGCTTAATACCCACATGTACTGTAATCCTGCATGCAGTCAAGCATCAGAAGTGAGAGAAGGTATCTTCTTGCCTTTTCTGTTACTTCTGATACACTGTTTAATGCTTTACAATATCACCCATTGGATTAGTTCATGTCTTTTTACCCCAATATGGAGACTTGAAAAAACAAGTGCCCATGTAATAATTTGTAGCAATGTGTATTTACTTTTAGTTGCTGATTCCTGGACTATTAAGTGTGATTATCTGTGTGGCTTTATAAACAACTCTTGTATCCTAAGTTATCATAAATAAATGCTGAGATTGCTTCTGGTGTAACACATACATTTACTAAAATATAAATTTCCAAAGTCCTTCTAAGATTCCTTGACAATCTTTGTGAAGAATTTTTCAAAGAACTTAACACAATTCAAGGAGTTATTTAGCAAAGCTGAGTTGTATTTTTTTTCCTGACTTCTACAACACAGAGCTTTACAAAAGGTTCAATATAAAATCTGTTGCTACCCACGCTGTCAGGAAATAAGTTTTCCCTTAGGTAGCATCCCACATCCCCTAAGAAAACATGTGGTCTAGGACCTACAATCCCTTCAGACCACATCATGTTGCCTTAATTCATCAAGAGCAGCCTTAATTTAACTGTTTATATTTATAGGCTACATGAGTTTGTAATGTAGTCCTATTATTTTGAAACTTTGAATCTTGATTTCTCGAATAATATCTTTTAGAACTCTTTCAAGTTATTTTGTTTCTTGCCAAACCAAGCGGCAGCAGCTGCTTCCTTCATGGCATTGGGTGTGGAAGCCCCACCCTCAGACTGTATAGAGAGCACCTGCACACTGTGCATCGACATCCTCTGTAGCTGCTCACAGCTGCACAACAGCCCCATCTGACACGACTGGCTTTACACAGGCATCTTCCAATCCAAAACCTTTTCCACATGGCCCGGTGATGACAAAGAAGTTAAAAATTAAAACCAAAAGCAAAACACAGGCAGTTATGTGTTAGAATCTGAAAAAAAAAAAAACAAAAAACCAAAAAAAACCCACACCTAAATAAAAAAGAAGCCATTCATTGTCTCTGGTGAAGATTGCTGTCCTTGCCAGCAGCATATGGTGTTGTGATTGACTGTCATAAAGACTGCATGTGAGACATGCTAATAGACTTCTGCTTTACAGTATTGAGGGGGGAAAGTAGCAACTAGGAACTGTGAATGGTAATGCCTAGTAATGTATTCACTCCCTTTTAGTGAAATTATGTGCAGAATG
Source organism: Daphoenositta chrysoptera (assembly GCA_013397915.1). Lineage (NCBI taxonomy): Eukaryota > Metazoa > Chordata > Aves > Passeriformes > Daphoenositta > Daphoenositta chrysoptera. The sequence continues at coordinate 557,702 of VZRO01009623.1, read as the reverse complement.
AACTCTAGCATATCCAAGTAGTGGTAGCTCTTTTCTTGCCCAGTCTCTGAGGACTGATCAGACTTCCGAGTGTTGTACCTGGGAGTACCTTTACATTCAGGTCATATTTCAAGTACTACATAAGCAGTAGAAAGTAGAAATATTATCAGTGGAACAGACTGGACACAAGCAGATTTTAAGAATCCCATTTTAGCATTAGGGGAGGAAATATTTATTAGGTTTGCTAAAAGCTGTAGTCAAAACAGCCCTCTGGTGTGGCCTGCCTATTGCCCTGGACGCTGTCAAATGCTCTGTCAACAGCTCACAAGCCTGCATGGAGAATTATTCCTCTCTTTTACAAAAATTGTTCATTTTCCAAACAAGATCATCTTCAGTTGACATCTTAATAAAAAACTACTCTCTCGAGGATGCTCACAAAGTCTTGGAGACTAGAAGTGGAAAGGGCTTTTTAGGTCATCCAGTTTACCCGTCTGCCAGTGCATGATGGTGCACTGAAGTGAATATTTCATTCCTTGTCTATTGCTATTTTGTGCCATGTACAAAGTGAAGCCGGATTTATCAGTTCAGTCAAAAAATCCAGTGGAAAAAGGCTCTCATTTGCAGATTCTGCATGTCTTGTTCATCTTAGCTAACATAAAGACTGGAAGGTTTTGCATATTCTCCTTTCAGACTGACACCACAACCAGTAATTTTGGCTTAAAATTACATTGGGATTAAAAAAAAAAAAAAAAAAAGCAATTTTTCAAGCTTATTCTTCAATTGTTTATCAGATTTATTTGCATCATAACTTGCATAGTTCTGGGTGTGGGAACAGAGTAAAGGGTAAAATTGACAATTTAAACTTCAGAAACGACAACTTTGGGGTTTTTTGTTTTTTGGTTTTTTTTTAGCAGAGCTCTGCCTTTATCGACATAGTCCCCAGACTAAAACTCTTCTTGTCTTCCAGAAGTCAAACATTGTTAAGATGAGGTGCTATGGGCCATTTCCCACATCATGTCACTCCTGATTCAGCACTTTCCCAGCACAATGCCTGATGCTTCTCAGATTTTGACTGATTTACAATTACTTTGTTCCTGTCGGTGGAATCTTCATGGGATTCAGTCCTCAAGTAGGTTCCAAAAAACCTTTCATCAATGTAGCAAGGTATAAGGTAGTTAAAGATCCTCAGAAGATCTATCAGAGCTACTATAAAGTGATAGTTTGCTACTTAAAATCCTTTGGGGCAGAAGGTTTCTGGATAACCAAAGACAAATGTTTCTTCATGGTTAGATGTACATAGTAGGTCCAAAGTTTCTGCTGCTGTGCTCACAAAATTGTATAGGAAACACAAATGTTTTGGTATATCAACATCTGCATAGATCTCCAGGCCCTGTTCTTTCAGCCTTCCTTCTTTTAAGGCACTTGCAAAGAAACCGCCACTTTTCTGTTCCAAAATGTAGAAAATCTTGTTAGTTCTCTAAATAACTGTTCAGTCCCTCTTCGGGGGTTCTTAGCAACTTCTTGTTTTAAGACTGAGGATATAAGACCTCAGTAACTGCACTTTTCCAAGTTTTGCTGCTTACACACCAAATCTATTTCCTAACACATGGCCACATATTGTGTCCTAATAACATTATATCTTTTATTTCAGGTCTCTTTAACTATTGCAAAAGCCTTGAAGGAAAGACAAAAACAAAAAACAAGCCAGCATAAATAAAAAATTGTATAAAGTTACTGAAGTGAACACAGTTTCTACACATGGGTAGAAAACACATTAAATGTCTTAATATATTTATGCTAATTTATACCTTGTACAAGGAGGTAATTGTTTATAACATACACAAACACAGCATTTCCACAAAATTTTTGCTTATAACCTCTCCTAACATTAATTTCCAGCTTGCCTTGATTGTTGGGTCTTCATGAGAGCAAGGGAAATGGATTTGACAACAGGAACCAAGAGGTATTTATTTCAAAATATCTTGTTTACCTTGAAAGATGTTTACCCAGAAATTAGGAAACTTAGTTCCAATAATTCCACTGAATCAAAGAATTAATTTTGAACTTTGTTCTGCCAATACATTGGTTATAATGATAAAAATGTCTTATTTTTATATTTGAGAAAGGACATAAGTTTAGAACATTGAATTGCAAATTCTAGTCCTTTTTTTTATCGGCTCCCAGGAAAGGGCCAAGAGCTCTTCTGGATATGATTGCCTTAAAAAGAATACCCTATTACTGAAAAAAATTCAAATCCAACCACAAAAAAACCCCAAAGTGATTCACTCTGAAGCTGAAACACATGAAGCTTACTTTATAACATATATTTATTGGTCATTATGATATCAAAAGTTACTGACAGTTTATATGTTTTCTGGAACTAAGAAGTCAACTGTTCATTTTTTCCCAGGCTTTTACACATCTCATTGCTATCTAATCTAATGTCCACAAACCCACTGTAAACACAGACTGATGGAAAGTAAACACTGAAGCCTCAGTATCAGATAAACAGAACACTGAAGATTCAAATTTTTCTCTACATAAGTCTTCCCAACCTAATTTACAGCAAACCTTCCATATGTATCAATTTTCATGGGATTTTATAAACTTTACGTTGTTTTCTTTGATGAAATCTACAGTTTTCCTGACCATACTTTCATCAGACTTTCAGTAGATGGGAATTTGGAAAGTAAAGGAGATGCTGTGTACAATTACAAAACATTTATTATTTAGTAAAGAGGTCAGGAAGAAAATATTTTTCACTTTTCCCAGAAAAAAGAAAAAAAATGCCTTAAACCCAATGTCTTAACTTTTGTGAGAGCTTTTGTATGATTTTTGTAAAATTTTCATACTTCTATGACATTAAGACTTCCACAAAAGAGAGGAGTGTTAGCAGGAACTTCTGTAGACATGCAGAATAGGTTGTCTCAACATTGCTCCTTTGCTTCATTTTATAGAAGCTAGGGGACAAAAAAGCCTGTAAAGTGTTTTTTAATGGGCTAGGTGAAGGTACTAAAAGGGCATTTGAGAAATAACCCTGTAGAGGAAAACAGTGAAATGTTTTGTAAGAAAAGAGATGCTTGGCCAGTTAAGGATTATAGTATTAGTGAAGACCAAAGTGATGAAGTGTGAAACCAAAAACTGAGAAGTTATGACTAACTTTATGTCCAGATACTACTATGGGTGTTTCAGAAAAAAAAAAAAAAAATTAAGCATAGTAAACAAAAGAATAATTTCATGTTTGCCAGCATAGACAAAACCTAATTTTGCAGATGCAATCTGTGGATTTTTCACCTGGATTTTTTAATTCACTCAGAAAATGCAGCCAGCAATAGTCTGAAATTTTCTAATTAGAAAATACCAGGGATATTTTTATTGAAAGGGCTGCAGGAAATGGTGCATTAACAATATTTCTTTAAAATCAGTTACATTTCTCCTTGAGTTATCTGAATAAAAAATACAAAATAAGACCGTTGAAGATGGAAATAAAAGTGCAGGACAATGAACAGGGCAGAGGTGTAAAACTCAGTCCAAAATGGAAAAAACAGATGTGGCCAGGACCAAGGATCTGCAGTCCAAACATTCCAGAGAAATGTGTAACATCTTTTGCACACACTCCCCTACATAATTAGTCTTTAGTTTTGTGTGTTCTGATCATCAGAGGGATTTTCAAAGCTGAGGAGTCAAAAATATTTCAACCTGATGCAAATTCCTAACCTGCTTTCACACTAAGTTTAGTAAGGTGTTTAGTGGCTAATCAATCAAAGTATTAATTTAAGGTTTTCAAAGAAACTGGTGCCTATTTATTGTATAACATAAAGGTTTTTTCTTGTTACCTCATATGCCTATGTTTGCAGCACCAAAAATACCACTTTATCCAGGTGAGTTAGGATAATCCCTTAGTTTACACACATTACTTCTGCTCCTGATAAATTTATGAATAAATGTTGAAAAAACTGCACATCCTAGAAAAGGAATCTCTGGGCAGTATTTTAGTATTTATTTGCCATAAACTTAAAAAAACCGTCAAAGCAGCTTTTAAATAAAGAAGTGTCCTTCAGGAAGATCATATGGCAGACATGCCAGAAATCTGCTTACACGGCTAGATTGGTGGAAGGTTGGCAGAGAGATCCACACCTCTCTGCTTCTGCTGCAGCAACGTCTAAAGGAAGTGGCTGCTCATTTTGTGGGTGGTTCTTTTGCTTTTCAGATTCTCAGCTGGATAGCTGTGACTCTGACCAGGTCCTGTCCTTCCCAAAGTACACAGAGGCTGGGGAAAGGATAACTAGCAACTGTGAAAATAACTTGGACATCCAAATACTCTTTCCAAGGCAGTCATCTCATGAAGCAGGCCAAATCTTGGGAAAGCAAGGACAGTTTATAATAAAATATATTATATAAAACCATCTTTTTTTCAAGTGTATTAAGTATAAAAAGACTTTTAAAGGCAGAAAGGAGAGTTACACCTTAAAGAAGTTGCACTTTTAGAAAAAGGATGGTTTGTGTCATTAGGATAAACAGAGTGAGATTTTCTTTTTTCAGATAAGAAACTATAGGTTCAGGTAGATGCAGATTAAAAAAGAATCCAAGGTCCAAGGGACTATGCTAAAACCATAAAATTATATAAATAGGCTCACGTGATCTGCAGACAAGTATAACTGTTATTGCCGTGTGAATTAAGAAAATAAGTTATGTGTCTGAAACTCAAATATGTCATTTTATCCTTCTAAAAATCAATATAATTAAAAACTACTCAGGATTTGTAAGGTTCTTTTATTAAGATAATTTTTTAAAGTTCAAAATTCACAAATCCCAAAGCTTCTGTATGCAAGTGGGAAAAGGAAAAGGTGAAGTGCATGAAGTGTTTTTGTTGCAGGGTTATCTCATTCCAGAGTGCATGCTGGAGCACAGATGGATCAGTCCTTATATTAACTTATTTCAGACAGAATACATTTTATTTATTAACTTGCCAAATGTCTTGACTCCAGTTCAGCTCAATGGGTGGAGGTTGTCATGTGTAAAGAAAATATGCTGTTCTGTTGTTGCTGGCTTTGCCTCGTGAGTTTGGAGGCAGGAGCAGAGCTCCTCCAGCACGCTCCCACAGAGGCACTGATGGAGCAGAAAGCTCCAGGAGGGCTGGCAGGGCTGAGGTGTCAGCCTTTCTGCATTGCTGCTCTGTCCTCATCTGATCTGATGTTCCAGTTTTCTCCATTCTCAGAGTCCGTGCCTCAAACGTCAACCTCTTGCCTGCAAAACTGCTTGGTCTGGTTCCTACCAAAACCCAAGTCTCTCAGAATCCCAGTACCCCTTTTCCTGGGAACTCCAGCAATGCCCATCCTACACACCTTGAGAGTTCCCTCCTTGAACAGCTGACACTCTGTAAGTTTTTGGCTACCTGTCCAGACAGGTAATTGTTTTGGTGGTTTGACATTAATCCTGTTTGAAGGGAGAGGAAAAAGGCAGAACTGCCCAGTTAACTCAACAGAGGTTAGATGGTAACCCATGGCAAGCTACCATGCTTTCATGGAAATAGAGCTGGCTAAAGATAGAGATCACTAGTGAAAATATTCAAAATACTTGTATTAATGTGCAAAGGAACAATTTACAATACATATTTTACAAGCTCATATGTGTGAAGATGATTTTATGGTACATCTGGCTTAAAAATTGAGTGGTCTGTAAAAACACAAGCATTTCCTACTTCTGAAATTAATGCTAAAAGCATGAAACTTGAGTACTTAATTTGAATTTGACGTAATTGTCAAAGCAAAACACAAAGAAGAAATACTGCGACTCTTTGGGGCAAACTTTTCTCTTCATGCTACAAACATACTTGCAGTGAAATAAGAGCACACAAAGAAGCACCGATTTAGCTATCCTTAAATTTTTATTGTGCTAAGTAGTTTTTTAAAAAAATCATTAGTGTGATGACTGTGAAACTCTGAAATGTTAAAAGAGCCAGCAGCTTCTAGCTCTTGATTCCCTGAAGATAGCTGAGAGGCTGCAGGGTCAGCCAAGTAGTGAGTTGTGGAAGCAGAGTGTCCTGCTAGTGCCTCACTGGCTGCCTTACGGCTCTCTGGGCGGCTCTCTGGAGACAGGGGTAGGGCTTCGGAGAGCAGCTCTTCAGCTGCCACAGGTCTGAACAGCTTCTCTCAAGTCTCATTCTTGGGGTTCCTTTTGTCCGACTTGACTCCAGATGTTCCCAGTGCTCTTAGTTAACCAAATGATGTGTAATTGCAATGAAAACTAGATCAGAAGCTCTAAAAAAAGGAAAGTAGAGCAAGTAAAAATGGCAGGTATATACACCATCCAGGAGCCTTGAGTTCTGCAGGTGTCCACAGATTCCTCCTCTTGGAAATAAGAAAATATGTATTGGGGTCCTATTTCTGCCTCATAATGGGTATGCTCTCTCCAGAAAAAATGATGGTAATTTTTTTAACATCTTTTTTTGTGCTCATCAAGGCACAGTTCAGATGCATTTGAGCCTGGATTCCCAAGGAGATCAAGCCAGTCTAGATATGGTTAGTGTAACTCTTGGGAAATCAAAAGTGACTCAATGATAAGGAGTGTGGGAAGAGTCTTTGTATTGGCCTGATAAAGTTGTGATGTTTATATGGTGTTTAACATATTCAAGTGTCTGACTTATGTGTTAATCAACCAACATTTCTTCCCATACCCATTACTGAAGTGGTAGAAATAACTCTACAATGCAAGTATTTCTTTCATGTGCCGTTTTTTGCCTGACACTTTCACAGAAACAGAAAATAGAGAAAAATTCTTGCTTGTTTATGCTTTCTTTCCACTACTCAGTTCATTAAAAAGACCTTGGTTGTCTACAAATATGTTTCCTATCTATTTTAGCACTTGCATAATGAGCATCTATGTGGTTTGGAATTCTGATTTATTTTAAACAGAATCTTCAAAGTTTCCTTTCAGTTTGAAACATATCAGAATGTCATACTTCAATATCAGTTCCAGAAAGAGCCAGATGCAGAAACTTCTGGGAAGGATTAATAGCTTTTTTCTCTTTGGAGGGGTCATTAGCTCTGCACGAATAGATTAAAGATTTTTTGCTCATTGTACTCCAAAATAGCAAAGCACTGGGTCCAAAGAAAAAGTAGTGCACATTGTAAGATTGATAATATTGTAAGTTATTCAAGGTCAAATTCTTTGAATTCTTATGGCTTGAATTATTTTTTACTCTTTGCTTAGCAGAAATTGCAGTCCACCCTACTTGTGTACTTTCACGAGTATCACATTAAAAGCATCTTGTGAATATTTAAGTATTGCTGCTGACAGCTTTGTAGCTTTTCAAACAGACACTGATGAGATGAATTTTCCTACTGGTCATTTGTTTGAAAATACTATTTCAATCACAGTTTAAAGATGAGGTCTGAAAATACACCTCATTGCAACTTCGAAAAGGTTTTTAAAAAAATTAATAGAAAAGACCCCATTCTCCCCCTCCTCCCGTGCTTGCATATAGGTTCTGTTGAAGAGCATGATGCTTGTGGCAGCCAGGTGTGGCAGGAGGGGGTATCTGCTTCAACAGCAGCTGCTCACATGGAAAGCAGCTCTGATTTTAAGGATAGTGAGGATCTATCCCACTAGAAGTTCAGAAACCTTTCCATGACCTTCCCTTGTCCTTAATTTTAACAGTGGCATCGCTGGTGGCATACCACACACAGGCTTTTCACCACTTTACAACAGGAGGTGACTGTCAAATATTAGAGACTATATCATGTGACAAACTGTTGCAACATGTGGCAAATTTTCTGCTTCTTTTCCCACTGAAGTTTCAGGGTGCTGCTGTGCATTCCTGCACTGACACAGCAGCCCCCTGAGCCAGGCAAGGCTTGGCCCTGTATGCAAAGGGTGCATAAGAGAGAGCTGCAGGGCTGTTCAAAAGGAAAGGATCTTTTATTCTCTTTTGCAATGTGGAACCAAGTAAATACTCTTGTCAGTATGTTTTTTCATACTTAATGACCTACAGGGCTCCTGGTTTGTATCACACCCAGGCAAACGTGCATGCACGCACCTGCAGAAGGCTACTGTAAACTTTATCCTGAGGTCACCCCAGGCTAAAAAGCGTTAGAATAGATACTGATGGAAAGCATCCTGCAAGTTCTGGGTTTTTTTGTTGTTTCCCTACAGCAGTCATCTCAAATCACAAAAATGGGAGGAACTACACTTACTGAGAAGAACAGGTATAGGGCGGAAAGTCATTTATCCTTTGTATTGAAATTTTTTGTATCAGTTAGTAAAATTGGTAAGTTCATTGATATATTTTTCACTGCAATGCCCAATTTATCTTGGAACGTGAACCTCAACAGCAACACAGCTCTCTGTAGCTTGTGCACATGCAAAATTTTAGAAATATTAACCATTATAAGAATATGAATTAAATACATCCTCAGAAATTTGTTCTACGCTGTGCCTGTATTTAAGAAATGCCTTTTTTTTCCTTCAGAAGTTCAGCCAAAAGTATAGAAGATCTGAATGTGGGATCTGCACTATCTGAACATTGGCAGAGGACTAACCAATTTGCAGTGTAATACTCCAAAATCTTTTACTGTTTCATTCCCTGGTGGCACAATTCTGTTTCCAAATGTACCAAGAGTTTGATGGGAATGCCAGTCATATTTCTGAGGAATAATGGTGAGTGTCATCCGGCTGGTGAGGATCAAGTTTGAAGTACCTGACAATCTCCATAAACTGTAAGTCACTAAATATGGCACTGGAATGAGACCATTATTCTGCTTACATATTCATTTGTATTTTTAGAAAATATTTTCTCATCTTTATGTTGTAGTTTCCCATTTGATTAACATAAGGATGTCACTTGATAAAGATCTCAGAGCTCTATAGATGGTAAATGTGTGAAGTAATTAGTTATTTTGAAATTTCATTGCTCTTCCAGAGGAAAATCTTTACTTTCTGAGTAGTTAAAATGGTCATGGGTGATACCTTGGGAGCTGGAAAATTCATGGTATGCAGTGGTTTAGTTCAAAATGGCAAAACATAAAGAGGCACAGGAAGGCAGCTTATGGGAAACATAGTACAATAACAACCCTGACCTCCTGGCCTCTAAAAATTAGAGAGTGCAATTTCTAAATCAAAACCAGCACCAGAAGTTCTGGGAATGGAAACAGGCTTAATTCTCCATAGTGCAAAGAACCCAAAACTTGTGTAACAGTAGGTCAGACTTCCAGTCCTGTGTACGTGTCCACTTGTTTTGTGCATTCCCAAGAGCTGTGTGTTCTGCTGGCCTTGGGAACAAGCAGAAGCCATTGGGGAGATGCAGGGTGGGTGGCAGGGGACTGGCACTCTTTCCATGCTGGTGAGATGCAGATTGCCCTGGAGAGGGGGTATTTGTATAGTTCTCTCTACCCACCCGGGGATCTCTTTGCAATCAAGACTCGGTTTCTCTCCTATAATGCCAACTGAACTGGCTGAATGCTACCACTGCTTTAAACATCAGGAAAGAGTCTCCCACACCAGATCTCTAATCTTGGAATAAATACCAATCCGGCGTAGTGGCATTTACCAAGAGATTCTTTCCACCACTGCTTTTAATTTTCTGCTTGCAAGATTTCTTCAGTGGCGTGGGTCCTGGAGCTTGACTGATCTCTAGCAAGAGTTTGGTGGAATATCCCTTTGAGGACAGGGCGTTCAGCTGGGCTGGGAAGGTGGGATGGCATGTGCCTTCATTTAAGGCATACTCTCAATTCTTTGCTCCCAAAATTATCATTATCTTATTCCTCTGTAATCACAGTGCTGGGCTAATAGTGTTGTTTATAGCCTATTCACTGTTCTGCCATTTGAAAAAAAAGGATGTTTAATACCATTCAATAAGAATTTAATTAATTGGAGAAGGCACTGTTCTGAATTTTCCATGCATGTAGAAAATGATGTGCTGAGAATACTACATTCTTATATTAAGGAGTAAGAAGATTTCACACCTCAAAGCTGTTTATTGGGAAAAAAAATTATATTGTTCCAATTAAAAAGCATATTTCTCCTATTATATTTATTTCTTTTTTCCATGAGACACAATTGTAAGGAAAGGAGATAGAAAGCATCCCTTGTCTTTAGGAGACAAAGAGCAAGTGGATCTTGAATGAGGAATAATAATTTTCTGGTTCACAGAACAGTTTGAATCCAATTTGCACAAGGGTTTCAAGTAATAATTTAAAAACAGTTATGGTATTACCACTCTTTATGCCACAGAGACTGCAGAGATGAAAATGAATGAATGTGTGGTATTTCCATTTGGTTTTCCAGATGATTCTTCCTAAATATTTAGCTTGGTCACCCGAGCCTACCACAACTTGGTTGTTACTTCTTTGGGGGAGCGGGGGCATGGGTGATTGGTGTGGGGTTGTGGTATCTTTCTACTCAGTGTATCTAAGAAAACTTTTCCACACTTTCCTATCATAGCCCAGACAATTCTTACTGACATACAGTTGACCTGTTTGAGGTAGGGCTTTCTGTTCTGTAATATTAAAATAAAACCTGCAAGCCCATATAGACCTTAGCTATAAAACTAACACCATAGCTGCATGGCTATTTATATTTTTTAATATCTTCTTTATAAGCCATTATAGTTGATGTTGTTGGTGTAGACTTTGAGACTCTTGAATACCAGGTGGTGCTGTAGGGTTCTTAAGACAGGATTCATCCTGAAAGAAAAGATGCTTTTAAAACTGCCTTTGAAAAGCAGAACGGATCAACCCATATAGCTAAATTAGGGTCCCAGGTTGTTTTTCCATGCATGACATGAATTCATAAGTGGCACCACTTTCCAATAACAGAGGTATAATGCACTCGGTGGCAGGATAGTAGAGTTAACAGCAGAGAAAAGAATGTGTCGTAGTCACAGATCAGAAAAAAATCCCGTAAAATAGATGCAGAGAGAATCCTTGCAGTCAGCCCTCCAGGCTGTCCACCCACCAGTGTGAGCAGCAGCAGGGCTGGCCCCAGCGTGGTACACTTCCCCTCTTTCCAGAAAAGCAGTTGGATGCTGTTTCTCCTTTCTAGGAAATCAGTGTGCTCTTTGGGACACGTGGAGCTCTTGCAGTCCAGAAGAGAACGTCATACCTGCCTCATACCATCAAAACTGGGCTGACTCTGTTCCTGAAGACTGCTTTTTTTTTGGTTTTCCCTCCGAACTGGGATTTCATTGTTAATGGAAGACTCTTGTATTGCAATGTTCTCTGACCATCTTGCACATCTCTAGTGGCCTTCATTTAGAATAGGTTGGAGTTTTTTTTCAGAATTTCAGGGTTTTTTTGCCTTGGTAATTTCTTTTGTTTCCCAGCCTGTTAATATTCAACAGATCAAGAGTTAAAACTTTTAATCCTGTGTTCTTCTGTTTTGTGTTTTTTCTAATGGATGAGTCATGAGTACGGATAGCCTTTTGTTATTCTTTAGTAAACTCAAACAAGAATATTTATTGCCTCATTAGAAAAACAATAAATCAACAAACAGAAAAATGTGAAACTGATTTTTAAAATATAGTGGCCATATCTTACAGTTATGGTTCTTTTTTTTTTTAATTTAAAAGAGGTGATCGGAAAAAAAAGTGCTCCTAAAATCTACTGGATTACTATTGCTGAAGCCTGAAGGCTGGAACTTTTTGATGGTGAGGTCCCATAGGAGCCAGTGGCTGAAGTACAATAAACCTGGGCTCTTCTAGGAACCACATGTACTGTCTGGAGCAACAGTGATTTGAGCAGAGCAAACAAGAGGGAGTGATTTGCATGATGTAACTCCACTTTCTACACCAGCCCCGAGACTGAAAGGATATCCTGCTTTTATGATAATTCATTCTCGGACTGTTCTGATGAGTTTTACACGTTTTTGTTACTTAGAGATATATGAAAATACAATTTCTTTTGTGATTGTATAAAATTAAGCATAGACACAAATTCAGAACCGAGGGGTTTTTTTTAATTTATAAATGTTTTCTGCCATCTTATATTATTTTGATGTTCAACAACCACAAGTTGTAGAGCACAAAAGTATTTATGAGACACACTCCTGCCAGAATGTCTTGTAGCTGTTTCATTAAGTACTTCCTTAGGTGGATAGGACTGTGCTATTTCTTTAAAAAGTGAAGATCTGGGGTTTTTTTCAGTTGTACAGTGGAAATCTGGATTAGAGACAAGAAGAAAGGATTCATTTCAAAATAATTTTGACACCTCGGTGAAAAGGAGGAACATCCTCACAAAGGCGTGGAGCCAATATTCTGAATTAACGGATTCTGTCCCTGGCAACAGGAGTAGGTGTGTGTTCAGTACAGAGAAACCCCGCCCTGGCCATAGATGTCAAATTCCCCAGCATTCAATACACCCAGAGGTCATTAAACTGCTTTGGCTTCTGTCCCTCCTGCTGTGAAGAGAAAATGCTGTGGGTGCTGTCTCTGCTTCACCCGTATGCAATCATAATGTTGGCTCTGCCTTAAGAGCCTTCACAGCTGTGCTGTAACACAGCTCCCAACATGACTCAGATGAAGGATTTTATTTAATCTGCACAGGACTTTGGAAAAAAAGAGAATTTTTGTTTGTGGAAAGCTTGAGAATGTGCAAAGCTGAAAAAAGAGCACATGTGAACAAGAGGCTGGGTCTCAAAACCTGATTTCCCATTGTCTTAAGATAAAATTTCAGTGAAAATGGAAAGATGGGAGAAGAATGAAGCCATTTCATTGCCTTGGCTGCCTTCATTCCTGTAATTGTCTGTTAAGGCATCAGTCATAGTTTGCATTGCTTCTAGCTCCCAAACAGGAATGGTTAAGAAGTGCGTGGCTGTGTTTTGGGGTTTTCATGTTTAGCGGCTCTAGATTCAGCTTTTCTTGCAGGTTCTTTACCCCTCTGTGCTTTCTGCTACTATTTGCACTATTCACAGTGCTTTATTTCTGCGAAACTGTATGGTCCTTTTAAAATTTAGAGATTCTTTAATATCATTAAAATCCACACAAAACAAAAAAATAACTATCTTGTTGCTGGCATAGGAGTAACTGCAATGGCAAAATTTGAAGATTCTTAGTTCAGATTAAACTCTTGGAAACAAGGAATAGTTGCCAGCTGATTCTACAGGCCAGAACTTTGGGAACTTTTAAAGCAGCGCTCATATAATTTACTTAAGGACCAACCTTTTGGGGTGGTGGACCAGAGGTCACCTGACAAATATGTAAGAGCAAGTCTCTCATTTGTCTGTCTGAGGCAGAATGTCACTAACCACAAGACTCACACAGGCACAAGGAATCCCAGATTGCATGAATATTCCAGCATCTGATGTAGCAGTAGTCAACAGTTTTGATCTACATATCTTTTATGGTATCTACAGTAGAGCACAGGTGCGTTCAATAACTTTTACAAGAAATTGTTTCGGGTTCCTCCATAAAAAATGCACCAATATTGAGATGAGTACCTTTTCCAGTCTTGTACAGATGCCAAGACATTGCATCCCTAGGTACCTGAGTACTGACCAAGAGCTACTTACTAAATAATCCAAAATTGCCTGCAAGAGTGAAGGACCTGTTCTTTAGGTTCTTTAGGTTTCTCTGTTCTTTAGGGGGACTGTTTCTGTGCAGAGGATGGGAAAAGGAAGACGTTGAACACAAAGTGTGCAGACGATGTTCAAGGAAAGTTGCTGTGCCACAGCCTCCTCAGGCCATGTAAGTAAAATGGTGAATGCCACTCAAAAGGAATTGACTTGTGACAGTTAATGGCAATTGCCAGAGAATTTTACATTGGAATTATAAAATCAATTCTACAACCACTGTTATGTGAAGGTAGCACTGATGAGGAATTTTAGTGTATCTGACAATTTCTGTGCTTGAACAGCAGCAAATACACTGCAGAACGCAAAGAAGGTTTATTGTTTTTATGGGATGCAATTATCAAGAGATACCATTTATACTTCTATACAGAAACCTCAGGCTTCATTTCTTTACAAATTCAAGTACACACGCTGATACTTATGATGCCTATGGCAAATAGGAGGTGTCATGGATAAATCTGAGTTAGTAATCTAGCTATAGAGTAGCATACTATCTAAGGTGGGCAATCCAGAAGAGTTAGAATTTAAATTTTGCTCAGAAAGTGTTGTATTGTAAAAACAAAAGGCAAGCATTAGTGAAAATAAAGCAGTCACCAAGAGTGTTCCTTTTTTTGAAAGGTTAGATTTAAGAAATTTAGAGAAATGTTTATTGTGGTAAAAGAGGATAAAAATTTTGCAGAACTCAATGTGAAAGTGTCTTTAACTTGAAGACCCTGAATGATTTTTTTTTCCTCAAATGTGAACGCTTCACTTACCAAGTAACAATCATTAGGCTTCATGAAAATTAGGCAATTTCAGTGACAAACATGTTGACATTGTTACAGAGAATTGACTTGCATGTGATTTTGCTAAACAGTTAATTCAGTTTAATTCTCTTTCAACAGCTAAGCATGATTTGTATCCAGGGTTTGATCTGTTCATGCATTTCTATTGAAGAGAGAAAAACAAGTAAATCCAAGTTCTTGGATTTATTTTTTGTTCTATCTTATGCTCTGAGCATAACTCCAGAAGAGGAGAAAACCTTGTAGGCCTTTGCATAAAAATTTCAAGCCTGTTGTTTTATGTTCTAGGATAGCTCAACAGGGGATGGTTATCTGTTTGTTGATTGTAGCTACTTGAATGCTATAAACCAAATAACCTAACCTGTTAAGTGATATGATACTGGATATGAAAACCCAAACCTGCAGGAAATAGTTCTGGCAATGCGACAAAGACAGCATGGAATATTGGGAGATTAGGGAAAAAAAGTGGTGTGTAATTCCTTTGGAGTGTATCCAGCCATTGATACCTTGTAAACATTTAAGATGCAGGAGAGACAGTAATGATATGTTAAAAGTGGCATCAAATTATTTAAGACCTCTTCATACTTGCTTCAACCTCCTCCACCTCAGGTGACCCCAGCAGAAGAGGGTGTTTCAGTTTAAGTGGAAATGTATTCCAGATAAATAGGTTTTGAAATGAGATCCAATACCTACCAGACTAAACCTCGGGCTGCTCTTATTTTGTGATGCATACAGAGATATGGGCCCCTTTTTTGGATGACAGTTCATGGCGCTCCCAAATCATCGATAGGAGGAATGGTTCCCTGGGTCAGTGTAATCTCAGCAACACTTGAGAACAAATGAAGGAGCACTTCTGCAGGACGTGACCTGGATCAGATTGATCGACTGAGAGCAGCAATTGGTTTGGTCACTGTTTTAGCAGAGATGCCCATTGTGACAGCTTTCTGCATTCACTTTGGTGTCTCCCAAACTTGGGCTTGTGGCTACATTACCAGCAAAACTACATTTGTAACAAAACCAGCTCACACCATCTGATTTGGAAAACAAAATTTGTGTGTTCTGATATTTTTCTCAGTAGTTTTGTATGGAATAAAGAAATAACTATGTTCAAAAGGGATTAGTAATCTCAAGATTTCTTTTCTGGTTTTTTTTCTCCTCTCTACCTTCTTGTTTGAGGAGCAAACAGACAAGAAAAATGTTCTGCATTCCTTTCAAATGTTGTAATGACAGCATCAAACTGAATTACTTGAAGAGATTTAGTTTGAGAGATTGATGCTTGTGATTTGCGATCTTGTTCTCTTCATAATTTTCTTTTTTAATGTTTGCTTTCTCCCCAGGTAAAATCGTGTTGTGAGGTGGAAATGGTGAGAACAGCTCTGGAACAGGATTGTGATTTTTCAGTCCTTCCTTTTGTTAACTCTGATTTCTCATCAGCAGAAATACCCAGGTTTGCTCCTTCACTTCTGGGATTCTTTCAGTCTGTGCATCTATATTGCTACTTACCTTTTATCTTTGCTAGGGACGACAAAGAATTAAAAATCCTCTTTGGGTTGTACTCATTGACTCCTAATTAACAAGAAAAAAGGCTTTACCTCGGGGGCTTTGGCACGGGGCTCTTTTTTCACATGCATATATGTCACAGAGGGCACACTAACTGTTCATATACAGTGTCAGTGTGCGTTCGGTACGCACACAAAAGTTCCAGATGTGCTGTGTATCTTGTTTAGTTGACTTTAGTCTTCTGTAAAGCCAAGAGAAATATTAATCATTCATTTACTGTTAGGGGATGGGTCTTCTTCTCATGTTTCAGTAAAGGGGGTGGAAAAGAAAAGTAAGCCAATTTTTTTCCTATTTAAGGCCAAAGCTGGGGAATGCTTGTGGCTGAGTTCTGTACATGGCCCGGTGCTGGAAGGGCAGGGAACAACCGATGTTGCTATTTTGAATAGATTTTTTCTTCCCCCCCCATTTTTATTTTTGCACAGAGAGTCTCATGTCTAATATTTAGACATGATGAGCTCTGTGCAAAAAGTAACTTTGCTCATTCTTGCCGTGTTTCAACCCTCAGTTATTTTGGCACAACAACTCGGTGAGTAATTCAAGCTTCTTATGATTTCATGTTTTTATTTTATTTTTATTTTTACCAATAATTTTAGTAGCTTGTAAGAAATGTGTATGCACGAATCTCACCAGAACACTTTTCCTTCACTAATTCAGCAGTCAGATGTTTAATGGTGAAGCTGAAAGCTGCAGGGGCTTGCAGTACCATCCCGAAGGTTTCTCTTTGCTTTGCTTTCTTCTTTACAATTAGAAGGACTGTACAGTGCTGTCTGCCTTGGCTGCATTTGTTTTTGTTCTTACTTGTTTCCTGCTGCAGATACCAGAGAGATTCTAGGCTATTTCTTTTAACTCTTGGAATAACATTTTAACTGTTAGCTCCGTGCTGCCTGGGAGCTCTATGTCACAAGCAGTAAGTCTTTGCTTCCAGCTATTTTATTTGGAGTTCTCCTTTGTACTTGTTTGTCTTACACTGGCAGCGTGGGGGTTTCTTTAAACATTTTGTGTGCAGAAAAAAAGCCTTAAAATTCTAACCAGTTTTGTTGAAGGAGTTTTTTAGAGTGATGTATGAAAATATGTCAGCTTACAGAATTTTTACTTTGGCATAGAACAGGAGGGTAAATTAATTCCCTCAGCTGCAAAAGTTTGAATCAGGCATCTGCAGGCTGTTTCAGCCCCTCACAAGACTGATTAGCAGTTGGTGGTATGTGGAAGTCCATGCAAGTATGTGTGTGTATGTTTACAGAGAGCAAGAACACCAAAAACCAAGTGAACATGGAATTCAGAGAGAAGAGAAGTACTTTGTATACAATAGTTCAAGCTAGAGTGAAGATAAGTGTGGTATGAGTATTTAAGTTAAACAGATGACATTCCACAAGTCCAGCTGACCTTTTTTGGATGTGCTCAGTTCCTGCTTGCCAGATATTGTAAACCAGACCTTCCTTAAGATAAAAAACACTTTTCTTTCCTGTAAATATGAAAGATCGGCAATTCATTTATTCCTACACAGAGGCAAGTAATAACCTTAGAATTAACTCGATAAGCAGCAGCCAAAGAAACTGTAAAGGAAAGCTAAATGCCTTTAATACCACACCCTACACTGCTCTGTATGACACACATCATGAAAACTCGAGCCATTTCATGGCAAACCCATCTGTCTCACCGTACCTGGACAGGGACCTCTGTCGAGGGGTGACTCTGAGTCCACCAGGAGCAGCATCTTGGCAGTGGAGCAGTTGGAGCTCAGGAGGATCTGTGCATGAGCAAATCAGCCTCTGCAGCAGCAACATGCCCAAACAGCAGCCTCCCTCACCAAGCACAGACACAGGCTAAGCCTAAGTGTCTATAAAAAAAACAAAAACAGAAAAAAAAACCCACCCAATGCATACAAAGATATTCTGTAGCGAGTAAACAGAATTTACTGTGAACTAATCCTTTTCTGTTTCTGCTTTGCCATATACAAACTCTCTCCAAATTTTCAGTTAAGATTATAAATAACGAATTCAGTGATTATAAAATTTGACCAAATATATGCTGTGAGTTTTCTCTGCTTACAGCAGCAAATAATATGTATATTGTTTATATTTAATGTGCAGTAAATGTACGTTTATATTCCAATGTCTGTCATCAGAGGACTAAGAGATCATCCAATATCCAACAAGGAACAACAATCTTATTTCTCTCTGTAAACAAACCTCTCCTGAGTGCCAGGTCTCCTTCCCTCACTCTAGTTGTATCCCGGGACATTGCTGAGGTTTAACATATATTTGACTCAATAAATGGTAAATTTCGGGTAGAAGAACAATACACAAATGAAGTGTGAATGAGTATTCTCATTTCTCTGCCACATTCCTCTTTCATGGTGTTGTAACATTTCCTTACTGGGCTAACTTCCATACTATTTACAGAGGTGAGGTTACACAGAGAGACTGATAAATCACTAGTTATCCCTTAAAAAATTGGATTCTCTCCTCACTTTAGACTGTTTCTTTCCATACATTTGAATATGCTTTTCTCACAGAAAATAATAATTGAAGGAGTTGATTATTAGCATCACTAATTCATGTGCAGGGTAGGGAATGGACTGGGAAACCAGATTTTCCACAACTGAAAAGAGAATTTCCAGACATGCTAAAATGCTCTCTCTTGTCAAGAAAAATGTTTATATGGTTAGTATCAAATGTAAGTCAATATAAAATTTTCCTTGGGAAAGCCTGCCAGGAGACAAGACTTGGCAAGATATTAAGGAAACCGCTCAGCATACACTGAGTTTAGGGCAGTCAGATGTACCCCCGGGCTATGTGTTTCTTTGTCTTGCTGTAATAGCTTGGAACGGAGATTTGAGTACTGCCTCAGGCTAAACCTCTTCAAGAGCTTGGGATCCTAACGCTGTGCAACAAGGAATGTTCTGTGACTTCCGTGGCCAAAAGTTGTATGTCCTTGTAACCCACGAGGATGTTTTTAGCCTGGAGGTGAAAACACCTTGACACAATCCAGGTTTTCTGATGTGTGTCAGGCTTTTAAGCCCTGCCCATGGCCAAGATAAGATGCCTCCTGATGGCTGACAGGACACAAAGCCAGCACTTCGGACAGGACAGATGATTCAGAGTCCAGCAATGTGTATTCAGTTTCACCCTCTGAAGGCACCTTTACATTCTGCATGTTAAACTAGTCAAAGTGTAAGATCTTAGAATGCTTCTTTAGGAAAGACATCCATTCTCCACCCAGCAAGCACAACTTAAGAAAGAATTTGCTCAGCTTTGCAGCCTGCATTCATCCCATTTATCTTGAGTTTGTAGAGGCAACCATGACAGCTACTTCCAGAAGACAGCATAAATTTTAGCTAGACAGACTGGAGGTATTTGGCAGTTTCCACTGCCTACAAAGGAAGCACATCCACAGCGCCCTCACAGCAGTGCCAAAAGGGAAGTCAGATGGATTTGGGCCTGTCTCAGCTGCATCTGCGATGCTTAAAGGACACCTCAGGCAGCCAGAGAGGGACACTTCTCCTAGGTACACCCATAGTCCTTGAGGAACTTCATCGAGGTCATTAGGAAAACTCTTCTGCTGTGAAAGCCATGTGAGAGCAATGCCAGAAATCTTTCGTATTATTCCAAGTAATTTTTTCTCTAATGTAATTTAGTGTTTTCCTTGTAATGCAAGTATTATCTTGGATGTTTGGTCAGGAAACTCATTTCTGAGGTAATGGCTGAATGCTAAAATCTCTCTGACAAGACTTATTGACCTTTCATATTACTTTCAGTTGCAAATTGCAGTTTTAAAATTAAATATAACCACTACATATAGGTTTCGGGAGGCAGCATGCAAATGATTTTTCCTGCTGAGCACCCACTTCTGATCCCTGAGAAAAGAAAGGTATTTTAGGAAAACTTGTAAACAGCTGATTTGGCCATTTTACTTTCTTTTTTTATTAACTGGGAAGGATTAGATAGCATGTGAAGTGGATGGGTACTGAACAGATGTAGTTTATTTGTGAGTCTGCCAGACTGTCATGTTTAGCACTTAGCTGTATGGAACACTGCACACGTGTGTTCTTTGTTGATAAATTCCCAGTTTAAGGGTAATGCTAACAACAGTCAGAGCTATCTCTCCTCAAAGGTTTTAGAAACACAGTAAGGTTCCCCTCCAGAGTTTTGACAGTAAAACCAGATGAGGCACATCTGTGTGCCAAGAAATAATTAACCATCATAAGTAACCTGGACTATGTGAAGTAATGAAATATCAGGGGTCTACTCCTCTTCTTCCATTTTTCCTAACTAGTTTTTACCAAGCACATGGAAGACAAGGTTATGCTTAGGAAAATTGAAACATTCCTTTCTGGTCTGGAAAAATCATGCTAAATGAAAGCCTGGGGAATCCACCCCCTCTAAACATTATATATATGTTCTTGGAAATATGACAAATTTCATAAACACATTTTATATCACACATCCCTGGAACACATTAGCCTTAGGAAAATGAGACTATTATATAACTCTTTCATTATTTTCCAGATTTGTTTTTGACTTGAGACCAAATCACCAAATCTGCACGGACTGATTTTTCTAAAAGAGGGGGTGGAGTTGGAAACGTCCACTGCTTTATTGCAGGGGGAAGAGGCAGAGGTAGAAGGGTGTTGTCACTGGCACAAACCTCACTGCTGATGCCTCAGTCAGAGTCATTGCGTTTGCTCTCCTCTTAGTGCTGCAGATTACAAGCAGATCCTATTTCCTCTTCCAGCTTCTGCCAAAGTGTTAAGGTTTGAAATAGGCAGCCAGGTGTCACTTACAAACTCTGCTGGTGCCAGCCTTACACAACAGCTGGGGGAGAGTTGGACTCAAGAAAAAGAAAGGAGGGAACTACTGTCACTTTTTTGTTCCGTAGGCTGGCTGAGAAACCAGACTAATGCTGTTCCATTAGTTGTTGTCCCAGTTATGTGCTAATGTTGTTCACAGCTTGTTTTAATCAGAAATCTGCAGAAAATGGACCATACCTGCCCTCATAATTGGGACAGCATGCTGAGGATCGGTAACGGAAATGATACAAAGTGGCATTTAGCATTTGGGGTTAAAAGCAATCTCTTCAGGGTTGAAAGGTTCAGCCTACCAGGAGGGGCAAATAATAACAAAGTGCACTTTCCCAGGCTAGCGGGCACCTGGAGCACTGTATTGCTCTGGATGTTTCTGTGGTAGGTTCCTAGTCTGCAGAAGAGCATAAGCCACAGCTGCTGGAAGAGTTGCAAGATTTAATTTGTTGGTTTGAAGTAATAACTCGTCAAAACTCACAGAATGAGAAATTAGTGCAATGGTCATACCATTAATACTCCAGATTATGCTGTCCTTTAGTCATGCTTGTTTAAGAAACTGGGCAAAAGATCTCCGTTAAGAAAAGGGAAATTGTTGGCAATGGTAAAGATATGTTGTTAACAAATAGGGGGTTTTATGGTCTTAAAGTAACTACATTGGAGTCCTACAGCATTGCAGTTCAATGTGATGGAGCACAGTTCAATTTATTATTAGCAGCACCCGAAAAAATAAAACAGACTTGAAAAAGGCATAATAAAATCTTTTCTGATTCAACATTGCTACTGTTAGCTCATTCTCCATGTAGTAGATTGGTAAATTGCAGATTATATGACTTTAACATGGCTTAGAGTTCAATATCTACCACCAATTATCTATAATTTTGAGACACTCTGATTTCGATTTTTTAGCAGATGATAAATAACTTTCAGTCTTAAATGGAACAAAAATTTTAGTGTCATCATTTTACCTGCTGCAATACTTTACAAGCCTATCCCTCCTTCTACGTATCCATGACAATACACCTTGTACAGAAGGACAGCTGGGCCCAGATGTGATTCCTGCTCCGGGAGAGGTGCAAGAAGTGTTATTTTACTCCTGTAGCTTCAGGTCAGGCCGGTGAGGGCAGCGTGGCTGGGTGCAGAGAGCGCTGCAGCCCCTGGCCCCCGGCGTGCTGCCCGTCCCCAGCCCGCTGGATGCAGTGGGCTCCTCCTGAGGGAAGGCTGTGGGGCCTGTTTGTCACAGAGCTGGTGTCCCTGTGGCAGAGGCGCTGTGTGGTGACTCTCTGGTGGCTCCCTGCCCTTGGCTTCCACAGCCAGGCTGCTTCTTGCCATGGGAGCCAGTGCTCCGCCCCGGTGACTGCTGCAGGACAGCTGCTTCCCTAGGGATTGTCTTGCTTCCATCGAACTATTTGATGCACAGGGTTTGTGAAGCTTTGCTTTCTGTCCACTCTGTGGCTTCCCTTACGAGAGACGTTTTGTCACCGGAAAAATCTGTAAGGAATTCCCACAAAATTGTCTGATTTTTCTCCATTCAACACAGTCAGACATTTTGTTTCAGGGAAATAAGATTTACATATTTATATGTGGTGACCATGCTATTAATATTTCTCACATGGCTTTGAGACGTATAAAAGGCTCACATGTATAAAAAAATTCAAATACTAACCCTTGCATTCCTTCTGACTATGGCTAATCAAGAGATAACCTCCACAGGCAGTAAAAAATTAAAAATTAAAGGAATCAAAAAGTCTCTTGTGTAAGTACAACAGAGAGACAGAGAGGTCTGATAACCCTATCTTAATTGCTGGAAGGGTGCAAGAAGGAATGAGATTCACCATTGGATGTAGAGTAGCACATCTTTCACACGGATGTATAGTAAATTAAATTTTTCATTTATATTTTCAAGCAATCAACTTTTTTTCTTATCTTCTCTTTCATAGGAAAGGTTCTTTAAATTTTGCTTTGAGAAAACCTAACCTACTTCCAACCATTGCTTTTATTTATTTATTTTCACTTCAGAGCCAATCTTTGTCTCTGAGTTTGCAAAGTGGAAGCCTCTGCCTGTTTCATGTCAACATGACAATGGAAAACATGATATAACCCCCTCCAACAACAACTGCTTGTTGGCTTTAGTTTGGATAAACTTCAGCTCTGGGACTTCTGGCTTTGTTTAGTTTAGCAGAGGAGATTCCTTTCAGATTAGCTCAGAAACTACTTCCATTTCCCCCCATTTATGTCAAACTCTTCATTTAAACATGAACTATCAGAATGAGAATGGTACCCCCTTTAACAATGTCTGCACATTTTTGTCTTGCTTTTATTCACACAAGTACTCAATGAAGAGATGTCTGTCAGGGAGGAGAAAGAATGCATGGGACTTTGAACAGGAAGAACATGAAGATGAAAATATATCTATTCCAAGGCTGAATATGGGTTTTCTGCATTGAAAGCCTAGGCATTCTCCTACAGCTAAAGGAGCACCCAAATGACTGTCAAGAAATGAGGCATGTAACTTGTAGATTTAAGACTTTAGCAGGGTTTGGCCTTCAGCAAAATGCAAAGCTATCCACAGCCACATCCCTTTCTGCTGCTGGATTTCTCTTTCAGGTCGCTGTGCATCCCACCCTGGAGGGTGGCACAGGCACCTCTGCTCTCCTCTCAGGTGAAACCTTTCCTCCTGTGTGCAACCCTTCTGTGGGCTGCTAGGGCAGCTTCAGGCACCGCTTCATTCCCAACTCCAGCACTGCAAAGGGCAGCAAAGTCACAGGAACATCCCGGGCACGTTCTGCAGCAGTAGATATGAAAGGATGGTCTGTGTCTGGAAACTACTTCCCACAGCAATTCAGCTCTGGCAATTCTTGGAAAACTTCTGGACATAATTAGTTCCCACTGAAACTCCCTGCAGTTCACGCCCAGTGACCAGTCGGTGCATTAGAAGGCTGTCTGTGGCAAACATCTTTTTCTCTCCCTTTGTGCTGCTTCTTCTCTTTCCCTTCTTTCCCATTTCTTTCAGGAAAATAAGCAAGAACAAAATTGCATCTATTTTTTCAAACAGACAAGACAGAAACAATTGCTCATCCAAACAGAGTTAATGGGAAATATGGAAAGCATCACTCATTGTTCCTTTGATGTTCACTGTAATAGCCATGCTGAGCATCAAAGGAGAATAAACTACATCCCCCATGCTTTCCTTCAACAAGCAGCAAAAATAGGATTCATATTTTCTTGGAAAACACTTTTATGTTCATGAGAGCCTCTTAAAAAAAAAAAAAATTACATCTTCTCTGGTTTTGTCTTTAAATCCACTGTATGGTGTTTGCTTGTTTCCCTACAGAGCAGTAGTCATTCCGTGCCAGCTGTTTAAGAGAAGAATGTCCTGGTGAAAGCAAACAATGGGCTGTGTAGTGGGAATTGCACATCTTTGAAAAGGCTAATTGAAGTCTGCTCAGACATTTTGAAGATTCTTTGCACAATATTCTAAGGCTGTTGGTGGCTTAGCTGTTGGCAGGGTGGTCCTCTTTGTAGATGCCTCTTTTTTATATGAACAGAACAGCATTAATATGGAAGAGTGGGGGGAAGAAAGAAGAGAGGTTTGCAAGTCCAACTGATTATTTCAGAGCAGCTGAAGAGAGAAAGATTGCTGTAAATTTCTTTCAGTGAAGAATAAAAAAAA